>OY740794.1:4579555-4969555 GCA_963514005.1 Raja brachyura | reverse complement strand
GCGGAAGAATCACTTATTTCTTTTATCATACAAAACCGATCTTCTAATTGTTCATTTTTACACAATGAAGAGATATTAGAGGAAGAACGTGTTAGTATCATAAATTATCAGCATAGTGTTCACTTAAAAAAAAATTGAAGGATTGATTGTATAATTTTGTCTCAGAATGGAAGAAAGATAATGTTGTATACAGTGTTATCTTTCCCTCCAGCACAAGAGAGATTATCAGATATGTTTATTAAATCCCCTGGAGTTTGGAAAGAACACAGAAAATTGTCAGGTAGCGCAATAGTAAATGTCTGTCTCAGCTGGAGACCTATCTGTTATGAATAAGTTAAGAGTTTCAGTACAATTTAGAGCAGTAGGAAAGCATGCTTCCCTATTGTGTGTGTCTGTTGTAAGCCTCGAGCAAAAAGAAAGAATCAGTTGAATTGCTACTGTCAGCGTCGAACAATTACTGATGGCTTCTGTAACAGTGCAAAATACATGATGCCAACTTTTATCTGTGTGTTTTGCAGCAAGTGCTCTGAGAGCGCTCCTGCAAAGAGCAAAATGTAATTGAAATTGGACATTGCTTACTTTGCAGGTTAGAACTTCCACTGCTTCATTTGTTTTGCCAATAGTTATTTTGTGAACCAATGATGGAACTATAACGGAAATGTGAGGACTATTCATCAAAACTAAAGATATTCTATAGGAAATGCAATCTATGACTGGGAGTGATACCGACAAAATTAACTGTCCTTCCAACTCTAGCACAAACCAAATGGCAATATCTCTACCAGCTGAAAGGGGCAAATCTGCTTGTCAAATCGGGTGTATGTATAGTTTAGTTCGGAGATACAGTGCGGAAACAGGCCCTTTGGCCCACCGGGTCTGTGCCGACCAGCGATCCCCGCTCATTAACATTATCCAACACACACTAGACACAATTTTTACATTTATACCAAGCCAATTAACCTACAAACCTGTACGCCTTTGGAGTCTGGGAGGAAACCGAAGATCTCGGAGAAAACCCACGCAGATCATGGGGAGAACGTACAAACTCCGTACAGACAGCACCCGTAGTCAGGATCGAACCCGGGTCTCCGGCGCTGCATTTGCTTGTAAGGCTCTACCGCTGCGCCACCATGATCGTGTATAGTGGTCTCTGTTTGGCTTCCACCTCATTAGTAAGAAGTTCTCTCAGAGGCTAAAGGGAACCATTCGTGCATTACAGAGGATAGACACAAAATGCTGGAGTATCTCAGCGGGTCAGGCAGCATCTCTGGATAGAAGGAATGGGTGATGTTTTGGGTCGAGACCCTTCTTCAAACCCGGGTCCTGATCCAAAATCTCACCCATCCCTTCTCTCCAGAGTTGCTGCCTGTCCCGTTGCGCTACTCCAGCATTTTGTGGCTATTCGTAGAGGGAAAGTGGGAAAGCATTCACTCTGTATCTACCATGCTAGTCAGATCTTCACTCAGCAGAATGAATTCTCAAATTATTTATGAAATAGTCTGATGTTGTTGGTCAACGTGGATAATTTTATCTCAAGATTCCACCGTTACAGAGCTGTAAAAGTAAAGCAAAAATAAAAACAAGTTAATTGAACTGCATATCACATGCGATTGTTGATGATGTGATATGCATTGCGCAGTGTTTTATGTTATCATGATTTTTTTTGCATTCCATAGATCATGGTTCAGCTTCCATGTAAATTTACAGCGAGCATTTCTACAGTGATAAATGTAATTCTGGTTACTGGACATTGACAGCTAACACAACTACCTTGACTACACGCACTGCTGATTATGTCCTGTACTTATTAATTATTAAATGTTGGAAGGAATGGAAAACATTTCTTTAAATAAATCAACTTGAATTTTGATCTCCACAGATGAATTACAAAGGGGTACTCATCTAACCAGCCTGTGTAGATTACAACTGACATTTAACCAATTAAATGAACACGTGTAATGAATTTCTAGAAATAAGATGAACACACCCTGCAGTTTGGTTCTAATTTAAAACGTCACGTTTCTGAAAACATCAATAACCTTTGCATTTTGCAAGACCCTTTCAAGAGTTGTAGAGTTAAATGTGGACATTCATTTATTTGCCTTTTGAAAAATCAAGAGAATAAAATTGGTGTAAAAGTGAATAACCCAAATGCCTTCATAGTAAGTTCACATAAACACAGAGGGCATCCTTAATATTGCTCTTAACTTAAGTTATATCCACAATATCTCACCAGATTTAGTTTAGTTTAGAAATACAGCGTGGAAAGTTTGCGCTGCCTGGTGATCATCCATGCACTAGTTCCATCCTACACACTATGGACAATGTACAGAAGATAATTATCCAACCAGGGTGTCTGGTGCCCTAAAGCAGCAACGCTAGCGCTGCGCCGCTGTGCCGTCCTATTGCAACACTGTCTTGCCACATGGACCACATAAATGAGGATTATTCTGATTACATGTGCATACTTATCCATTTTATTACATGTATCGCTGAGCAACTGCGCACAATAAGCGTGCCTAGTACTATAGACCTATAGTGATAAGAGATAAGATGCAAAATATTCAGGTATCTATGTTTACAGTTGTTTGAATTTGTTTGAAAGCTTAGGTCTTTATTCTTTGGAGCGCAGAAGGTTAAGGGGGGACTTGATTGAGGTCTTTAAAATGATGAAAGGGATAGACAGAGTTGACGTGGATAAGCTTTTCCCATTGAGGGTAGGGAAGATTCAAACAAGAGGGCATGACATGAGAATTAAGGGACAGAAATTTAGGGGTAACATGAGGGGGAACTTCTTCACTCAGAGAGTGGTGGTTGTGTGGAATGATCTTCCTGCAGAAGTGGTGGAGGCAGGATCGATTTTCACATTTAAAAGTAAAGTGGATAGGTATATGGACGGGGAGGGAATGGAGGGGTATGGTCTGAGTGCAGGTAGATGGGACTAGGGGAAAATAAATGGTTGGCACGGACTGGAAGGGCCGAGAAGGCCTGTTTCCATGCTGTAATTGTTATATGGTTATATGGTTATAAGCTTCCATGGTGAATATCAGCCCAAGACTGCAGTATTGTACTGGCTTTCTGCAAATCTGTTTGGCAGGAGAACATACGTGGTACTTCAGGGCTTGTCGCGACCGTTACAGGTGACTGCCGCCACCCATGATAGGTTGCAGAAATTTTCAACATGTTGAAAATTCAGCGGCGACCAGAAAGACGCTACGACTCTTTGGAGACCTCTCACCCTTACAGCCGACCACTGGCGACATGCCCGGGTGTCCTCTCACGACCATAGGAGACGTCTCAAGTCCATACAGCTTGTATGCTTGTGAGAAGTCTCCTATGGTCATGAGAGGTCTCCAAAGAGTGTAGCGTCTTTCCGGTCGCCGCTGAATTTTCAACATGTTGAAAATTTTGGCGACCTATCACGGGTGGCAGCAGTCGCCTGTAAAGGTCGCGTAAGTGGGACAGGCCCTTTCCTCTACATTTAACTTTGTTTAAGAAAGAACTGCAGATGCTGGAACAATCAAAGGTAGACAAAAATGCTGGAGGAACTCAGCAGGTGAGGCAGCATCTATGGAGAGAAGAAATAGGCGACATTTCGACCGTTCTTCAGACTGAAGAATATAAAGACTGAAAAATTCAATGCAATGCAAAATGGATCCGGCACAAGTTAATATGGACGATTGTCCCCATACATTCAAGTAATTTCAAAAAGAATATATTTCTCATCGGATGAATTTGAATCAGCAATTCCACATTAACAAATCAGAAAATTTACTCACAGGAGAACCATTGCTTTGCTGTTTGGATAAAATGTTCGGATAACAATCAAAAAGCATGATATAAGAGTCCTTCCCCTTTAAGTTAGTGCATCAGTTGACTTTCTATGGATGCAATCTCCTTTTGGCAGATCGTTTACTGCCCAAGCTTGTTGCAATGAGCTAACGTCAGGAAATAGCCTGAGATAAAGACAGCATTATGATACCAAGTAGAAGTCGGGATATCCAACATATCCCTTGGACGATTCAGTTCAAAACAAAGAACAGAATCTTATTCAAATTGGAAAAATGTCTCACTGGCAGAGCTACCAAGTTTTGTCAGAGCATTTCAGTATTCTAGTACCTGAAAATCAGCATTTTGCTGAGGAAATCAGTATTTTTACGCGGTGCCATTTTGCTGAAAAAATGTTTTTTCTAATGTGCGGTCATACCCATGTGAGAGTACAAGAATGCATAACTTTGCAACCAATTGACATGTCTTCTGTGCACCTTACTTGACAGTGCATTCATTGCCATCTCTTTGTGTACTGCTGTTTCAACGGCTGCTTCCTGCTTTTAGCACTAGATGATGATGTAGAAGCCATTTTGGAAGCCCCCCCCCTTGCTCCCTCTCTCTCCTTCCTCTCTTTCCCTCCCTCTCCCTCCATCCCTCCCTCTGTCCCTCCCTCTCTCCCACCCTCCCTCCCTCTCCCTCCCCCTCCCTCTCTCCCACCCTCCCTCCCTCTCCCTCCATCCCTCCCTCTGTCCCTCCCTCTCTCCCACCCTCCCTCCCCCTCCCTCTTTCCCTCCCTCCCTCTGTCCTTCTCCCTCTCTCCTTCTCCCGCTCTCCTCCCTGAACAGTCTGTGACCCATAGTGTTATGGCCATAGTGCTATGTGTAAAGCCCACAGCGCTATGTTTAAAGCCCGTAGCACTCCAGCCAGTAGCACTATATTTAGAATCCATAGAGCTGTAGCCAACAGCTCTTTGTTTAAATTCCCACGCGCTAAACTGACAGCGCTCTTTAAATCTGGAGCGGGGCAGGCAGATCAAAGCTTACAAAATAATCATCCAGGTCTTGAAATTTAAAATACTAATAGATTTAATCTGCTATAAATTTTAGAGGTACGGTATGACTTTTTATATCCTTGCATTTTTTAAGCAGCAAAATGAAACAGGAAGTCGGGCCGCTTTAAAAAAAATCCGTATTTAACAAACCAAAATCGTACATCCGTATTCTTATTGTATTTCCGTACAAAATACGGAAAATCCTTATTACTTGGCAGCTCTGCATTGGCATTCACTAAAAAACACCACTTCAAGGCAAATGATGGAAATGCATCTTCACTTTGGGAAAGAGTTTCTGAAACCCAACAAGGACCAAGCAGTAATGGCATTTGGCACCAATGGCCTTTAGCCCTTTACAAGTAACGTAGGTGGGCAGCACGGTGGCGCAGTGGTAGAGCTGCTGCATTGCAGCACCAGAGACCTGGGTTCAATCCTGACTACGGGTGCTGTCTGTATGAAGTTTGTACGTTCTCCCCGTGACCGTGTTTCTCTGAGAACCAAACTAAACTAAAACTAAACAAATGATTCATTTACTCAATGTAAATGTTAGAAATTAGTTAATCCAGCTGAGATCTATTTGTACTAGAAGTTAGCAGAATGCCAGCAGAAAATGAATCTTTTTGTGGTGAAGAATCGCAATTCCACGTGAACTCCAGGATTGAGAGGTAAATGTCGGACTGTGTCCCAGGAAGAGTGAATATGGTGTCATCTCCACGCTCAAACTGAGAAAAATGCACCATAAAGAACGCAATGTTATAAATTGAGCCTCGAATAATAATAGACCATAGGACAATATATAGGATATTAGAACATAAAAAATATACAAAGTCCTTGCATTACATCTTGACTCTCATCAGCTCAGGATTGCCCAAAGGACTTTCACTCATGTGCAACGATCCTGTGAAATGTTCCGCTGCCGTGGCAGATAGAAGTTTGTGGATGCTGGACGAAGGGCCGGTGAGAAGAAGCGAGGGGTCTTACCTCCCGTGCCGTCGGGGTTGGCTGTAGGAGACGCCCCCGGGGAACGAGGGCTAAAGATGACTGTGCAAGGAGAGGCACAACGGTTCACAGGATGACCGGAATAGGCGAGGTGACGGTTGCAACAGGCCTTTGTGGTCAGCTGCAGGTGGGACTGTCAAATGGCACCAAAATGGCACCTCTTGCATACAGACTCGGAGGGCTGTTCTGCCCCATTACTGACTGGGGCGATTGTGCAGGGATGTACAGGGATAGTCTTCGTTTGCAAAAAATGTATTTCACTCTACCTGCTACAAGTGGTAGTAAAGAAACTATTGACCATTGTCCAATGGTTCTAATATCTCATCTAGACGTACCACTTGTGATAGTGGAGCACTCCTGCATGCTGAACTGAAGGAATGGGTGACGTTTCGGGTGACGGGTCCCCTTCTTCAGTTCCTTCACAACCCATTCCTTCTCTCCCGAGATGCTGCCTGTCCCGTTGCGTTACTCCAGCATTTTGTGTCTATCTTGGGTTTAAACCAGTCCTTCATATGCTAGTGCAGCTGAGACATGTTGGCCAGCGCGGGCGTTTGGCCGAAGGGCCTGTTTCCACGCTGTATCACTCTTTGTCTCGTACAATCACAATTCCCATCAATCTGTTAAAATACTCACCAGGCAACATGAATAATTGAATAAATAATCCAAATGTTTTCTTTCATTTTCAACTGTTCCTTTTCTCGCATTGATACGTGTAGCTCACCACGGCCCACAATGAAGTGCGCATCAACTCTGTGCCCTTTGCAGTGGATGCTTTCAGTAAAACAAGTGAGGTGTGGATGTTTACCGTGTGTTCTGGATGAAAGATTGGATAGAGCTGTATCATGTGATAACCATCTTGCAGAGCATCAGAAGGTTAATTGGAACCATTCGATCTGCTGTCCTGTTGAACAGCAGTTTGTAAATTTGTCACTTTTTGTCTCTCTTTGTCATTCCTTTCCTGAAGGAGCCAAGCCTAGCTTGGATAAATTACACATGTGCTGAATACCACAGTGCAATGGTTTAACGTGATACATTTTACATAGGCTATTTAGCCTTTGGGCAGATACACAACAATTTATACTTATCTTTCTCCGGGCATTATGAGGTTAGTGGCATTGAGTTACATAGAAACATAGAAAATAGGTGCAGGAGTAGGCCATTCGGCCCTTCGAGGCAGCACCGCCATTCAATATGATCATTGTTTATCATCCAAAATCAGTACCTTGTTCCTGCCTTCTCCCCATATCCCTTGATTCCCTTAGCCCTGAGCTAAATCTAACTCTCACTTGTTAAGGGTTTGGACACACTAGAGGCAGGAAACATGTTCCCGATGTTGGGGGAGTCCAGAACCAGGGGCCACAGTTTAAGAATAAGGAGTAAGCCATTTAGAACGGTGGCGAGGAAACACTTTTTCTCACAGACAGTGGTGAGTCTGTGAAATTCACTGCCTCAGAGGACGGTGGAGGCAGGTTCTCTGGATGCGTTCATGAGAGAGCTAGATAGGGCTCTTAAAAATAGCAGAGTCAGGGGATATGGGGAGAAGGCAGGAACAGGGTACTGATTGGAGATGATCAGCCATGATCACATTGAATGGCGGTGCTGGCTCGAAGGGCCAAATGGCCTACTCCTGCACCTATTGTCTATTGTCTATTGTCTATTGAAAACCTCCAGTGGATTGGCCTCCACTGCCTTCTGTGGCAGAGAAATCCACAGATTCACAACTCTCTGGGTAAATTGCCTACCCCTTATATGTAGACAGTTGCCCCTGGTTCTGGACTCCCCCAACATCGGGAGTTAAGTGATCTTGAGCAAGATTCATTTCTTTCCACGGCCTGCAATAGTTAAAACACTTGTGTCTCCTATAGACACAGAATGCTGGAGTAACTCAAGCATCTCTGTTAGGTATGAACATGGATATTTTGATTGTTTTTAGGTAGATTCTTTGTTGGAAAAGCCGAAGAGCCTTTTTGCGCGCTGTGTCACTCAATGACTTTGAATGTGGAGGGAAGGACTTCTAAACATGATGGCATCTCCAGGCAGAGGACCTACTGTCCATATCCTTGAATACATTGACAGTGTTTCGACATTCGATGCTCAGCCATGTGAAAAAATGTAACAGCTCGTACAAACATTGCTTGCAAAAACTAGTTTGCAATTAATTGGAGCTTTCAACAGATATCAGTTGTCTGTTTAGCCAAGACAAACAAACTTGCATTTTCCAAGAAGGCCAGGAAGAAGAAGCCACGAGCTTTTGCTTTTGTGTGTAGGAAGGAACTGCAGATGTTGGTTTAAACCGAAGATAGACACAAAAAGCTGGAGTAACTCAACGAGTCAGGCAGCATCTCTGGAGAGAAGGAATAGGTGGCATTTCGTGGTCAAGACCTATCTTCAGACTATTGCTTTTAGTCAGATCATTGTTTCTCTAAGACTATCTTTCCAGGTGTGGCAGAGGTTCACCTGCACCTCCTCCAACCTCATCTATTGCATCCGCTGCTCTAGCTGTCAGCTGCTCTACATCGGTGAGACCAAGCTTCGCCCAACACCTCCACTAAGTTTGAAATAACCAACCTGATCTCCCGGTGGCTCAGCATTTCAACTCCCTCTCCCATTCTGAATCCGGCCTTTTTGTCCTGGGCCTCCTCCATGGCCAGAGTGAGTCCCACCGCAAATTGGAGGAGCAGCACCTCATATTTCGCTTGGGTAGTTTATACCCCAGCGGTATGAACATTGACTTCTCCAATTTCCGGTAGTCCATGCTTTCTCCCTCCTTCCCCTTCCCCTTCCCAGCTCTCCCACAGCCTACTGTCTCCACCTCTTCCTTTCTTCCCCCCCCACTCCCACATCAGTCTAAAGAAGGGTCTCGACCCAAAACATCACCTATTCCTTCGTTCCATAGATGCTGCCCCACCCGCTGAGTTTCTCCAGCATTTTTGTCTACCTTTGATTTTTCTAGCATCTGCAGTTCTTTCTTAAAAATTGCTGATTATTTATTTACATCCCATATTGTGAGCTGAACTAATATGTTTTTTATAGGTCTGAAGAAGGGTCTCGACCTGAAATGTCACCCATTCCTTCTCTCCAGAGATGCTGCCTGTCCTTCAGGCTTTTGGTATTTTACCCACAGCAATTTTCATATCTGTGTGTTTTTTTTTAATTTTGCGGACATAATCTTGAGACATAGATTAGAATTTCTGTAGGATCAATGACAACAGGCTATTCATTGCCAAATGGATTGGTACTATTGTTGCACAGTGTAACAGTGAATAACAATCGCAGATAACCATGTGCTTCAGTCGAATCAGACTTTAATCTTATAGGAATATCAGAACTCAGCCATTTACCCCTCTAACTTGCTCCACTGTAACCCATTGACTGATCCAGTTTTCATTCATTTCCATACCATAACTTCTTTCCTGTTCAAATATCTGTCAAGTTCTGCCTTGAATAGATTCAATATTTTCACCTCTACAACTTCCTTGGGAAGAGAATTCCAAGGAATCGTGTTCCTCTGAGAAAATGACATCTCCATCTAAAATCTTCTACTTATCGAGTCCACTCACACATTTAGGTTGTTCAGCCAGAGCTGAACACACTTCCCGGCATCTGCATACAATGTCTGTCTTGTCGCTTCTTGCGCTTCTTATGCGCGGCGGTGGAGAGATTGGTGGAAACAGGGCCACGACGTGAACGCTCTTTCCTTGACCCCACCATCTAAAATGAATGACCTCTTATTCTGAAACATTATCTCCTGGTTCTTGAAGGCCTAACTAAAGGGCCTGTCCCACTTGGGAGACCTCCACCACGAGATCTGGCGACCTTAAGCGACTAAAAAAAAAATCAAGGTCGCAGGGAAATACGACCTGCTACGACCTTCCTCGACTATATGTATGACCTCCGACGCGGAGACCACTCTCGACCATGAAGGAGAGTTACGAAGACCTCGTGGCGACCTTCCCGCGACACGGTGGAGGTTGCCCAAGTGGGACAGGGACTTAAGGGTATCAGCATCTAACATGTCACTTCTTTTCAGCACCTTATTGCAATGATTGCAATGGGGTCAAGGAAAGAGCGTTCACGTCGCAGACCTGTTTCCACCAATCTTTCCACCACCACGCACAAGGAGCACAAGAAGCGACAAGACAGACACCATCGTGTGCATATGACGAGAAGTGTGCTCAGCTCTGGCTGAACAACTTCTAATCTTGTGTGTGGACTCGATAAGAAGAAGAATGATTGCAATTATTGCAATACAATTACAAGAATGATCCCAGGAATGAGTAGGTTAACCTATGATGAGCATTTGTCAGGACTGTCTTATGAACAAAGACTGGATAGACTTGGTTTGTACTCTCTAGAATTTAGGAGATTAAGAGGGGATCTTATAGAAACTTACAAAACGACGAAGATGAGAAAGACTTTTTCACACAGAGAGTGGTGGGTCTCTGGAACTCTCTGCCACAGAGGGTAGTTGAGGCCAGTTCGTTGGCTATATTTAAGAGGGAATTAGATGTGGCCCTTCTGGCTGAGGGTATGGAGAGAAGGCAGGTACAGGATACTGAGTTGGATGATCAGCCATGATCATATTGAATGGCGGTGCAGGCTCGAAGGGCCGAATGGCCTATTCCTGCACCTATTTTCTATGTTTCTATGTTTCTATGTTTGTCGGCACTGGGCCTGTACTCGCTGGAGTTTTGAAGAATGAGGGGGGACCTCACTGAAACTAGAATAATGAAAGGCTTGGATAGAGTGGATGCGGGGAGGATGTTTCCACTAGTGGGAGAGTCTAGGACTAAAGGTTATAGCCTCAGAATTAAAGGACGTTCAGATGAGGAAACAATTCTTTAATCAGAGGGTGGTGAATCTGTGGAATTCTTTGCCACAGAAGACTGTGGAGCCAAATCAGGGGGGTTTTCTAAGGCAGAGATAGATAGATTATTGATTACTACAGGTGTCAGAGGTTTTGGGGAGAAGGCAGAAGAATGTGGTTAGGCATGATTGAATGGCAGAGTGAACATGATGGGCCGAATGACCTAATTCTACTCCTATTCCTTATGACCTTATGATAACATCCCTCATTTTTATAATTCCGTCCTTCCCATTGTTCGATCTTCGTTGATTTGTGAATTATTGATCCCAGGAACCAGCCTAGTGAATCTTCTGAGCACCTGCCTCCAATGCAAGTCTATCTTTTAAGAAGAGGGATAAAGCTGGAGGTAGTACTGCAGGATTCCCTAGTGCCCAGTAAAGTTTCTTCAATAATTCCACACTTATATATTTCCTACTCCATGCACTAAAGGCATTTAGCTGTCCTAATAACTGGCTTTATTTCTATGCCAACTGTTAGGTTTCATATAGAAAATAGGTGCAGGAGGAGGCCATTCGGCCCTTCGAGCCAGCACCGCCATTCATTGAGATCATGGCTGATCGTCCCCAATATAGAAACCAATATAGATCCTCAAATCATTTTACACCTCAAGGTTTTGTAGTCTCACTCTAATTAAATAAAAATTTGAACATAAAACACTACAGCAAGGAATAGGCCCTTTGAACGACAACGGCTGTGTATTTAAGGCCAAGTTAAAGATATCTCATATTTTGCTTGGGCAGCTTGCAGCCCTATTGATCTCTCTAACTCCAGATAGCATCGGCATTCCCTCTCTCTCTATCCCTCCCCCACCCAAGTCGCACGAGCTTCTCGCTTTCACCCAACAAACAGCTTACAATGGCCTGTTTCCTTTATCATCATTACTTTTTTGCATATCTTTCAATCATTGTTCTTCATCTCTCTGCTTCAATGTCTATATATCTCGTTTCCCTTATCACTAACCCGTCTGAAGAAGGGTCTTAACCCAAAATGTCACCCATTCCTTCTCTCCAGAGATGCTGCATGTCCCACTGAGTTACTCCAGCTTTTTATGTCAATAAAGATATCTCATCTGCCTGCATTCCCTATATTTCCATACACCTATCCAAAAAGCATCTTAAAAGCCAACATTGTATCTACTTCCCCCACCACCCCAAGAAGCATGATTCAGCCACCAATACACCCTGTATAAGACACATGCCCCTCTCACCTTAAAGCCATGCCTTCTAGCCTTTGACATTTCCTCCCTTTGGTCTTATTGTCTTCCCTGTCCTTGTCTCTATTAATTTATTTCTCTCTCCAATCTTGAACAGAGTTTTTTGTGAAAATTAAGAGGATATTAATACATCAAATAGATTCCACAAACAAACTCTTTGAAAATTGACATTATCACTTCTTATAACATGGTTTAACTGTATTTTTTAACAACAGCTAAACCGTGTTTTTCATGAGAAAAATGTATGGAGAGTTTGCGGAACAAGTTTGCGAGGCAGGGAACTGCTAACATTAAAGCCCCTGTCCCACTTACGAGTCCTTGGCACGCAAATTAGGCGACTTCGTGGTCGCGTTGAGCCGCGACGGTCCAGCGAAGGTCGGGCATGATTTCATGTGTATGCACAGCTGCCTGGAGCGCGTGACGTCATTTGAAGATGGAAGCAAAATGCTGGAGTAACTCAGCGGGACCGGCAGCATCTCTGGAGAGAAGCAATGGGTGATGTTTCGAGACTTTTCTTCAGTCTGAAAGAAGAGTCTTGACCCGAAACGTCACCCATTGCTTCTCTCCAGAGATGCTGCCGGTCCCGCTGAGTTACTCCTGCATTTTGTGTCTATCTTCAATTTTCTTGGCCACGCTCTGGGAGTAGAAGAGGGGGTGGATCCGGAGCGCAACGGCCGTGAACCCCAGGCTGAGCTCGGCGATCGTTTGCCTGCTTCTGCTGCTGTTGGAGGTGAGACGTTGCGTCGCGCCAGGGTCTTGCGCCTGTCCCACTTTGGCCGTCAGTTCCGCGACAGGCCGTTGGCGCTCGAAGATTTCGTTCACTACAAAAATTTCGGAGCCCCGCGTGATGTCGTGCACAACTACATACCCCTCCACGTTTCTCAGTGGGACCGGCCCCGCGCGGCCACACGATACCCGTGCGCCTTAACGCGACCACGTAACTTGCGTGCCAAGGACACGTAAGTGGGACAGGCCCTTAAGGCGATTACTTTAAAATATAAGATGGAAACAAAAAAAAAGAGTAAATCAGCAGGTCAGACATCATCTCTGGAGACAAGGACCAGGTGAAGTTTCGTCACCTATTCGTCAGGCTGTAGAAGGGTCTCGACCCGAAACGTCACCAATTCATTTTCTCCGGAGATGCTGTCTGACCCGCTGAGTCACTCCAGCTTTTTTTTTAGTCTATCTTCGATTTAAACCAGTATCTGCAGTTCTTTAAAATATATGTTGCTGTTGGGTGTGTTCAGAGATTGTACAGTCGGTAATTAAGTCATATCAAAGTCAATTTTATTTGTCACATAGAAGGTGCAGTGAAATGAATTTACCAGCAGAGATACCCTTAAAAAGAACACAATACACAATCAGATTTAACACAAACATTCACCACAGCGTTCTTCACTGTGTTGGAAGGCAGCAAAGTTCAGCCAGTCCTCCTCCTTTGTTCAGCCTGATGTACCTCGTCGGGATCATCCAAACTCTGACGTCGGGATGGTCGGACATTCTCCGCGGCTTGGAGTGCCGGAATCAGCACTTCCTTACTGGAGACCGCAGCTTCAGGATGTTATAGGCCACAGGCCGGCAGTCTGAGCTTTTCTCTGGCGATCCCCTGCAAGGGACCCCAGACTCCGGATGGCAAGTTGTAGTGAATGGGAGTTACATCAGGAGCTGTGTATAATGTAGGCTGATTTAATGGCCCTTATTTTTGGAAGCCCTATCCACGCTGGGTTTTTAGCCCAAAGTCATCTTGTTTTAATGCTATGTCTTGCTGCTTTGACGCATTGATGATTAGTATAATCAATGAATGAGTAAGTGGCTTGAAATGTTGAGACCTACAGAGCGGCGTATCAGACACACAGATCTATTGCTGGGGAGGAGGAATGCTGCAGTCATTTGGTAACAGAGGAAGGATTTCGAACCTGCGTCGACCAGGTGCATGTACGAGGCCCAACTTGTGATTCTCTGCCAAGAACTTAATTCTATTAATAAAGAAATCAAAGTACACTTGACAGCCTAATTGCCACACTGCAAGGGATGGATGGTGTATGGGTCATCTTACGTTTTCCAGGGCTGACTGAGCAATCAGCACCACGCACAAACATGCAGCAACACTGGTATTTGGTATAGTGTGCGTGCAGCATTAAAACTATTTTCAAAGGAGGTGGGTGGGTGTGGCAGCCTGCACACACACACACTTTACAATAACACGCTCGCTCGCAAACAACTCTGTGTGTTGTCCACCTCCTGAGGTGAACACACACAGCCACATCGCAGCCTATATGGAGGGACAAGGGGGAGGGTGGTGCAATCTCCAAGAGCCCAAGTTCAAATTAACTCCAGGCAGAGAAGGTGAGAGAGGGAAAGGTGCTTTTCTTTAACCTGCCTTTACTCATTCAATAATTTATTTCTGGTTTGAAGGGAAGGGTTTTTGTTCCACTGTCAATACTGGATTGACCAATGGACACAATTCCATCACAGACCACTGCTATCAGTCTCAATTCGTCATCGGCAGCACCTAAATTTGTGCATTTGATTTTTAGTATTTTTTAGTATTTTTATCCCCAACAATTTAAACTTGGAATTGGAGAGTTAAGGGCCTGTCCTACAAGCATGCAACTCTATGCGATGAACGCGATCAAACTAGAAGCGGGGGCCGTGCGGAGGTCGGGTGATCCCTGTACAGGGCCGTTCCCACCAGCATGCGCCTGCATGCAGCAAGCTCGACCAAACTGGCAGCAGGGGCCGGGTGGAGGTCGGGTGAGTGGCGCAACGCGGCGCAAAGTGAGGCGACCTTGGAGCGAAGTCTAAGGTAAGTTCGCCAGGACAGAGAGGGGCACACAGAGAGGGGCACAGAGGCACACACACACACAGAGGGCCATGGAGCCACACACATAGAGGGTCACGGAGGCACCTACAGAGGCACGATGTCGGGGCGGTGTGTAATGCGTCGAGGAGACTGCGAGCCGACAAGCCGTTGCCGCGCGGAATTTTTGAACATAGTCAGTTTTTCGGAGCCCCGAGTGATGTCGGAACGAGCTCCGCACAATTCCGCACGGCTCCGGTGATCGAAGTGGGACCGGCCCCGTGACGCCGGACGGCTCAAGCGACCACGTTAGGTCGCGCTCATCGCATAGAGTTGCATACTGGTGGGACAGGCCCTTAATATTCTTGCGTGTTCAGTGGTGCAACAATTTTGAGGTGTCAATAGTCGCTGGTAAAGATCACCTGGAAAAATAGACAAGGAATAATGCTAACTGCACCAGAAAGGTCAGCCAAACAACTACCCAATATTGGACCTGACCCAAACCTACATATACTGTAAGCAGCAAGCTCCAAAAGAAAGCTGCTGAAAAGCCGGAGATATTTGTGTTATAATTACATTTCCACTGAAGATTTACTCACTTTATTTCAATTCTCCACCCTGTTTTATTGTTTTTAATGGTTTTATTTTAACGTCTATTATTGTATTAGAAAAGGTTACTGTGTGGTCACGATCCATCCGACAAACTTCGTGACTTTAACATTGTATAATTAAATCAAGTTGATTGTGAGTCTCGGAAGGAGTGAGATTGTAATTAATGATATACTTGAGCGGAAAATAGTTTCATTGACTGCATTCAACCAATACACACTGAGATGTTCGAGTCCATTTGCAGAGCATGTACAGGATTAGCGCATCACATGCAAACATGAAGTCAAGAAAGCTTCATTGAAGTTATCTGTAAAACACAATAGTGGACTCAAAAAACCGGAGTAACTCACCGGGACAGGCAGCGTCTCTGGAGAGAAGGTATCGGTGACGTTTCAGGTCAAGACATTCCTAAACACAATAGTAGAAACATAGAAACATTGAAAATAGGTGCAGGAGTAGGCCATTCGGCCCTTCGAGCCTGCACCGCCGTTCAATATGATCATGGCTGATCATCCAACTCAGTATCCCGTACCTGACTTCTCTCCATACCCTCTGATTCCCTTAGCCACAAGGGCCACATCTAACTCCCTCTTAAATATAGCCAATGAACTGGATTCAACTACCCTCTGTGGCAGAGAGTTCCAGAGACCCACCACTCTCTGTGTGAAAAAAGTCCTTCTCATCTCGGTCCTAAAAGATTTCCCCCTTATCCTTAAGCTGTGAGCCCTTGTCCTGGACCTCCCCAACATCGGGAACAATCTTCCTGCATCTAGCCTGTCCAACCCCTTAAGAATTTTGTAAGTTTCTATAAGATCCCCTCTCAATCTCCTAAATTCTAGAGAGTATAAACCGAGTCTATGCAGTCTCTGTTCATAAGACAGTCCTGACATCCCAGGAATCAGTCTGGTGAACCTTCTCTGCACTTCCTCTATGGCAATAATGTCCTTCCTCAGATTTGGAGACCAGAACTGTACGCAATACTCCAGGTGTGGTCTCATCAAGACCCTATACAACTGAAGTAGAACCTCCCTGCTCCTATACTCAAATCCTTTTGCTATGAAAGCTAACATACCATTCGCTTTCTTCACTGCCTGCTGCACCTGCATGCCTGGGATCTGCAGTATTATATGACATTCTTTATTCCTAATGTTCCATTGGAGTTATTTTAGAGGATAACAAGACTATGCAAATATGTATATATTTAAAGTAAAGATTTCTTAATCAAGGTTAAAGATATTTTAGCACAATAGTATAGAATCATGGTGAGATGACATTTGGAGTATTCAAAATCATTTTGGTGTCTTCAGCTAAAAGAAGGATATACTTGAAGCCGAACAAAGATTCACCAGACTATTTTGTCGGAGGAGTTAATTGAGGCAGGCATTACAACAACATTTAATAGACATTTGGATAGGAATGGTTTAGATATGGGCCACATGCAGGCAGATTAGACTAGCATAGATGGGCGCCAGTTGGGCTGAATGGTTTTTTTCTGTGCTATTGGGCAATATGACTTTGACTCTATGTAGAGTTAAGAGGAATGTAAAGTGACCTCACTGGAGCAAACAAAATTCTTTGAAGGGCTTGGCAATATAAGATGCTGGTGGATGCTTCCCTTAAAAGGAATCTAGCACCACTTGTCAATCTCAGATTGTGAGTTACGACATTAAGGATATAAATGAGGAGCAGTTTATTCACTCAGAGAGGGGTAAAAGATTTGGAAAACCCTACGCCGGAAGCTCAATCAAAATAGAGATTCATAGAAGGTAGACACAAAATGCTGGAGTAACTCAGTGGGACAGGCAGCATCTCTGGAGAGAAGGTAATGGGTGACGTTTCGGGTCAAGACCCTTCTTCAGAAGGAAGGGTCTGAAGAAAGGTCTCGTCCTGAAACATCACCCATTCCTTCTCTCCTGAGATGCTGCCTGTCCCACTGAGTTACTCCAGCATTTTGTGCTTTTCTATGGTGTAAACCAGTGTCTGCAGTTCCTTTCTATACACTAGAGATTCGTAGATATTTGGATATTAGAGAATTTGGGGCTCGGACAGCAAAATGGTGTAAGATCTTGCTGCACGTGACGTGCTTGTACGTGATTAAGGGGTTTAAGATTCAGAGTCCCTCCTGCCGTATAGAAAGAGGCTACTCTCCTCAGCGATAAAGGCACTGTACATCGGTGAATGAACTTGCATAAAGCTGTACTATCAGAACATTTAACCTTACTGTTAGGAAATGCATAGAAAAACGATTTCAAGTCAAGTTTATTGTCATATACACATGTATGGTGAGAAATTAAAATCTTGTTTGCACAATATGTCTGGCACATATGCTCCAGCTACACTGAAAATCATAAATATTTCACAAATTATTCATAAATAACAGACGTTCTGCAAAATTGGGAAAAGAAAAAGACTGCAAAAAAACAAAAATGTTGCAAAAGATAATTACAAAAGCAAGTCCATGGTAGAGCAAGAGGTGGTATATAGTGTTGAGGTAAGATTAAGGTTGTACAGGTTGTACAGGTTGTATTCCTGAACCAGGTGGTGTGAGACTTGAGGTGTCTAGATCTCCTGCTTGAGGGTCACAGCGAGAAGGCCTGGATGGAGGGGTTCCCTAATGACAGATGGTGCCCTTCTAAAGCAGCCCCTCATGCTGATGCTTTTCAGTTTAGAGATACAGTGGGGAAACAGGCCCTTCGGCCCACCGAGTCCCGCACATTAACACTATCTTACACACACTGCGGACAATTTACACATACACCAAGCCAATTAACCTACAAAACTGCATGTGTTTGGAGTGCGGGAGGAAACCGAAGATCTCGGAGAAAACCCACGCGGTCACAGGGAGAACGTACAAACTCCATAGAGACAGCACCCGTAGTCGGGATCGAACCCGGGTCTCTGGGGCTGCAAGCACTGTAAAGCAGCAACTCTACCGCTGCACCACCATCTTGCTTTCATTGATTGGGAGGGCTATTCCCATGATGGAGAGCTGAGTCCACAACTTTCTGTCACCTCTTACCTACCTGTGCTTTGAAATGACCACTCCAGTGTGTTGCAACCAGTCAGGATGCTTCCTAAAGTGCACCTGCGACATCTCCCCATTATATTGAGAAATCATAAATTAATTAGAATTGCATGAAGTACAATTTGTGAATTTTCTTAATTGCTTTCATCTTGGCTGAAATTACCGTGAAAATCTGTGTGCAGCCAAAATTATGTGAACTACTGTTCTGGTGGAAGTATTCCTCTGACTTTGGTGGCAAAATTGAAAGGGCGGCATGGTAGCGCAGCGGTAGAGTTGCTGCTTTACAGCACCTGCAGTGCCGGTGTCCCGGGTTCAATCCCAACTATGGGTGCTGTTTGTGCGGAGTTTGTATGTTCTCTCACCGCGTGAGTTTTGGGCAATATGACTCTATCTATACAGGTTTGTAGGTTAATTGGCTTAGTACAAATGTGAAATTGTTCCAAGTGTGTGTAAGATAGTGTGCAGGGATTGCTGGTCGGTGTGGACTCGGTGGGCCGAAGGGCCTGTTTCCGCGCTGTATCTTTAAATTAAACTAAACTAATTGCAAAGCTAATTCCTGTGCTATGTGCTTACATTTGCATTGGTGCTAACACAGCATCAGATTAATTAAAGTAATATTATAGATACAACAATCATATTGGCTTTCAATAAATGAAAGCAGTGTTGTCCTGTATTGCATATGTATTATCTATTTTTAATCGATTTTGATTAATGTTGCAAAAATAACAGTTAACATGTTTATTCTGTCAAATGTCTCAATGTGTTTTTCTGTAACAGTCCTAACAAATTCATAATTTACCTGCAGTTTTACAGGGCCATGACATTTGGTGCCTTTATTCTCATCTATTAGTCCTGGCACTCTGTTTTCTGTTAGTTAGTCGAACTTCCACACATGTAGTTCCTTTAACAGCAGTGGGCTTTTGACTGTGCCTTCTGCCTTAATAATCTACTGAGATCAAGTCTGCAGGGTAGCAGGCCAGTGTACCCATTTATGTACTCGTAGACATATCCCTTTGCAGAAACCTGATTAATTGCCACATTTGGCTTTCTTCTTTAACGAGCGATGAGCGTTTTCTGTGTATGTTCGAACTAGGTGATTATATATTTTCTTCCCCTCTCAGGTGATTACCGATTTATAGCAGTGATCTGGAGTTGTCCAGTACTCTTCAGACTGGAAGATAGACTTACAGTAGGTTGCCATTGTAGGTACACAAGTGAAGAGGAGGTGCTGAAATCAGTCCAATGATGTACAGTCTTCTACCCAGAGTAGGGGAATCAAGAAGCACAGGTCATAGATTCGAGGTGAGAGGGGAAAGATTCAATAGGAACCTGAGGGGCAACTTTTTCAGCTGCCTTGGTGATCATGCTAAGTTTGAGGTTTTACTTTGTACACTCTTTTCCTCCAATGCCCAAATGCTGTGCTGATGTAATGGAGATATTGGTGAACCTCATCATTGACGTCTGCCCAGAGGGGCCTCCTGAGGTCTGGAATGGTGACATTGTCACTTCTTTGGCTTCCCTTGCATGTAGGTTTTGAAAATGACCGTGCCCTAGTTTTTCAGTAAATAATACTGAAGAATTCAACTATTCTAGTGCAGTGTGATCTGGAATCCTTGTCTGCTTTCACAAAGGAGAGGTATTTGTTAACCGGGACATAAGACAGTTGAAGAACTGAAAGATAGACACAACAAGCTGGAGTAACTCAGCGGGACGGGCAGCGCCTCTGGAGAGAAGGAATGGGTGACGTTTCGGGTCGAGACCCTTCTTTAGACTGAGAGTCAGGGAGAGGGAGTCTCTGATACAAACGTTTGTGAAAACGGCAGGTGATAATAAGAAAATGTCGAATGGTTCATTGTTGTCTGAGGGGAAGATGACAAGGAGGCTAACAATCAGTACTATTTAATCTGGACGGTAGAACTGGCTGGAGACCTTGGATGGGGGAGGGACGGAAAGACAGCTGAAAACACCTTTGGTGAAACCGATGGGCCATTTCTGCTGCAGGTGTGAATTACAGGAAAGGACACTCGCACCTAATGAATCTATTGTTGATGAATCTATTGTTTAACCATATGAAAATCACTGAAGGAAATCCCATCCTTTTGGCTGCTTCTTGCTCCATGCCTGTCACATACAGACAAGAAAGGCATGGATAACAGAGCAATGATGACAGGGTTTAGTCAAATTATACTTGCTTCCTTAACCAGAAATCAAAAGAATTTCTGCGTATCCTACATTTAGTTGGAAAAATAAATCCTCGCTTACTGTTTTGCAGAAGGTACGATGATAGTTGTGTTAAAGAAGGAACTGCAGATGCTGGAAAATCGAGGGTTACACAAAAAGCTGGAGAAACTCAGCGGGTGCAGCAGCATCTAAGGAGCGAAGGAGATAGGCGACGATTCGGGTCGAGACCCTTCGACGATAGTTGTTTAAAAGAATGTTGTTTTTTCCAATAACGGATGCCTAATACTGAAAATGTATTAGTCAGTGCTGGATAGTGTTTTCACCAGAAATATTTACCTCCATCAATCATCTTTTACCTTGTTTTATTTTACTTTTCAGTACTATTGTTTGCTGATATCCTGATTGAGCCAGTGACCAACCAAATGCAAACTTGCTAAAACTATGAGGAAAACCTATTTTAAAATGAGGACTTTGAATGAAAAAATGTAGCATCAGAATTGCCACTGGCTGTGTGATGCCAATGTATCTGCAACTGCAAAGTCCACCATTGAGTGAAACCTACATGAATGCAAATGGAAACCTGTGAAACAATCATGCTTAATATAATTAGAATTCAAGCACAATTTAGTTTAGTTTAGTTTACTGAGGTACAGTGAAATGGTTTTGTTGCGTGGTCAGTGGAAGGACAATGCATGATTACAATCAAACCATTTACAGTGTACAGGTACATGATAGGGGAATAAGGTTTAGTGCAAGGTAAAGCCAGCAAATTCCGATCAAGGATATTCCAAGGGTCACCGATGAGTTAGATAGTATTCCAGGACTGCTCGCTGGTTGTGGTAGGATGATTCAGTTGCCTGATAACAGCTGGGAAGAAACTGCCCCTGAATCTGAAGGTGTGCTTTTTCACGATTCTATACCTTTAGGATGAAGCCTCTGGGATATTTGTGCATTATGAGCAAACAGTAGAGTGATATAGAACAATGAATGAAAGATAAGCAAAAAAGTTACGATGATAAAGGAAACAGGCCATTGTTAGCCGTCTGTTGGGTGAAAACGGGAAGCTGCAACCTCTGCTGTCATTGTCTTGGGATGATCTGTCTGTTTGCTCAGAGTCAAGTTAGCGATCATGGGTTTAATTTACTATTTGAAATTATCCTCACTCACCAGCTTCAGATACCTTTTATAACATGGCTTCATGTGTTACATATCTACCTACTTATTCCATCAGCACGCTGCAACTTTGCATTTGTTTCTGCTTATTTTGATCCTTCTGTGGCTGCCAGTGAAAGTTACCTCAGCTCGATTGCTGTTAGCTCCCAGTCAGAATCTCCAAAGTAAATGTCCCCTAACAATTACATTCTGTTTCCTGTTATCCAATCTCTTTTGATTTGCTAATCCTGCATTTTTCATCCCTCCCTAATCTATGTTTTGTGAAGTACTTAGTTTCATGTCTTTTGAAAGTCCCTCAAATATTTGGTCGTCTTTCTTGTCGATAAAACCAGATTACATCCACATGTTGCTGTTCATTAATTTTTGCTGTACAATTTAGAATTGTCCGTCTTTTAATGCTCCCCACTGCAACCTATTTGCCTAAAATGTTCACTTTCTCCTCAAAATAACGGCTCTGTGCGCTTTTCCGATCTCCAGTAACACTTCAGCACTTTGGTTCATTCTGACGGGATTAATGGTAACCATTTTGCTCCAGATTCTCGGCGTGTACAGCAAAGCCGCAATTAAGATTTAAAAATGGTTTCCTTCGTTTACGATATGACTACAGGGCCATCTGGTGTCTCACCCAATGACTCATCTTTATGTTTGAACTTCAGTACTGAGTATCCCTGTTGCTGTGGTTGGTAAATCTGCTAGTTGGTGTTGTACACAGCACAATTACCATCTAACTTACTGTTGATACACCATCACCTTCCTCATGATCACTATGTGTTACAAGAAAACCTAGAACAGACTTAAAGGAATAGTTGGTTACACAAAAAGCTGGAGAAACTCAGCGGGTGCAGCAGCATCTAAGGAGCGAAGGAGATAGGCGACGTTTCGGGTCGAGACCCTTCTTCAGAATAGTTGCTCAATGTACAGTTGGAAACAATTTATATTCTCACTTGTGAAGCTGCGAATGATGCTAAATGCATTACACTAGTGGCGAGGGAAGCCTTGCCTAAGCTGTATGATGTTTCCGGTTAAAAAACGAAGAGTAGAAGTTTTATTCATTATCCACAGGTTTGTTACTTTTTGCATGCATCCTCTAAATAAGAACTGGGTCGTCCTACCACAACCAGAGAGCAGTGCTGAACTGGTCTTTGGTGACCCTCGGTTTACCCTTGATCGGACTTTGCTGGCTTTACCTTGCACTAAACATTATTCCCCTATCATGTATCATCTATACCCTGTAAATAGCTGATTGTAATTGGTGTTGTACACAGCACAATTACCATCTAACTTACTGTTGATACACCATCACCTTCCTGATGATCACTATGTGTTACAAGAAAACCTAGAACAGACTTAAAGGAATAGTTGGTTCCACAAAAAGCTGGATTGTCTTTCTCCTGCCTGACTGGATAGCATGCAAAAGCTTTTCACTGTACCTCGTTGTCGCACGTGACAATAAACTAAACTAAGACTAAGATGGTTGACGGTAAATATATAGGAGATATCCAAAACGCAAACAAATAATCATATTTAGTCCATTAACAAATGAGTGTGTTTCATTCTTAACCTCTTTTACTTAGGCTTCAATCATTGCCACTTCCGATATTCCCACAGTGATGTATTAAGTCACATCACCGCATCATGGGAAGTATTGCACCTCTCAATGTACAAGGAAAGGCAGGCAAGGCAGTGGTCTGCCGGTGAAATATCAGATCATTTGCTCAGTTTCTGAGTCACTCAAATTGTTGCTTCATCTTTGACCTTGGAGTTTCTTGTAGCTTAGTTTTAGTTTAGTTGAGAGATACAGTGCAGAAACAGGCCCTTCGGCCCACCGAGTCCGCGCCGACCAGCGATCCCTGCATATTAACACTATCCTACACACACACTGGGGACAATTTACGTTTTCTACCAGGCCAATTAACCTACAAACCTGTACGTCTATGGAGTGTGATAGGAAACCGAAGATCTTGGAGAAAATCCACGCGGTCACGGGGAGAATGTACAAACTCCGTACAGACAGCACCCGTAGCTGGAATCGAACCCGGGTCTCCGATGCAGCAATCGCTGTAAGGCAGCAACTCTACCGTTACGCCACAGTGCTGCCCCTATGTGGCAACATGAGAACTCACTATTGAAGTCCAAACATGCCGGGTATCAGGCAGCTCTGGAATCAACTACCAAATTAAAAACATGGCTCTGGTTCTGTGTTTTTGTGTTTATTCCAACCTGTACCTGATAATTGTTTTAATGTAATGTGATATCGTTGACTTGGTGTGGTTGGAATACTGTACAATGGAGATGGGATATGATGACTGGGGATGTGAAATGCTGTCCCTCAGGTGGTTTGCTTTTCCTTCGCACTGATGCAGGAACCTTCACCTGAATGAATTTTGAGGAACACCATTGGATTTCGTCCAATTATGGAGTTGACTCAAACTACTGGTGTACTATGGTTGAACCAACATTTCTCCAGCAATCCTCCAGGCTCCACTGTCTGCTCCATCATCTACCTTTTGTGCCCTCTCTTGCAATGCTACATTTTGTTTCACACGATATTCCCACTCTGTTTCCTTCAAAGTTACATTCCCCTTTGTCCACATTATTTTCGATTTTATGATATTTGAAACCCTTTGTTTGCTCAGTGCTCTATTTTGTTGAACGCCCTGAATTCTGTAACTTTGACCTAGATGTACAAGCTACCTATTTGCTTTTTAGTTGACTGTGAGAACTGCTCTCTGAAGAGCAAAGCTCTTTCATATTTAAATAATCATGTCAATAGGCAATGAATATCGTGTTTATGTCAAATATTTCACCTTAAAATGCACTGACGTTACAATGATAAAGCAGAGGTTGCGCTCAAATCTATTGTGAACGGAATGACAGTGAGGTATAAAGATATATAATAATTGTCTTCACTTTATCAGACTGTTCATCATTGCTAGTTGAATCTGTGGACATTTCAGTATTCAGATTAAATATTTTCACATAAAGATTTTGATCTCTAACTTCAAAGGTCAAACAATTTAAGGAGATATAGCAAGCTGACTCATATCCTGCTCTTCTTAAATCAAGGATAACAAGGGGGAACTTAGGGATAGCCAGTTCCATTATCTACCTGGGCAATTTTGATTAGTGCGGGTGTCAAGGGTTATGGGGAGAAGGCAGGACAATGGGATTGAGAGGGGAAGATATGTCAGCCATGACGGAATAACAGAGTAGACCTGATGGGCCAAATGGCCTAATTCTGCTCCTATCACTTATGACCTTATGAATTCTGCCATTCACCTATTTGTTGAACACATTCCTCCTTCCACCAGACTCCACTGGTCTAGAGTCTGAAGAAGGGTCTCGACCCGAAACGTCGCCTATCTCCTTCGCTCCTTAGATGCTGCTGCACCCGCTGAGTTTCTCCAGCTTTTTGTGTAACCCTCGATTCTCCAGCATCTGCAGTTCCTTCTTTAACACTTCCTCCTTCCACCGGTTGCCATTGATTTTCCACCTGAACCAGGCTCAAGAGTGAAATGTCCCAGGTTTAATCTCCTTTTGTGATCAGTGAGTTTCTAACTAGCAACTATCATGGCTCTGGATTAATTGGCCCTTTTATGGCCAATTTTTACAAAATTTGCCCTTTTACAAATATTCCTTGTGTATAAATTCTTGTCCTTTTGAGGATAATCTGCAGTTTGCAGAAGTAGTGACGTTACTGGATTTTGTTTGTTAGTAATTCAGTGTCGCCCTGCACCAAGCAACATTGATTCCAGCCGCAATCAAGAGAATTCTACAGAACTGATGTGAATTTCAGGCATTTACCAACTGTTGTAAATTATCCTGAGTATTGTGCACTTACTTAGATGTGGAGTAAAGGGCTTGTCCCACCAGCATGCAACTCCATGCGATGAGCGCGACCTAACGTGGTCGCTTGAGCCGTCCGGCGTCGCGGGGCCAGTCCCACTTCAATCGCCGGAGCCGTGCGGAATTGTGCGGAGTTCGTCCCAACATCGCGCGGGGCTCCGAAAAACTGACTATGTTCAAAAATTCCGCGCGCCAGCGGCTTGTCGGCTCGCAGTCGCCTCGACGCATTACACACCGCCCCGACGTCGTGCCTCCGTGACCCTCTCTGTAGGTGGCTCCATGATCCTCTATGTGTGTGGCTCCGTGGCCCTCTGTGTGTGTGCCTCTGTGCCCCTCTCTGTGTGCCGCTCTCTGTCCTGGCGAACTTACCTTTAAGACTTCGCTCCAAGTTCGCCTCACTTTGCGCCGCGTTGCGCCACTCACCCGACCTCCGCGCGGCCCTCGCTGCCGGTTTGGTCGCGCTTGCCGCATGCAGGCGCATGCTAGTGGGAACGGCCCTGTACAGGGATCACCCGACCTCCACGCGGCCCCCGCTTCTAGTTTGATCGCGCTCATCGCATGGAGTCGGATGCTGGTAGGACAGGCCCTTAAGGGTGTAGATAGTGGCATCCTAATCTGTTTACTGCAATCAACCTGGGCTTAAAAATTGAATATTTAGGAAGGAACTGCAGATGCTGGTTTACACCGAAGATAGACACAAAAAGCTGGAGTAACATAGTGGGCCAGGCAGCATTTAATCTACTGATATGTAGATATTTCTAAAATATCATAAATAATATTTTTTTGAAATCATGCTATTTTCTTGTCTTTACTCTTTAATCTTCTCAATTTTGTTTTTAAATTTCTAAGTTTTCAAGTTTCTCTTAAATGAAATAATGTGCTGGAGAATGTTTTGGATCTCCATCATTTTCGATTCACAAAGACTGTCACACAGTTTCAATCAGCTTTCAAAGGTGAAACGGTGTATGAAATATCTGTAAAATTCTGACAATGGAGACAATGATTAATCCTTGACCTTCTGAACAGACCTTGTGTTGTGTTGTGTTGTGCTGAAGCAAAGCAAGAATGTCATTGTCCTATCTGGGACACATGACAATAAACTCTCTTGACTTGACTTGACTTGACTTCTATGATGAATGGCACGAGATTGTATGAGGTGACGTGCAGCGTGGGCAGGAAGGGGGTTTGCCAGATGGCAATGGACATTGTGTTGAAGGGGTGGCGATGGGGCAGGCGACAGGGGTTCTGAACTCTCAAATCAAAACAGGACAAATCAAAATAGGACGTACATGGTAAATGGTAGGGAATTGAGGAATGCTGTGGAACAGAGGGATCTGGGAATAACTGTGCATAGTTCCCTGAAGGTGGAATCACATAGATAGGGTGGTAAAGATAGCTTTTGGTGTGCTGGCCTTTATAAATCAGAGCATTGAATATAGGAGTAGGGAAGTAATGTTAAAATTGTACAAGGCATTGGTGAGACCAATTCTGGAGTATGGTGCACAATTTTGGTCACCTAATTATAGGAAGGATGTCAACAAAATAGAGAGAGTACAGAGGAGATTTACTAAAATGTTGCCTGGGTTCCAGCAACTACGTTACAGAGAAAGGTTGAACAAGTTAGGTCTTTATTCTTTGGAGCGCAGAAGGTTAAGGGGGGACTTGATTGAGGTCTTTAAAATGATGAAAGGGATAGACAGAGTTGACGTGGATTAGCTTTTCCCATTGAGGGTAGGGAAGATTCAAACAAGAGGGCATGACATGAGAATTAAGGGACAGAAGTTTAGGGGTAACACGAGGGGGAACTTCTTTACTCAGAGAGTGGTGGCTGTGTGGAATGATCTTCCTGCAGAAGTGGTGGAGGCAGGATCGATTTTAACATTTAAAAGTAAAGTGGATAGGTATATGGACGGGAAGGGAATGGAGGGGTATGGTCTGAATGCAGGTAGAAGGGACTAGGGGAAAATAAATGGTCGGCACGGACTGGAAGGGCCGAGAAGGCCTGTTTCCATGCTATAATTGTTATGTGGTTATATGGTTATATGAACTGATTTCTGCCTATTTGTTTCGAGATATAGCATGGAAACTTGCTCACCAAGTCGACGCCAACCAGTGATCCCCACTATCCTACACACGCTAGGGACAATTTACAATTTAAAGAAAATCAAACCTACAAAGCTGTACGTCTTTGGAGTGTGGGAGGAAACCGAAGATCTCGGAGAAAACCTAGGCGGTCACGGGGAGAAGGTACAAGCTCTGTACAGGCAGCACCCGTAGTTGGGATCAAACCTGTGTCTCTGGCGCTTAATGCGCTGTAAGGCAGCAACTCTCCCCTGCGCCACCGTGCTGCCCCCGAAAACCAGAAAATGGGAGTCAATGTCTGGAGGAGAGGAAACACAAAGGTTGCTTCTGGGCCAAAGTAAATGCATCTCCTCCCTTTAGACCATTAGGAACCGTAAGGAGAAATCTAAAGAAAAGGCAATAAAGCAATAAGGCCACAAGCTTCTTCCCTCCCCCACCCATGTTGGACCAGCTTCAAAGTCATCTTGGTGAGTCTCATTGTCTGTATTCGTTTTCCCCTCGCATACAGCTAATAATGGCCCACTTCCTTTATCATCGTTTTTTTTTTTGCATATCTTTCATTTATTTGTTCTATATCTCTCTCTGTATCACCATCGATCACTTGTTTCCCTTTTCCCTGACTCTCAGTCTGAAGAAGGGTCTCGACCCGAAAAATCACCTATTCCTTTTCTCCAGAGATGCTGTCTGACCCACTGAGTTACTCCAGCTTTTTGTGTCTATCTTCGAAACAAATTCAAAGTTGGTTTGCAAACTTCTTTCTAATGCTTGTTTTCAGATGAAGCAGGGCACAATGGCGAAGAATGTTCTATTAGATCTGTGCATAGGCATTAGAAATAAACTTATACACTGATTTTGAGTTTAATTTATTGCTTTGCATTGATGTGCAAGCAACATTCTTACATCCAAGGCCAGAGGCTTAAGCACGATATCTGGCTTGGTATTTCAGTGATCTATTGAGCTAGAATTACATCGTTAGAAATGCAATCTTTCCAATGAGATGTTATTTCAACAGAGTGCCTACTCTCTCAGTGATCATAAGGGTACACACAATGTTTCCTGAAGAAGGAACTCGGCCAATCTTTATCCTTCAACTAGCACTCAAAAAAACTATTATTCAATAATTGTAAGGATATAAGAAATTGTAGACTATTTAAATGGGTCATTCATTCATTTAGGCTTCTTGCAGTATTTAATGTGATTGTGGTCTCAGTTACATTCCCACTGTGCAGGTAAAACTTGTGCCCAAAGGAACTGCAGATGCTGGTTTAAACCGAAGATAGGCACAAATTGCTGGAGTAACTCAGCGGATCAGACAGCAGCTCCGGATAAAAGGAATAAGTGACGTTTTGGTTACTCCAGCATTTTGTGGCCAGGTAAAGCTTTCTTCTTGGTGCTATTATCAGGCATTAGGTGCGGCAGCCTGAAGTCCTGCACCACCAGGTTCTGGAACAGTTCCTTTCTTGAACTGATCCAATCCTACCTCAGTGACGGAACATATCAGACCACACAACTCCCAAATTTCAAGCACCTTCTTTTTGTTTACAAAGCCCTTAACGGTCTCGCCCCCACCTACATCAAAAATCTGCTTTCCCACCACACCACTGCCAGGTCCCTCAGATCGGCCAACTTGGGGTTACCGAACATCCCGCGTCTAGGCATAGGCTCAGGGGCGACCGTGCTTTTGCGGTTGCAGCTCCTACACTATGGAACAGCATCCCTCTTCCCATCAGAACTGCCCCCTCCATCAACTCTTTTAACTCTAGACTTAAAACTTATTTCTACTCTCAAGCCTTTCTTGAGGTCCTCTGAGGGAGCGTTGTGTGTATTTATGTATGTATCAGTGATCTATGTACCACTGTTTGTAGCACATTAGTACCTGCACTAATATAAAGCACTTTGGTCAACGAGAGTTGTTTTTAAATGTGCTGTAGAAATAAAATTGACTTGACGACCTATTGTACCATCGTGGATATGTTTATCTCACCGTGTACTTTTGCACTAATGTCTTGGGGTTTTCTTTTCACTTCTGTGCAGTGTTAATGCATAATTTATGTACAATTTAAGTTTTTGTATGTTTTCTGAGTCCATATGGCTGTGATGCTGCTGCAAGCAATATTTTCATTGTCTGAAGAAGGGTCCTGACCTGATTCGTCCCACTGAGGTACTCCAGCATTTTGTGTCCACTTCCATTGCATCTCCCTGTACATGTGCTTGTGACAATCAACTCAGCAAGATTTGACTGAAATG
Organism: Raja brachyura; assembly: GCA_963514005.1. Next base: position 4,939,691 of record OY740794.1, on the reverse strand, counting down.
CTCTTGCCTAGTCTCTATACTGGACCCTCCATATTCTGGATAGGAGTGTTACATTTCCAGTGTTCCAATATGCTGTAACTTTTATAGAACCTAGAAAAGTTTGGAAAATAACAACAAAGTCCACTAACTCTGCAGCCAATTCTTTTTATATCACAGGATGTAGGCCATTTGGTCCAGAGGATTTATTAGCCATTAGTTTGCCTTGTAGATTTTCTTTAGTGGTAATGATTGCTCTAAGTCACCCTTTTTGTCCCCATAATGTTCAATGAAGGCAGATACAAAATCATTGTTTGTTCTTCCATTTCTTTATTTCTCAGTAACAACTCCCAAGTTTCAACCTTCAAGGTACAGATGCTTAGTTAGCTCAGTTTTCATATATTTGTAGAATTACTTACTTCCTGCTTGCCATTAGTTTTCATTATCAATGTTCCCCCTTGTATTTTCCTGATGTTCTGATTTTAGTTTAGTTTAGTTTAGTTTAGAGATATAGCGCGGAAACAGACCCTTCGGCCCACCGAGTCCGCACCGACCAACGATCCCCACACATTAACACTACCCTACACACATTTTTTTAATACCCAAGCCAATTAACCTACAAACCTGTACGTCTTTGGAGTGTGGGAGGAAACTGAAGATCTTGGAGAAAACCCACGCGGTCACGGGGAGATCATACAAACTCCGTACAGACAGCACCCATAGTCGGGATCGAACCCGGGTCTCCGGCTCTGCTGGCGCTGTAAGGCAGCAACTCTACCGCTGCGCCATCGTGCCACAAAACCATGCAAGGTTGTCTGCCTTTCCATTTGATAATATCTTTAACAGCCTTAATTGCAATGGATTCATTCTTCTCATACAATCCTTCTTTCTAAGGTGCCTTCTTAGGTATCGAGTCCTGATTATCTATTGAATTTTCTTTTCAATCTTTTATTAACTCTGCTTTTGTATCTTAATCTGGCATTTATTTAATCTACAGCTTTGGACCCATGTCTTTCACATCTAGTTTAAAATCATTTTGTGATCACTCTGCACCAAATAATCCCTTGCACATTCTTATCTGTTGGAACTGTGGGTCCAAATTTGCTGTCTTACTCATTCATTATGCCAGTGGTTGTATTTCACATGTACTTGTGGCTTAAAGTCTTGGGCGACCCTGTGGTCATACACCCATTATTTTATTTCCTTATCCACCTCTTTCGCATCTGTCGTCCAGGTGAAATATAGGATCCTCTTTCTTTGATAAACCACCATATAAATACCATATAACCAAATAACAATTACAGCACGGAAACAGGCCTTCTCGGCCCTTCCAGTCCGGGCCGACCATTTATTTTCCCCCAGTCCCATCTACCTGCACTCAGACCATACCCCTCCATTCCCTTCCCGTCCATATACCTATCCACTTTACTTTTAAATGTTAAAATCGATCCTGCCTCCACCACTTCTGCTGGAAGATCATTCCACACAGCCACCACTCTCCGAGTAAAGAAGTTCCCCCTCATGTTACCCCTAAACTTCTATCCCTTAGTTCTCATGTCATGCCCTCTTGTTTGAATCTTCCGTACTCTCAATGGGAAAAGCTTATCCACGTTAACTCTGTCTATTCCTTTCATCATTTTAAAGACCTCAATCAAGTCCCCCCTTAACCTTCTGCGCTCCAAAGAATAAAGACCTAACTTGTTCACCATTGATGTTTTTATGCCACCATTGATATGTGCCTTAGAAATTACATAAATCTGACATTTCCGATTCTTACTCTTTCTTTAGCATTTTATTTTGCAACATTAAAGTGTCCCTGAGAGCTGTGATACAAAATTAATCAACAATGTTACATATTGATGTGTACTTATGAGAGCCAATAAAGGACACTGTCTATTTTTTAATATATTAATTACTTCTCTTTAATTCAGAATCTACCAAGTGTTTAAAAATGTTGCATTGCAATTAAAGCAAGGATATAAAGTCCACTTTATTAACTGGTCGCTGAAGTGTTTTGGTATCTGATTACTCTTCCTCTTCCATATCTTCTTTCTCCTTCCCGTGGAGGGGGAATGCAATTCTTCTGTCTGATTGAGCTTCCAGGAAATGTGCTTGAGTGGGCCAGGAAGGGATCTTCATAAACATGTTTGCCTCCTGGTCACAGTTGAGCACATGCATCGCTTTAGAATGGAACAAGTGTAAACATCAGTGAAAACTGGAGTACACATGTTTAACTTCTAATCAGGAGTCTTTGATTTTGTCGCAAATAAGCCTACTGCTTTATCTAATTTCTGTTTGCATGTGTAATATATACACGGCCTTTTAAATAGCTTTTAAAAGATTACAGTAGAACCAAGAAATTCTAGCAGGTGAAATAGTGCACCGTAACAGGTTCGAAGCTGCAACAATTGGAAGTGCTATCCAAAGGGTTAAAAGGTCAGATGTCTTCTCCTTATTGTGGCATCCTTAAACGGGTGATTAATTACTGTCAGTTATGAGGTGACAAAGTTGACTTTACTGCAGGAGGCTGGAGCTTTTCCTGAAAACATGTGACCCTCCTTTCTGGTGGTTGTAAGTGAATAGTGCCACTTAATGTGCAGGTAAACAGTGGAGAGGAGATCCAAGCACTTCAGTGGCAAGCAACAAATCAAGTAACTTTATCACTTGATAAGGTGAGAAAATGAGCCTGACACAGGAAACAGCAACATTAGGTAATTAGATCTTCAATTCTTTAACTCTTTAGGTTATAGCTTCTGGGTTTTCTGGTACTGACTGTAACTGGCTTTGAAGCACGACCCAAAACAGATGCAGTTACAGACTCTGGCAAATAAAACCCTTCCTCTTTACAAGTACTATACTGAACCAAAAATACCACATGTATTACAGGTCACAACCCCCATGTATTATATCATTCTTTTTTTCCCAGTGTGAAACTTTGAAAGAAAATATCCAGGTGAGCACAATAAAAAAATGTAAGATGTGAGAGTCATATGCTTAATGGAATAGAATGTGTAGGAAGGAACTGCAGATGCTGGTTTAAACCGAAGATAGACAAAAAGCTGGAGTAACTCAACGGGACAGGCAGCATCTCTGGAGAGAAGGGATGGGTGGGTGGCATTTTAGGTGGAGATCCTTCTTCAGACTGTGTTGTTTCAATGATGGAAATGTCCTCCAGCAAAGGGTCAAGACATGTGTATGTGAAACAAATGGCTTCACATTCTCCACATCCCATTCCTTCTCTCCAGAGATGCTGCCTGTCCCGCTGAGTTACCCCAGCATTTTGTGTCTATCTTCGGCATGAACCAGCATCTGCAGTTCCTTCCTTCACATTCTGCTGTCAGATCTCTACCTATGGACCTCTACATCTGATGGAACATAATACCTCGGTTACAGAGCGAAGAAAAATGGCCTGTGCAAAAAAAACCACAAAATGCATTGAAGGGATTCACCGACCTCTGCACTAAGCAATCACTGGAAAACTGCAGAGTTTTTAGATACAATTTCTATTAACAATTTTACTGTAAATGTGAAGGATAAGCAGTGCGATTATGTGTCGGAAGGAACTGCAGATGTTGGTTTAAACAGAAGATAGACACAAAATGCTGGAGTAACAGGCAGCATCTCTGCAGAGGAGAAATGGGTGTTACAATGAACACAACATACCGGGTTCATGCCATTTTAATGTTTTATGAAGCTTACCCATCTAACTCTGGTTAGATCATTTAGGTCTGAAGTTTCGTTAATTCCAGCTTGATTACGACTGCCAAATTATGAGTGAACTAATTATTGTCTCATAGTTTCACCACGACAATTGATGCTACATAGATTGGATTTGTACAGTACACACCAAATCTGTCGTACGGCTCCATTTGTTGGCCATGCCATCCATACCTTTAATGGCCCAGATGATGTTGTTATGACATAAGGGCACACATGTTACTATAGTCTTTATTTAATAAGAGCTGAGGTATATATTAAAATTGTAGCTCAATGTATTACAGCCACACTAATTACTCTTGTTGATGTCAACAAAGGACACTGAAGGATCCAGTAATATGAGGCTGAGAGAGCGTCTGCCCCCATATCACTGGCAAACAGTGAAGACTGATGTTGGGGAACCACGTACCATCATTGCAGATGTCTTTCAGAATCAGTTGGGCACCTTTAAGCCCCATATCTGAGGAAGGATGTGATGGCATTGGAGAGGGCCCCGAGGAGGTCTACGAGAATGATCCCAGGAATGTGTAGGAAGGAACTGCAGATGCTGGTTTAAACCGAGGATAGGCACGGAAAGCAGGAGTAACTCAGCGAGCCAGGCAGCATCTCTGGAGAGAAGGAATGGGTGACGTTTTGGGTCAATATGCTTCTTCCCAGGAATGATTGGATTAATATATGATGGGTGTTTGAAGGCAATGGGCCCATTACTTGCTGGAGTTTAGAAGGATGACGGGGGGGGACCTCATTGAAACTTTGCGAATAGTGAAAGGCCTGGATAGAGTGAATGTGGAGGGTGTTTCCACTAGTGGGAGAGTCTAGGACCAGAGGTCATAGCCTCAGAATAAAAGGGCGTACCTTTAGAAAGGAGATGAGAAGGAATTGTTTTAGTCAGAGGGTGGTGAATCTGTGGAATTCATTGCCACAGACGGCTGTGGAGGCTGTCCATGGATATTTTTAAGGTGGAGATTGACAAATGTTTGATTAATGAGCATGTCTGGGGTAATGGGGTGAAGGCAGGAGAATGGGGTTGGGACGGAGAGATAGATCAGCCATGATTGAGTGGCTGAGTAGTCTAGATGGGCCGAATGGCCTTATTCTGCTCCTAGAACTTGTGAACGTGGGGCAGCCACGGTGGCGCAGCGGTAGAGTTGCTGCCTCACAGCGCTTGCAGGGCCGGAGACCCAGGTTTGACCCCGACTGTCTGTACGGAGTTTGTATGTTCTCTCCGTGACCTGCGTGGGTTTTCTCCGAGATCTTCGGTTTCTTCCCACACTCCAGAGACATACAGGTTTGTAGGTTAATTGGCTTTGTATAAATGTAAATTGTCCCTAGTGTGCGTAGGATAGTGTTAATATGCGGGGATCACTGGTTGGTGCAGACTCGGCGAGCCGAAGGGCCTGTTTCCATGCTGTAACTCTAAACTAAACTAAACCTTCCATTAATTGGAAGATTCTCTCTCTGTCTACCCTGTCATAATTCTTCGTGTTTTTAAATCGCTCCACCACATCTTCTTGCAACCTTTTATTCCAGAACAACCCCAGCATTACAACTCCATCACCATAAGGGGCCTGTCCCAGTTTCACAACCTAATTCACGACCTTTTCTACTCGTGGACATTTTTCATCAGGCTAGAGAAACGCCCCGACCTACTTGATGCCACGAGTACCTACGACTAGGATCACGGTCTGCTACGACCTACCTACGACCTCCCTACGACCTCCTGCGACCTTGTGACGACCATGCTGCGAGTATGAGTCAAGGGCAAACTCGGCAGAGGTCGTGAATTATGTTGTGAAAGTGGGACAGGCCCTTAACTCCCATTCCTGGAAATAATTTAATGGGCATCTCTTAGAGCATTAAAACTTTCATATCTCCCCTAAGCCATGGCACCCAAAACTGGACATGGAGCCAATGGTCCTCCCATGCAGAATGCCTACATTTTGGCATGATAAATAGCAATGTTACAAAATTTTGAGATTTAAAAAATCAAGTCTGCAATTTATCCCATCAGATAAAGCATAAAAAGAAGTTTAATTTGACACCTAATTTACTTTCATATCTTCAGTATTAAGAAAGTTATGACCATTTTCATACTCGGAAATTAGCATCTTGTTCCCCATTGCCTTTCAATTGACTTAACTCAAAAGCTGTGATCTGGAAAAGTTAAAAGCCCATAACTTTCTTAAACATTAAGAGAACTCAATGAAATTTTCAGTTATTATAGATTGAAGCATTCTGAAACAAATATGAAACAATCTTACTTGGATGACCTGAAATTAAAGCATATAATTAGTTAGCTATCTAATTGTAGCTAATTACAAAATTCAATGAGTAGATCTAAACATCTATCCATTCCTTAAGAAAAGGTAAACTTTTTTTAAATTGCCTAAGTGTCCAAATAACATTCACACAATAATCCACAATATAACATAATTTTTAAATCTCATTTTCATGAATTTATGGGCCAAATGGAAGGAATTTAGTGTTTGATTCCTGTAAATTAATAGCCATTTAAATCAACTAGCGAGTGGGTTTTAGTGGAATGCGGTGGATTGGAACGTTGCGGTTAGCGGTGAAGTCGGGAGGAAAAATACTGTTTGTTCATACATTTTTTGGGACCCCATTTCGCAACATAAAAATATTATTAAAGCCTCCCGAAAAAACAACTTTTAATATAAAAATAAACTATTTACCTTTTCTTCTCCCCTACGCAAAATCCTTTCCGTTGTCGGTGCTCACGGCTTTTGAAGGTGATTTTTAAATTACTCTAGTTAATAAATAATTTAGAGTAATTTAAAAATACCTTCATTCATGAAATGTCGGAGCGATTTTTCTTCCGCAACGAAATCGCCCGACATACATCGATTTTCCAGGTCTGTTGAAAAACGGCACTTTAAGCCCGCCCCCCTCTGAAAGGCGCCAAAGTCGCGCACACGGGGAGCGGCAGAACTGCAGCGCTGCTCAAGGTAAGTTTTGCAACATACCTAGATAGAACTCGGGTTACTCCATGGCCTTGCCAAGGAGCGGCAGATTTCAGATAGAATAAGACGAGGCTATAGCGATCACCTTATTACAAGTAGAGATATCTAAAGTTAATGCACACCACAGGGAGTTATTCAATTTGCTCAGTGAAGTTGAAACACAAATTGTTAAACTTGCATGAATAAGTGGGAATAAAAACAAATTTTGGTGAGGTAATTTTTGCCAGTAATAAACAATGCCGAGAAGAAAAGCAAGTATCATGTTTGCTGATTATAGAGAATTACTTAATTGTACCTGTAACTGTTGCTAAATGATATATACATCGTAACATTGGCCTTCCTGAGAGAGAATCCATGGAAAACAACTACAATCACTGAGAATAGGTGATAACGCCTTTAGTTTTTAGCTTTATTTATATAGATACAGCCCTTCTGCCCACCGGGTCCGCGCCGGCCAGCGATCCCCACATATTAACGGAGGTCCAGAACACGGGGTCACAGTTTAAGGATAAGGGGGAAGTCTTTTAGGACCGAGATGAGGAAAACATTTTTCACACAGAGAGTGGTGAATCTGTGGAATTCTCTGCCACAGAAGGTAGTTGAGGCCAGTTCATTGACTATATTTAAGAGGGCGTTAGATGTGGCCCTTGTGGCTAAAGGGATCAGAGGGTATGGAGAGAAGGCAGGTACGGGATACTGAGTTGGATGATCAGCCATGATCATATTGAATGGCGGTGCAGGCTCGAAGGTCCAAATGGCCTACTCCTGCACCTATTTTCTATGTTTCTATGTTTCTATGTTAACACTATCCTACACACACTAGGGACAGTTTGCACCAAGCCAATTAACCTACAAGCCTGTACGTCTTTTGGAGTGTGGGAGGAAACTGAAGATCTCGGAGAAAACCCACGCGGTCACGGGGAGAACGTACAAACTCCGTACGGACAGCACCCATATTATACTCCCTATATACTCCTGACTGTGCGGAGAGATTTGGCTCTAACTCCATCCACACATTGGTAGATGACTCCACTCTGGTGGGTCACATCAAATGAGCAGGAGCTTGATAACCATGGCAGTGATCATGAATGCGGATCCAAAACCCACTCGAAACAACTCTTTGTCGCATGGATGCTGTCTGGCCAGCTGAATATTTCCAGTATATTCTGTTCTGATTTCACCAAATTTAAAGCCAGTCTCCTTTGTTTCACCTTCCGTGTATCTGAAGTGACGCAAAGCATCTGGTGCTCACCTTGAAACTTGGTCTAAAGTTTCTTCACACCTCAGTTCTGAGTTCATGAGCGACATTCTCCTGGTTAGGAGTGCACGATCTACAAGAATCCCTATTTTCAGATATTTCTGTGGTTATTTCCATTCTACCACCATAATGTGCAACACTATGAAACCAACCTATGAAAGCAAGCACATCAAATTCCCTGTTCCAGGTGTCAGCTGCTCTACATCGGTGAGACCAAGCGCAGGCTTGGCGATGGCTTCGCCCAACACCTCCGCTCAGTTTGCACTACCCAACCTGATCTCCCGGTGCCTCAGCACTTCACCTCCCCCTCCCATTCCGAATCCGACCTTTCTGTCCTGGGCTTCCTCCATGGCCAGAGTGAGTCCCACCGCAAATTGGAGGAGCAGCACCTCGTATTTCGCTTGGATAGTTTACACCCCAGCGGTATGAACATTGACTTCTCCAATTTCAGGTAGTCCTTGCTTGCTCCCTCCTTCCCCTCCCCTTCCCAGTTCTCCCACTGTCTCCACCTCTTCATTTCTTTTTCCCGTTCCCGACATCAGTGTGGGGAAGGGTCTCGATCTGAAACGTCGCCTATTCCTTCACTCCTTAGATGCCGCCTCACCAGCTGAGTTTCTCCAGCATTTTTGTCTACCTTCGATTTTTCCAGCATCTGCAGTTCTTTCTTAAACATCAAATGCCTTCATTATCACTCTATCTATTGTGTTGCCACTTTCAGGAAGAAATGACTTGGACCCCAAGATTCCTCTCAACATCAATGCTGTTCAGGGTCATGCTATTAACTGTGTACTTCCCCTTATATTTGTGCATCATCTCATATGTGTTTGGATTCAACGCCACCTGCCTTTTCTCCACCCACTTCTGTGGCTGATTTATATCCCTCTATATACCTTGACAGCCTTCCTCATAGTCCGCGACCCCTGCAATCTTGTTGTCATCTGCAAATTTACTAACTAATCCATCTGTGTTTCCTTCCTGGTCATTTGTGTATATCGCAAACAGCAGCAATCCCAGCACGGAACTGCACTGGTCACAGACCTCCAGCCTGAAATATTGCCCTTCCACCACAACCCTCTGTCTCTAACAAAGTCACTTCTGAATCCATATGACCAAGTCACTGTTAATCCCTTGCATCTTAATCTTCTGGGTCAGCCTACAATGAGGAATTTTATCAAATGGGACATTATATAATTAAAAAACTGCAGGTAAAAAATGTCCTGGTGTATTTTAAGTTTGGTAAAATGGAACAGTTTTATTAAAGAGCTGAAAATGAATTTAGCGTTTCCCACAACATAAGTAGTTAGACGTTAAATAAGAACAATGACTAAAAAAGGTTACATATAATCACAGTGGAGTAGAAGAAGGGTTTTGGCCCGAAACGTTGCCTATTTCCTTCGCTCCATAGATGCTGCCGCACCCACTGAGTTTCTCCAGCATTTTTGTCTACCTTACATATAACCACAGATAATTTCTCTCCTGCACCTGCTCTGCTCAAGAGATAATAAGATCATAAGTGATAGGAGCAGAATTAGGCCATTCGGCCCATCAGGTCTACTCCGCCATTGGCTGATCGATCTCTCCCGCCGAACCCCATTCTCCTGCCTTCTCCCCATAAGCTCTGACATTTACAAGAATCATGACTTCTCTGATGTAACCTCAACATGCACTCATGTCGACGTGGCAACCTTTTATCCCATTCTTAATCAAGTATCCACCTATCTTTGCCTTAAATATCATCAATGAATCTGCTTCCCCCACGTTTTAAGAAGGAATCTCCAAGTACCCAGAAACTTGAGCAAGAATTCTTTCTACGAGAGAAAGAATGTCATCTCAACTCTGTCTTAAAAGGAACAATACTTTATTTTAAACGATTACACATATATCTAGATTCTCCCAGAATAGGAAATCATTTTGCCTCATGTTCACGAGACCCCTTCAGGGTCTTCATAAATGATCGGATTTGAATTAGAATTAAGATTAGAAACAGGCCATTAGGCCATCAAGTCTTACTCCGCCATTCAATCATGGCTGTTCTATCTCCCTCTCAACCCCATTCTCTTATGTTCTTATCGTATCTCCTCCCACTTAAATTTCGGCAGATGCAGCCTCGCCTGTCTGACCCTTTGCCCAATTCCACGCATTGGTCCAGTGATATTTTTCTGCGTTGCTTCCAGTAAGGAACTCCTGTAATACCGTGACCAATGCCATGGACAGCACTCCAGATGAGCTCCCACCATTATCCTAAATAACCAAAGCGTGCATTTCTCACTCAAGATATAAGATGCATTTATTGTCACATGCACCAGTTGGTACAGTGAAAAGTGTGGTCACCACACAGCCATACGAATAAAAAAGAACACAACACACGATAGACTCCAACATACAACACGCCCACACAACAGAATCAATGTCTCCCACTGTGAGGGAAGGCACCAAAAGTTCTGTCTCTTCCTCTGATGTTCACAGGACATCTGAGGCCTCCCGAGCCCTCATTCGCCGCTACGGATGGCCCGATGTTCAGGCCCCTCGCCGGGATGTTGGAACTCCGACATCGGAACGGGAGAACCACCTCAGTGGCTTGGAGCTTCCAATCGGCCACTTCCTACCGGAGTCCGCGGCTCCCGAAGCCCACAGGAGACCCACGCCAGCGGCCCCCGGCAAAGGGATCCCAGGACTCCGCGACGTGTAAGTCAGCGAAGCCCCACGAACCACAGCTCCACGATGTTGAAGCAGCAGGCCCAACACTCCGGAGCTTCAAATGGCCATCCCGGTAGGCATCGCCCGCTCCGTGATGAATCCAGCGCTCTCGTATTCAATTCCCCTGCAATAAATGTAACATCTCATTATGCAAAATGACATGCTTTTGCCGCACATTAGCCTTTTATTTCCGATTTGCAGCAACAGCAGAATTTAACGTTTAGATTATTCATTATCGTTGTTGACAATAATGTGTGCTGATCTATACTTATTTTTACCCATGTTTTTAGGCTGGACATCGCCAATTGAGATTGGGAGGAGATGCGGGCAATTTTATGTTGGTAATTTGGGTGCATCTTCCAGGTGATACCCTGGTGGGAAAGCGGGTCTCACCGCACTTTCTGATTCATTTTTAGTTTAATTTAGTTTAGTTTGGAGATACAGCGCGGAAACAGGCCCTTTGACCCACCGGGTCCGCGCCGACCAGCGATCACAGCATGTTAACACTCTCCCACATACATTTACCAAGTCAATTTACCTACATACCTGTACGTCTTCGGAGTGTGAGAGGAAACTGAAGATCTCGGCGAAAACCCACGCAGGTCACGGGGAGAACGTACAAACTCCGTGCAGACAGCACCCGTAGTCGGGATCGAACCCAAATCTCCGGCGCGGCAAGCGTTGTAAGGCAGCAACTCTACCGCTGCGCCACAGTGCCGCCTCTTTAAGGGTTGCTTTTGTTGTGACTTCTGACTGTGGCTTATTCTGCATAGTGACTCAGAAGCCACTTATAGGCCAAAGTGCTGCACCATGCTGGCTGACAACAGTTATGTCTGTCTAAAAGTGAGATATTTGACCCACTGGAAATTCCAGCGAGGTATAGCTGTGTTGCTTCGATGTGTAGGAAGGAACCGCAGATGCTGGTTTACACCGAAGATAGACACAAAGTGCTGGAGTAACTCAGCGGGACAGGCAGCATTTCTGGCGAGGAGGAATGGGTGACATTTCAGGTCGAGACCCTTCTTCCGATGCTTTGATGTCATCTCTAGTGAATGAGTTTCCTTCATTCCAAATTCAAGTACATCATCAAAGCTAGTCTGAGCATTGAAAAAGTTTTCATGTTGTCTCAGTGTCGGGATTAGTGGATGTGAGAAACACAAGAAGTACAGGTGCTGGAATCTTGAGTAAAACTGATTGTCAGGGAATAATTTAGTGGGTCCGGCAGCATTTGGGGAGGGAATGGATAGGCAATATTTTGGATCAGGACCCCTTCTTCAGATTTGAGTGTCTCAGACTGAAGCAGTATCAAGTTTTAGACAGAAGATGCCTGAGCAACTCAATGGGACAGGCAGCATGTCTGGATAGAAGGAACGAGTGACGTTTCGGGTCGGGACCCTTCTTCAGACTGAGAGTCGGGGGAGAGGTAGACACAGAGATAAGGAAGGGTAAGGTGTGAAAACGAGACATCAAAGGGGATCAGAAATCATGGAGAATATATCAGAAGGCAGGAACGTGGTACTGATTGGGGATGATCAGCCATGATCACATTGAATGGTGGTGCTGGCTCGAAGGGTCGAATGGCCTAAACTCCTGCATCTATTATCTATTGTCTATTGAAGAATTGTTCATTCTAGAAGAAGGTGACAACGGAGCATACAGAGATAACATACAACTTTTATACATTTCTCAGGTGGGCTTCGATGATGCCTTTATATTTGGAAGGACTTGTGTAAATGAGACACAGCTGCCATAGAATCATTGAGTGCACTGCAAAGGATTGGGCCAGGACTCCAGAAAAAGGCAATGCTTCATAAACACATTATGCTGTGGTTCCTGTCAAGCTTTTAACTTCTTCTTGAGGGTCTGGCTGTTTCAATTAAACAATGACCACAACACACATGTTAATATAATCAATTCAAAGCTTTTTTTGTCAGTTGATTAACAACACTTAAGGAAATGGCAAAAGATAATACAACATTCACCAAGACTTCAAGTTGGCCTTTGTTGTTTTTAAATTGTATTTGGGGATTGGAGAATGTAAAGGTTGAGAGAGCTTTGGGATCTGAGTCAGTCTGCATGAGAATAGACGGCAGGCAAAGTGTGCTAGTCTGAAAGGAGGTGTTTGGGAGATGACGGGGAGCTTTGAGAACAGTAGTCATTCATGCACAGTGAGTGTCTCTGAATGCAAGGCAGGAGATCAAGCACAAGATTTAAGGCTGAAGTGTTTAGTTTAGAGATTCAGCGTGGAAACGCACCCTTCGGCCCACCGAGTCCGCACCGACCAGCGATCCCCGCGCACTAGGCACAATTTACATTTACGCTAAGCCGAACAGTCTACACACCTGTACGTCTTTGGAGTGTGGGAGGAAAGCGAAGATCTTGGAGAAGACCGACGCAGGTCACGGGGAGAACGTACAAACTACGTACAGGCAGCACCCGTAGTCAGGTTTGAACCCGGGTCTCTGGCGCTGTGAGGCAGTAACTCTACCGCTGCGCCACCGTGACACACTGTTGAAGACAGAAAGCCGATAAAAGATGGCTGCCCTGGAGCTGTAGGTCGAATCATAATCTGCGGCCTCTGTGCTGGGCCTCGTGCAGTGATTGGTGAGGCATCGTAGGGGTAACATATCTCAGATGTATTTGTTCACGAAATGAAAGTACAATGGCAGGACGGCCTTGTATTTGGCTTCAGATTGTCAAACAATTATCAAGATTAGGGTTTATCCACAATAAAGAGATCTTTCAATACATATAAAATCAGATCAGGAATTAATTTCTTAATTATATATTTTTAACCTTCTGGCAAAGTTCCAAGCAGATTTGCTTTTTGGTCAGTTATAAATGCTCATTTCTTCCTTTGAAGTGAAAATTGCTACATTGCCAAATGTTTTATATTTCATAGCTGGAGAATTATTTAAGGTTTACTTTAAATTAGCTTCTGGTTAGAAGTGAACAACATCAAATACATTAACATCTTGTAGTTTAATTTATACTGGAACGAATGCTCTTCATTGTACAGGATTTAGCACCATTCTAGGATTGCAAGTGAAGGTCAAACCAAGTATTCGAGCATCGTCATGGACTAAACTGCTTTCGAATTTCATGCAAGACAATTATCTCAAGTCTGTTCTGAACATATTGATTTTAAAAATATGGTTGATGTTTGTGTTGCAAAGATAAATCAATTTACTTCTGACCAAGGTGACAAACATCAAGCACTGGGCAGCACGGTGGTTGATGTCCTACAGTGCCAGAGACCTGGGTTCGATCCTGACTACGGGTACTGTCTGTACGGAGTTTGTACGTTCTCCCCGTACCCGCATGGGTGTTCTCCAAGATCTTCAGTTTCCTCCCACACTACATTGGCATACAGATTTGTAGGTTTATTGGCTTGGTACAAATGTACAATGTCCCCAGAGTGTAGGATAGTGCCAATGTGCGGAGATTGCTGGTCGGTGCGGACTCAGTGGGGTTGAAGGGCCTGTTTCCGCGCTGTATCTTTAAATCAAAAATTAAAATCTAAATCATTCAATTCAGTCGAGATCAAATATAACAACAACAACCTGAGAAGTCCGTTAAGCTTCGAATTGCAAATTATAGTTTGCTGAAAAAATCTGGACCATAGAATGTACTGAGTTAACTCTGAGAATAGAGCGTTAACAGACGATAGAATGGAATGGCATTCAGTGAAAATCAAAATTCCTTAGTAGGGAAATAGCTTTTAGTGAGAGCAGTATTTAAGTTGCCCAAGAGCCAGGTTGCTGGTGTACAGGCATACAAAATCTGTCAATCTCCTAACTTTCATCTGAGCAGAACCAGAGAGAATCATTACATTGGTAATCATTTATTGCAGTGGTGAAAGGATTGGCTAACTGATAGAAAACAGCGAGTCGGGAAAGAGTGTAGGAAAGAACTGCAGATGCTGGTTTAAATCAAAGGGAGACACAACTGCTGGAGTAGCTCAGCAGGACAGGCAGCATCTCTGGAGAGAAGGAGTCGGTGTTTTTTGGGTCGAGACAGAAAGAGTGTTCATTTTCATGTTGGTAACCTTGCAGACTAGTGCTGAAGCCGCAACTGCTTACTATAATATTTTGATGACCAGGAGGAAGGAAGTAACGTATGATAACTAAACGTGTGGTAACTATTTGGGTCACCAAGATAGGTGCGTTTCACCAAGAATACAAACTTTTTAGAGGGATCAGTAAATGGGCAAAATGATGGCAGGGTGAAGAATGTCAGATTGGTCATTCTGTTTGGCTTCTGACCCTGTATTGGGCAATGGCTCAATCTCCTTCCGAAGAGTGAAGCATTTGCTGCAATCATGAGCACTCACCTTCGAAGCTTTACATTTTTGCACTCATGTACTCGTAAGGTCTGAAGACCCGAAATGTCACCCATTCCTTCTCTGCAGAGATGCTGCCTGTCCCGCTGAGTTACTCCAGCATTTTGTGTCTAGAGTGTAAACCAGCACCTGCAGTTCCTTCCTATACATAAGCAATTTTTGTGCAGCTTTCATTTTTGTATATACAATTTCAGATTTTCAGCAATTTAAGCTGTGACTGATTTCATTTCCCCATAGCCCTTCTCCCACTGAGGCTGGAGAAGTTATGTATTTTTTTCTGGAGCGTACGAGACTAAAGGATGACCTTACTGAGGTATATAATTTACCAGGAGCATAGATTAGGTGAATAGCCTCAGTCTTTTCCAAAGAGAAGGAGATTCTTATTTTTAGAGATATAGCATGGGAACAGGCCCTTCAGCCCAACGAGTCCGCAGCGACCAATGATCACCCGGACACTAGTTCTGTGTTATGCCACTTTCTCATCCACTCCCTACACACTAGGGGCAATTTACAGTAGGCAATTAACCTACAAATTCAAAGGTAGACACAAAAAGCTGGAGTAACTCAGCGGGTGAGGCAGCATCTCTGGAGAGAAGGAATGGGCGACGTTTCGGGTCGAGACCCTTCTTCAGACTGAAACGTCACGCATTCCTTCTCTCCAGAGATGCTGCCTCATCCGTTGAGTTAAGGGCCTGTCCCACCAGCATGCAACTCTATGCAATGAGCGCGACCTAACATGGTCGCTTGAGTTGTCCGGCGTCGCGGGGCCGGTCCCACTTCGATCGCCGGAGCTGTGCGGAATTGTGCGGAGTTCGTCCCGACATCGCGCGGGGCTCCGAAAAACTGACTATGTTCAAAAATTCCGCGCGGCAACGGCTTGTCGGCTCACAGTCGCCTCGACGCATTACACACCGCCTCGACGTCATGCCTCCGTGACCCTCTATGTGTGTGGCTCCGTGACCCTCTGTGTGTGTGTGTCTCTGTGCCCCTCTCTGTGTGCCCCTCTCTGTCCTGGCGAACTTACCTTTAAGACTTCGCTCCAAGTTCGCCTTGCTTTGCGCCGCGTTGCGCCACTCACCCGACCTCCGCGTGGCCCTCGCTTCTAGTTTGATCGCGCTCATCGCATGGAGTCGGATGCTGGTAGGACAGGCCCTTTACTCCAGCATTTTGAGTCTACCTTCGATTTAAGTTCGGCACCTGCAGTTCTTTCTTACTGATTGATTGGGGTTATTGATTGGGGATGATCAGCCATGAATGGCGGCGCTGGCTCAAAGGGCCGAATGGCCTCCTCCTGCACCTATTTTCTATGTTTCTATGTTTCTATTACACAACCTGCAAACTCGCTTGCCTTTCAGATGTAGGTAGAAACTGGATCACCCGAAGAAAACCTATGCGGTCACAGGGAGAATGTGCAAACTTCATACAGACAGCACCTGAGGTCAGGATTGAACCCGAGCCTCTAGTAAAGCAGCAACTCTACTGCTGTGCCATTGTGCCGCCGTCTACAATCAGAAGGAATAGTTGAAGGTTAGTGGGATCTGAGGAACAGCTTTTTCATACAGAGCATGGTGGCTTTATGGAGCAAGCTGTACAGGTGGATGCAATGACAACACTGAATAGACACTTACACGCGTTCATAGGTAGGAGAGGTTTGGAGGGATTTGGATCAGACACAGGCAGTGGGGCCAGCTTGGTTAGGCAACCTGCTTGTTGTGGACGAGTTGGGGTGAAAGGCATGTTTCCCTGCTGTACAGCTCCAAATAAATTCACACAAGAGGTCCAGATTATTTTAATATCATAATCTAAATTGTTCAAAGCCCGCATGTTCTACATTAGTTTCCGCAGTTTAAATACCACAGTAAACATTGGGCCTTGGGTATTTCATAATCCACCTTTATACTTAAACTTTCATTCTGCAGACACAGTTTTAACTATACGTTTGTTCTGCACTTTGTTTTTCTCACCCAACCTCTGTCAATTTTTCTCTTTCTATTTCTTGAGGATATTAACTGCCCTTACAGTGTATTCAGAAAGTATTCCGATCCCTTCATTTTCCACATTTTGTTACATTACAGCCTTATTCTAAAATGGATTCAATTATTTTTTTTTAATCATCAATCTACACACAGTACCCCATCATAAAAAAGTGAAAACAGGTGTTTTGAAAATTTTGCAAAGTAAAGGGCCTGTCCCACCAGCATGCAACTCTATGCGATTAGCGCGACCTAACGTGGTCGCTTGAGCCGTCCGGCGTCGCGGGGCCGGTCCCACTTCGATCGCCGGAGCTTTGCGGAATTGTGCGGAGTTCATCCCGAGTTCGTCCCGACACCGCACGCGGCTCCGAAAAACTGACAATGTCTGAAAATTCCGCGCGGCAACGGCTTGTCGGCTGGCAGTCGCCTCGACATTTACACACCGCCCCGACATCGTGCCTCCATGAACCTATTTGTAAGTGCCGCCGTGACCGTCTGGCTCCGCGGCCCTGTGTGTGTGTGTGTGCCTCGGTGCTCCTCTCTGTGTGCCCCCCTCTGTCCTGGTGAACTTACCTTAGACTTCGCTCCAAGTTCGCCTCACTTTGCGCTGCGTTGCGCCACTCACCCGACCTCCGCGCGGCCCCGACTGCCGGTTTGGTTGCGCTTGCCGCATGCAGGCGCATGCTGGTGGGAACGGCCCTGTACAGGGATCACCCGACCTCCACGCGGCCCCCGCTTCTAGTTTGATCGCGTTCATCGCATAGAGTTGCATGCTGGTGGGACAGGCCCTTAATTAACGTTAAATAACTGAAATATCACATTTACATAAATATTCAGACCCTTTACTCAGTACTTTGTTGAGGCACCTTTGGCAGTGATTACAGCCTCAAGTCTTCTTGGGTATGACGCTACAAGCTTGGCACACCTGTATTTGGGTAATTTATCCCATTCTTCTCTGTAGATCCTCTCGAGCTCTGTCGGGTTGGATGGGGAGCGTCGATGCACAACTATTTTCAGCTCCCTCCAGAGATGTTCGATCGGGTTCAAGTCCGGGCTCTGGCTGGGCCACTCAAGGACATTCACAGACTTGTCACAAAGCCACTCCTGTGTTGTCTTGGCTGTGTGCTTAGGGTCGTTGTCCTGTTGGAAGGTGAACCTCCGCCCCAGTCTAAGGTCCAGAATGCTCTGGAGCAGGTTTTCATCAAGGATCTCTCTGTACTTTGCTCCGTTCATCTTTCCCTCGATCCTGACTAGTCTCCCAGTTCCTGCCGCTGAAAAACATCCCCACAGCATGATGCTGCCATCACCATGCTTCACCATAGGTATGGTATTGGCTAGGTGATGAGCGGTGCCTGGTTTCCTCCAGACGTGACGCTTGGCATTCAGGCCAAAGAGTTCAATCTTGGTTTCATCAGACCGGAGAAACTTGTTTCTCATGGTCTGAGAGTCCATTAGGTGCCTTTTGGCAAACTCCAAGCAGGCTGTCATGTGCCTTTTACTGAAGAGTGGCTTCCGTCTGGCCACTCTACCATAAAGGCCTGATTGGTGGTGCTGCAGATATAGTTGTCCTTCTGGAAGGTTCTCCCATCTCCACAGAGGAACTCTGGAGCTCTGTCAGAGTGACCATCGGGTTCTTGGTCACCTCCCTGACCAAGGCCCTTCTCCCCCGATTGCTCAGTTTGGCCGGGCGGCCAGCTCTATGAAGTGTCCTGGTGTTTCCAAAGTTCTTCCATTTAAGAATGACGGAGGCCACTGCGCTCTTCGGGACCTGCAATGCTGCAGAAATTGTTTTATGCCCTTCCCCAGATCTGTGTCTCGACACAATCCTGTCTCGGAGGTCTACGGACAATTCCTTCATCTTGGTTTTTGCTCTGACATGCACTGTCAACTGCGGGACCTTATATAGACAGGCTGTGTGTCTTTCCAAATCATGTCCAATCAATTTAATTTACCACTGGTGGACTCCAATCAAGGTGTAGAAACATCTCAAGGATAATCAATGGAAACAGGATGAACCTAAACTTAATTCTGAATGTCATAGCAACGGGTCTAAATACTTATGTAAATGTGATATTTTAGTTATTTCTTTTTAATTGCTTTGCAAAAATTTCTAAACACCTGTTTTCGCTTCTTCATTCTGGGATATAGTGTGTGGATTGATGATTAAGGAAATGAATTTACTCAATTTTAAAATAAGGCTGTAACATTACAAAATGTGGAAAAAGTGAATGGGTCTGAATACTTTGTGAATGCATTGTATATTTCATTTAACGCTATTTCAGCGGTGTCAATTCACCGTCACAAGTAGCCATTATTATCTGTGAGTTTTGATACGGAGGATTGACAAACTAGCTAAGTAGGTTTGGGAGCGATATCCTAGTCAAATTCATTACTTCCCATTTGTTGAAGGAGTGGTCTCTGCACTTCCAGTGAAATTCAGGAACCAGGAGGGTACAGGTGTGCAACTGGTCGAGCTGCTGCCTCACATTGCCAGAGGCCCGTGTTCAATCCTGACTCGAGTGCTATCTGTTTAGAGTTTGCACGGGGTGGAAGATTGCAACCTTCACGTGGTCCGCCCTGTTTCGACTAATGCAATTAACTCGACGTGCACAAACGGAAGATCAAATAGAACAAGTTGTCCAACAACTTTAGGCTGTGCACGCCACACGAAAGATGAAGAAGAGTTTGCACGTTCTCTCTGTGACCATGTGGGTTTCCTCTGGGTGTTCTGGTTTCCTCACATATCCCAAAGACATGTGGGTTTGTAAGTTAATTGGTCTTTGCAACATTACTTCCAGTGTGCATGGAGTGGATGAGAAAGTGGGATAACATACACTGGTGTGAAAGGGTAATAAGTGGTCACTGTGGATTTGGTGGGCCGAAGGGCCTGAAGGCTGATCAATCTCCAGGCCCTGATGGTCTGCATCCCAGGGTACTCAACGAGGTGGCTCTAGAAATCGTTCACACATTGGTGATCATTTTCCAATGTTCTATAGATTCAGGATCAGTTCCTGTGGATTGGAGGGTAGCTAATGTTATCTCACTTTGCAAGATAGGAGCGAGAGAGAAAACAGGGAATTATAGGCCAGTTAGCCTGACATCGGTGGTGGGGAAGATGCTGGAGTCAATCATTAAAGAAGTAATAATGGCATGTTTGGATAGCAGTAAAAGGATTAGTCCAAGTCAGCATGGATTTTTGAAGGGGAAATCCTGCTTCACTAATTTTCTGGACTTTTTGAGGATGTGACAAGTAAAATGAATGAAGGAGAGCGAATGGATGTAGTGTATGTGGACTATCAGAAAGTCTTTGATAAGATCCCACACAGGAGATTAGTGGGCAAAATTAGAGCACATGGTATTGGGGTTAGGGTATTGACATGGATAGAGAATTGTTTGGCAGACAGGAAACAAAGAGTAGGAATAAACGGGTCCCTGTCAGAATGGCAGGCAGCGGTGAGTGAAGTGCCGCAAGGCTCGGTGCTGGGGCCGCAACTATTTACAATATATATTAATGATTTAGATGATGGAATTAAAAGTAACACTAGCAAATTTGCACATGACACAAAGCTGGGTGGCAGTGTTAACTGCGAAGAGGATGCTAGAAGGTTGCAGGGTGACTTGGACAGGTTGAGTGAGTGGGCAGATGCAGTATATTGTAGATAAATGTGCGGCTATCCATTTTGGCAGCAAGATCACAAAGGCAGATTATTATCTCAATGGTGTCAGATTACGAAAAAGTGAACGAGACCTGGGTGTCCTTGTACACCAGTCACTGAAAGTAAACATGCAGGTACAGCAGGCTGTGAAGAAAGCAAATGGCATGTTGGCCTTCATAACAAGAGGATTTGCGTATAGAAGTAAAGAGGTTCCTCTGCAGTTGTACAGGGCCCTGGTGAGACCACATCTGGAATATTGTGTACAGTTTTGGTCTCCTAATTTGTGGAAGGCCATCCTTGCTATTGAGGCAGTGCAGCGTAGGTTCACGAGGTTAATCCCCGGGATGGCGGGACTGCCATATGAGCAAAGATTCGAAAGACTGGGCTTGTATTCACTGGAATTTAGAAGGATGAGAGGGGATCTTATTGAAACGTATGCAATTATAAAAGGACTGGACAAGCTAGATGCAGGAAAAATGTTCCCAATGTGGGGCGAGTCCAGAACCAGGGGCCACAGCCTAAGAATAAAGGGGAGGCCATTTAAAACTGAGATGAGAAAAAACGTTTTCACCCAGAGTGTTGTGAATCTGTGGAATTCTCTGCCACAGAGGGCAGTGGAGGCCAATTCACTGGATGAATTTAAGAGAGAGTTAGATAGAGCTCTAGGGGCTAGTTGAATCAAGGGATATAGGGAGAAGGCAGGCACGGGTTACTGATTGCGGATGATCAGCCATGATTACAATGAATGGCGGTGCTGGATCGAAGGGCTGAATGGCCTCCTACTGCATCTATTTTCTGTTTCATACTGCATTTCTAAACTAATCTAAGGCCCCATCCTAGATTGTGCTTTACTATCTTGAATTCTGTTGCGTTCACAAATTTCAGATGATCACCAATGTTTTTCTATTTTGAAGAACAGAAAGTGGTAATGATTGTGTTTTTTGCCAATTCCAAATTAAGGCAAGTCTTTTGTTTCTTAACTTATTGACTCTCCTGAGTGGTCTTGCACCATTGTCCTGCATGCCAATTCAACTGCTTCAGTCTATCATAGATCTCACTTTCTTCTCTCTTGTCCAGGGAACTGCTTATAACATCTCTAACATCATCAAGTATTGAAATTCAAACACAAATTTGTCCACTCTCAAGTGATGTTCTCTAATGAACTATCGTGATTAATCTACTGTGTTGGAAGGAACTGCAGATGCTGGTTTAAACCAAAGATAGACACAAAAAGCTGGAGTAACTCCACGGGGTCAGACGGCATCTCTGGAGAAAAGGAATAGGTGATGATTGGGGTCGAGACCCTTCTTCAGACTGAAGGAATAGGTGACATTTCAGGTCGAGACCCTTCTTCAGGGTCTCGACCCCAAACGCCACCTATTCCTTTTCTCCAGAGATGCTGGCTGACCCGCTGAGATACTCCAGCTTTTTGTGTCTATCTTCTAATGAATCTTCTGTTTCCTAACTGAGATTCCCAGCTGTCTCTTCCTACACAGTGGATAGGTATATGGAAGGGAAGGGAATGGAGGGGTACGGTCTGAGTGCAGGTAGATGGGACTAGGGGAAAATAAATGGTCGGCACGGACTGGAAGGGCCGAGAGGGCCTGTTTCCGTGCTGTAATTGTTATATGGTTATATGGTCTCCAAGCAGGGTTCTATAAGAGGGTAGCAGAAACAAGATTGACCAATATTTCTGAGATTTAACCAAAGTTTGCTCAACTGTAGAGTTTTAACCTTTTTTGTACTAAAGCAGTTTTACTTTGAAATCAGGCAAACTTTATCAGTCAACACGCATCGTTTGCACGGCTAAATCCAAATTTCTTCTAATCTAGTTAAGTGCCTATAAATAAATATCATTATTTGATTAGCCTTCTAGTAACACCCACACATTGGGCAGATATAACCAATAAATGGTTAATAATCACTTAGAATGACTTTCTTTTTGCGATTGGACCAACGCTTCATATTTATGATACTAATATTTGTTAACTTTCATCAATCTTCAGAAAAATCCATCTGCTGTTCCTTATCGTATTGATATAATTTGTCAAGTTTTTTGGCCTGTTAATCTTTTCTATTGAGGCCACCTGTCCAAATATGTTAGTATTGATAAGGGTGATATTCCAAACTGCAGCACGGTGGCCCAGTGGTAGAGTTTACTTCAGTTTAGTTTAGAGGTACAGCATGGAATCAGGCGCACCGGATCTGCGCCGACCAGCGATCCCCGCATATTAACACTACCCTACACGGGGACAATTTTTACATTTACCAAGCCAATTTTATTTCAAAGTCTCGTGACGAGACTACGTGAAGAACCCGGCAGCCCGCATGCGCATCAATACATCGTCGCATGGCGCGAGATACGGATGCATTCGGAATTGCTCCGTCTGAGTTCAAGGGTGAAGGTAGGGGTTTTTTTGCAGGCACGGTGCTTCTTGTTTCAACGCGGGTTTGATTTCCTAAAATGGACAAACAAAGAAATAAGAAGAGAAGTGCCGCTGAAGATTCAGCAGGGAATGACGGCAACGAGCGAGGTTGGTGGCCTTTGCTATCGAGCTCACATAGAAACATAGAAAATAGGTGCAGGAGTAGGCCATTCGGCCCTTCGAGCCTGCACCACCATTCAATGTGATCATGGCTGATCATCCAACTCAGTATCCCGTACCTGCCTTCTCTCCATACCCCCTGATCCCTTTGGCCACAAGTGCCACATCTAACTCCCTCTTAAATATAGCCAATTAACTGGCCTCAACTACCATCTGTGGCAAAGAATTCCAGAGACTCACCACTCTCTGTGTGAAAAATGTTTTCTTCATCTCGGTCTTAAAGGAAATCCCCCTTATCCTTAAACTGTGATCCCTTGTTCTGGACTTCCCCAACATCGGGAACAATCATCCTGCATCTAGCCTGTCCAACCCCTTAAGAATTTTGTACGTTTCTATAAGATCTTCTAAATTCTAGCGAGTACAAGCCAAGTCTATCCAGTCTTTCCTCATATGAAAGTCCTGACATCCCAGGAATCAGTCTGGTGAACCTTCTCTGTACCCCCTCTATGGCAAGATTATCTTTCCTCAGATTTGGAGACCAAAACTGTACGCACTACTCCTGGTGTGGTCTCACCAAAACCCTGTACAACTGCAGTAGAGCCTCCCTGCTCCTATACTCAAATCCTTTTGCTATGAATGCTAACATACCATTCACTTTCTTCACTGCCTGCTGCACCTGCATGCCTCCTTTCAATGACTCGTGTACCATGACACCCAGGTCGCGCTGCATCTCCCCTTTTCCTAATCGGCCACCATTCAGATAACAGTCTGCTGTCCTGTTTTTGCCACCAAAGTGGATAACCTCACATTTATCCACATTATACTGCATCTGCCATGCATTTGCCCACTCACCCAGCCTATCCAAGTTACCTTGCAGTCTCCTAGCATCCCCCTCATAGCTAACACTGCCCCCCAGCTTCGTGTCATCCACAAACTTGGAGATGTTGCATTGAATTCCCTCATCCAAATCATTAATATATATTGTAAATAGCTGGGGTCCCAGCACTGAGCCTTGCAGTACCCCACTAGTCACTGCCTGCCATTCTGAAAAGGACCCGTTTACTCCTACCCTTTGCTTCCTGTCTGCCAGCCAGTTCTCTATCCACATCAATACTGAACCCCCAATACCATGTGCTTTAAGTTTGTTTACTAATCTCTTATGTGGGACCTTGGCGAAAGCCTTCTGAAAGTCCAGATATAACACATCCACTGGTTCTCCCTTATCCATTCTACTAGTTGCATCCTCGAAAAATTCTATAAGATTCGTCAGACATGATTTACCTTTCGTAAATCCATGCTGACTTTGTCCAATGATTTCACCATTTTCCAAATGTGATGCTATCCCATCTTTAATAACTGACTCTAACAGGTTCCCCACTAACTGGTCTGTAATTCCCCATTTTCTCTCTCCCTCCCTTTTTTAAAAGTGGGGTTACATTAGCTACCCTCCAATCCTCAGGAACTACTCCAGAATCTAAAGAGTTTTGAAAAATTATCACTAATGCATCCACTATTTTTGTGGCTACTTCCTTTAGTACTCTGGGATGCAGACTATCTGGCCCTGGGGATTTATCGACCTTTAATCCATTCAATTTACCCACCACCACTTCCCGGCTAACCTGGATTTCACTCAGTTCCTCCATCTTATTTGACCCCCGGTCTCCTGCTATTTTCGGCAGATTATTTATGTCTTCCTTAGTGAAGACAGAAACAAAGTAGTTATTCAATTGGTCTGCCAGTCCTCTGGTAGGCTGCTTTTTCTGGCTAATTTGTATGCTTCATCTTTTGTTTAGATACTATCCCTGATTTCCCTTGTTATCCATGGATGCACTACCTACCCTGATTTATTCTTTTGCCAAACTGGGATGAACAATTGTTGTAGTTCATCCATGCAGTCTTTAAATACCTTCCATTGCATATCCACCGTCAACCCTTTAAGAATCACTTGCCAGTCTATCTTGGCCAACTCAGCGGGACAGGCAGCATCTCCGTGGGGAAGGAATGGATGATGTTTCCTACACAAGGTACATCAAGGTTCCCTCTTTTGAAGTGAGCATTGAATGCATTGGTCTTATAGTAACTGTTGGCACACAAGCACCGCCATAGCTGTTGAGTGTTGGCATCAGTTGAGACCAATGGTGTCTCTTTGCTTTTTGATGGCTTTATTGAGGTTATACCGGGACTTCCCAGTGACCCTGTATTGTCAGAATTGGATGCTTGAGATCTGATTCATCCAAAGCTTCTAATTCGGGGAAGCTTGGATGATGTTGGTGGGAACACACTCCTCCACACATTTCCTTATGAAGTCGGTAACAACCATGTCATATCCGTTCAGACCCGTTGCTAAGTCCTTGACCATCGCCCGTGTCATTATGGAGGCTTCCTTGGTGACATTCAGCCTGGTTGGGGCCACAGAGGGTTTCCATGGCTCATTTGATCAAAAGATATCCCTCTAGCAGCTATTGTGATCCATCAACTTCTCCAAGATCCTCAGTGAACGTGAGAACATGCCTACTGCCCCCACGAATCACTGGTACATTCATCTGAAGTAAACGATATGATACAATACGATACAATAGAACTGTATTCATCGCAGAAGGGAACTTGGTCTGCCAATAGTCATAACACACAACAAGGTGCAGGAAAACTTGAAATTAAAATTAAATTAAAAGTGAAAGAGTAAAATCTCAAGCGAATGTTGGCTGACTGCAGTGTACACAGCACCTTAACCAGAGCAAACAAACAAACGCAGATTTATCCCCTCAGAGGATTCTAAAACTAGAGTACTGCCCCTCTCCCCCACACCGGGTTCCCCTTTGTTCTCCCACCATCCCTCATGGCGGTCCCCCACGCCGGGTTCTCCATTGTTCTTCATGGCGGTCCCCCCCACACCGGTTCCTCCTTTGTCTACCCCTCCCCTTCTCACACTCATCGACTGCCACCAAGGCTTACGTTGCCGCTGAGGCCCTACCACCGCCGAGGCTCCCGGTTTCACCAAGGCTCCTGTCACTGCTGAGGCTCCTGCTGCTGCCACCGAGGCTCCTGCCACCTCCGAGGCTCCCGTTACCACCGAGGCTCCTGCCACCGCTGAGGCTCCTTCATCCCAGACAAGCCTCTCTGCCCAACTTCTTCACAGTCCCCTAGGAGGCCTGTGTACTCATTACTGCAACAGTACAGTCGTAGGATAACACGTGGTGATGCTACTGTGCACTTTTCACTTTAAGGTTAAGCACTGTGAGAAATTCAACTAAGTTTCTTTGTAACATCTGCCGTTTCTTAGCAGGGTGGCATTACTTGGTGTCACTTTCTTAGCAGCACAACCATTTTTCAATGTTGTAGAACCTTTTCAAACAGCATTAGGGAGACATGCAATGCTGCTTCTGTACTGCAAGAGCAGAGCAAGTACTTTACTGAGCCTTAATATTTAAACGCTGACCTGTATTTATCATCTGAGTCGGGATACTGAGTTGGATGATCAGCCATGATCACATTGAATGGCGGTGCAGGCTCGAAGGGCCGAATGGCCTACTCCTGCACCTATTTTCTATGTTTCTATGTTTCTATCTATCAGTCTTATAATAATGTATAAGGAACTGCAGATGTTGGTTTGAACCGAAGATAGACGCAAAAAGCTGGAGCTACTCAGCAGGTCAGACAGCATCTCTGGAGAATAGGAATAGGTGACGTTGAGGGTCTTGACCTGAAACATCACCTTTTCATTTTCTCCAGAGATGCTGTCTGACCTGCTGAGTTACTCCAACTTTTTGTGTCTATCGTAATGTATATTGATGGAATGAAACATTTAATTTTGTCCTGCAGACCTATACAGTGCCAAAGCATAATTCATATTTTTGGTTTTAATATCCACATTATTTGTATACTCTTTAAAATATACTAATGCTGTTAACAATTGTCAAGTTATAAATACTAGGTATGTTACAAAACTTACCTTGAGCAGCGCTGCAGTTCTGCCGCTCCCCGTGTGCGTGACTTTGGCGCCTTTCAGAGGGGGGCGGGCTTAAAGTGCCGTTTTTCTGCAGACTGTGAAAATCGATCCATGTCGGGCGATTTTGTTGCGGAAGAAAAATCGCTCCGACATTTCATTAATGAAGGTATTTTTAAATTACGCTAGATTATTTATTATCTAGAGTAATTTAAAAATCACCTTCAAAAGCCGTGAGTGCCGACAACGGGAAGGATTTTGCATAGGGGAGAAAAAAAGGTACACAGTTTATTTTTATATTAAAAGTGAGTTTTTATGGAGGCTTTAATCATATTTTTATGTTGCGAAATGGGGTCCAAAAAAAATGTATGAAACAACAGTATTTTTTCTCCCAACTTCACTGCAAACCACAACATTCCAATCCACCGCATTCCACTAAAACCCACTTGCTAGTTGATTTAAATGGCCATTAATTTACAGGCATTAAACACTAAATTCCTTCCATTTGGCCCAGAAATTCATGAAAATTAGATTTTAAAATTATGTTATATTGTGGATTATTGTGTGAATGTTATTTGGACACTTAGGCAATTTAAAAAAAGTTTATCTTTTCTTAAGAAATGGATAGATGTTTAGATCTACTCATTGAATTTTGTAATTAGTTACAATTAGATAACTAACTAATTATATGCTTTAATTTCAGGTCATCCAAGTAAGATTGTTTCATATTTGTTTCAGAATGCTTCAATCTATAATAACTGAAAATTTCATTGAGTTCTCTTAATTTTTAAGAAAGTTATGGGCTTTTAACGGTTCTAGATCACAGCTTTTGAGTTAAGTCAATTGAAAGGCAATGGGGAACAAGATGCTAATTTCCGAGTATGAAAATGGTCATAACTTTCTTAATACTGAAGATATGAAAGTGAATTAGGTGTCAAATTAAACTTCTTTTTATGCATTATCTGATGGGATGAATTGCAGACTTGATTTTTAAAATCTCAACATTTTGAAACATTGCTATAAATACTGTGCATGAATCTACTCTCACTGTAGTACTTTGAAAAATAAACCACTGACATTCAGTCATTCACAGCAGCTCACATGGCACAATTGAGCTGCGCATCTAGAATTTACACGTGGGTCTTTTCATATTTGATTACTTTACTGAGTCATAACACAAGCAAATGATGCAGCTGCAGGATACAAAGGGCTGGAGCTGATGAGTCACTAATGATTGATCATAAAGTTTCCATAGATCACTTACCCAGGTAATTGATGTCGTACTGAATCACAGCTCTTCATTCAAGTATGAGCATCTTTTGTTTCTCATTTGCTTTGTTAATTTAACTGCAGATGCAGGAATGGCTTTAATTTACAGCTCAGGAGGGTGCAAGGAGGATAATATGTAGCATTTCCAAAACCAGAAGCCCAACGATTGTTCAGACAAAATTATAATTTGTAGGCATGAAACTAGCAACTTATCATTGAAATGTGAAGACAAGTGTTCATCTTACTCGAGGAATGTGTAGCAAGGAACTGCAGATGCTGGTTTAAACTGATGATAGACACAAAATGCTGGAGTAATTCAGCGGGACAGGCAGCATCTCTGAAGAGAAAGAGTGGGTGACGTTTGGTTCTTGGTTCTTGGTTACTTGGTCCTCCAAAATATTCCAACTGGAATTTAAAATGGAGGTGGTGAAGGGAGAGGTTTAGCCAGAGAGGGTTATTGGGAAGAAAGTGCCACTTTAAATTTAGTTGCATCTGGCTGGGCAACCAGATTATTCCATGGAGATTACTCCATGCT
The DNA here is from genome assembly GCA_963514005.1 of Raja brachyura. The sequence continues at coordinate 4,910,798 of OY740794.1, read as the reverse complement.
TTAATAGTGCGTGGGAAGAACAAATTGCTTGGGGTCAAGACCCTACTCAGACCCTCAGTGTGAAGAAGGTCTCAACCCGAAACGTCACCCATCCCTTCTCTCCAGAGATGCTGCCTATCCCGCTGAGTTACTCGAGAAATGGTTGTGTTCCAGAGAGCTTTTACATTTGGCACATTTTATACAATACATTAGAAAATAAACTGTTGTACTTATAGCTTGTTCATTTAGTATTTTCTCTACTCTAGGGCAGTACCATTCTGTGTTTATATTTTATTAATAAATGTCCTCAGCTGTTTGGACATAAACTCTTTAGCTGAGGACATTTAGTAATCAAATATATACACTGAATTCCCTTCAGAGTTCCTCTCACAGTCTTCCCAACATCACTAGCTCTTTCTACACCATCCTTTGACCATACTTTGTGATGAAACTCAATTATCATGTCTTGGCTAATTAAACTCTGCTAATCGCTTTCGTATGTATTAAAACATTTAAATCTCTGTGTAGATGTTTAACAAAAATGTAGAAGAAGGAACTGCTGATGCTGTTTTACACCGAAGATAGACACAAAATGCTGGAGTAACTCAGCATCTCTGGATAGAAGGAATGGGTAACGTTTCACAAGTTCACAAGTTGGAGTAGAATTAGGCCATTCAGCCCATCAAGTCTATGCCGTCATTCAATCATGGCTGACCTCTGCCTCCTAATCCCATTTTCCTGCCTTCTCCCCATAACCCTTGGCACCCGTTAATCAGGAATTTGTCTACAGAATCTCTGCCTTAAAAATATCCACTAACCTGGCCTTCACAGCGCTCTGTGGCAATGAGTTCCACAGATTAACTTCCCTCTGACTAAAGAAGTTCCTCCTCACCTCCCTTCTAAAAGAGTGCCCTTTAGTTCCGAGGCTGTGACCTCTGGTCCTAGACTCTCCCACCATCTCCCACCCTTTCCACATCCACTGTATTTATGCCTTCATTACTCTATAAGTTTCAATGAGGTCCCCTCATGAGGTTTCGGGTTGAGACCCTTCTTTAGACTGAGAGTCAGGAGAGAGGGAGTCTAGAGATATGGAAGGGTCAGGTGTGGAAACAACAGTCAAAGCAGACGATGATAAGGGAATGTAGAATGTGGACAAAAATGCTGGAGAAACTCAGCCGGTGAGGCAGCATCTATGGAGTGAAGGAATAGGTGTGGTTTCAGGTCAAGGCCCATCTTGAGAAGTAGGATGTCAACCCAAAACGTCGCCGATTCCTTCGCTCAATAGATGCTGCCTCACCTGGTGAGTTTCTCCAGCATTTTTGTCTACCTTTGATTTTTCCAGCATCTGCAGTTCGTTCTTAAACAGGGAATGTAGAATGTTTTTTTGTTAGCTGAGGGGAAGGTTGTAAAGCCTCAAGGCCTTCTGACTCAAATCTCTTGCTATTGTTCTAAGCTGTCCTTAAAAGTAACTCAAGATGAAACCACATGAATCAGAAATGTTGAGATTATATTCTTGATTGGCTCTGTTAGTTTGTATTGGCCAGGTTTACAAGTATAATCATTTGAAGTCAGAAACCCTAAAATTGAGAGACTTCGTAATCCAGAAGAATTGTGTATATATATATGTGTGGTGAGTACTATTTTACTAGTCATAGAGCCATGCAGCACAGATAAAGGCCCTTCGGCCCAACTTGTCAATGCCAGCCCAAAATGCTAGTTCCATTTCCCCGCGTTTGACCCATATCTCTCTAAACATTTTTCTCCGGTCCTCTGGGATGTCACCTGTAACGAATGATGATGCATATATGTTAACCAGAGCTCCCACAATGACTTCTCGAGCTTTCCACAGTGTCCTTTGATGTGCCTGATCACTCATTGTGAAATAGCTTCACGGGCGTTGGCCAATGTTTGTGAAATAATACTGTGGAAGGGGTGGCATGCCTTTTTCCATGTTTAATATTAAATATTGCTTCTTGTTAAGTCAAATGGTCTATCTATATGGAGATATTCACAATGTGCATTGCTTTCAGATAACATGCTTGGTGTTAAAAATCTTTCAATCCTTTGAGTGGAAAATATACTCCAAAATAGATTCATTTCTGAGAAAGGGGGTTTTCAGAATCACCCCGGACATTTCTAAATGATCTGAAATTTCTCACGCAAAACGGTGAAGGAGGAACCTCCATCCCAAGGACTGTAACAATTACAGAAAGTGTCTCACCACCATAATTTAGACCAATTAGGGATAAACGGTAAATACTGGTACTTCCCGTCATCATCTTATCTAGAGCCACTGTAATAAAATTCTTCCATTTTAAATTGGAAGAAAAAATGGCGATTTATCAACCAGATTTCCAAATATTATTGTGACCATGATCTAAGGACTCTAGGGAAACATAGAAACATAGAAACATAGAAATTAGGTGCAGGAGTAGGCCATTCGGCCCTTCGAGCCTGCACCGCCATTCAATATGATCATGGCTGATAATCCAACTCAGTATCCCGTACCTGCCTTATCTCCATACCCTCTGATCCCCTTAGCCACAAGGGCCACATCTAACTCCCTCTTAAATATAGCCAATGAATTGGCCTCAACTACCCTCTGTGGCAGAGAGTTCCAGAGACCCACCACTCTGTGTGTGAAAAAAGTCCTTCTCATCTCGGTCCTAAAGGATTTCCCCCTTATCCTTAAGCTGTGACCCCTTGCCCTGGACCTCCCCAACATCGGGAACAATCTTCCTGCATCTAGCTTGTCCAACCCCTTAAGAATTGTGTAAGTTGCTATAAGATCCCCTCTCAATCTCCTAAATTCTAGAGCGTATAAACCGAGTCTATGCAGTCTTTGTTCATAAGACAGTTCTGAAATCCTTGAAAAGTTACCCTTAAATAGTGAGTTACCTACCTGCATAGAAGAAAACATATATATATTCCCAGACTGAGAGAGCAAATCAGGTTTTTGCCTTTCTAAAGTAAATGCGGAAACGTTTAAAAAGTAACATTTTTTGGACAACGGAACATTTTCTATAAATTAACATTTAAGACACTGTTTGACAACTTGGGAGTGTCCTTGTTGATATTTGCCTTTAAAGGATCAGAGAGTCATTATCTCTGCACACTATCTGGCTGTGAAAGAGAAGGAAGTTTCTCCCTTTAATGGTTTGAACTGTCTTCACATAAAAGTCCCCAGAAGAAGGTCAATAGTTTTGAGTAATAGGCTATTAAACAGCAAATGATAAAGCTAGATTTGCTTTCAATGCAAATAGCTTGTGATAAGATAACAGGCAATTCGTTATTGACCACAAATGTAATTATTCATTTGTTGAAGTCTCCCCACTTTCCAAGACAGGTCGGGTTTACTGTCATATGCATACACATGGTGAGGTACAGATACAATGAAATCTTTATTTCAGCAGCATCACAGGTACCAAGACTCGGACACACAAAAATAGAAATTATACATCAACTAAACAAAGCAGTGAAAAGAAAGGAAATGTGTAAAAAACAAGAAATTAATGCAATTAAAGACACAATTAGAAAAAAGTCGAAGGTAGTGCAAGAGATTTGGGTTGTGCAGGTTGGTTCAAGAACCTAATGGTTGTGAAGTAACTGATCCTGAACCTGGTGTTGTGGGACTTCAGGCTTCCGTATATCCTGCCCGACGGTAGAAGTGAGAAGAGGGCATGGGCGGGATGGTGAGAATCCTACACATTCCAGACAACTTTAGAACGCTTCATATTTGCAATGTCCACTAATGCTGGTGTGGAGCCTGTGGCAGACTAGAAAGTGGTGCTGGCTCGAAGGGCCGAATGGCCTCCTCCTGCACCTATTTTCTATGTTTCTAGTAGGAAAATTATCAACCCAATCAGTCCAGATCGGTTACATCATCCATGCCAGTCTGCTGTCCTTTGAAGAAATTTGTTTTAAGAAAAAAAACCCCAAGGTTAAGGCGGGTTCAGGAACAATATCCTTTAAATAGAAGATAGACACAAAATTCTGGAGTAACTCAGTGGGACAGGCAGCATCTCCGGAGAGAAGGAATGCATGACATTTCGGGTCGAGGCCTTCTTCAGACCTTTAAATGTTATTTAAACTTCAAAATAGACAGCAAAATGATTCAAATCAAACATTAACAGTAAATCAAAGACATTTTCTTGATTACTGTTTAATAATTGGAAAATAATTAATATTAAAATTCTGGAAGGGACCATTATCCCCTACAATTAAAATGTGGACAGTGGAAATGTTGGAGACGTCGCAATTGGAGAGAATTAGGTTTATCCTAATGGATAAATATGAACTTTTTGAACAAATATGGTCTCCATTCACTGATTATATGAAGGGGTAGCTGAGCTCAGCATTGTGGTAGGATTAGATGAAAAGATCTAAACTGAGATTTGTATACTCGTCTCTATATATATTGTTATTTGAAATTGTTCCATTCATTGTTAAGATGTATACTTCAATTTTTCTTTTTTTTAGTATAATAATTGTTTGCCAGTATTATTTTTGATTTTGATTATTTTTATTTTATTTTTTTTTGAATTTTTTTTGAATTTTTTTCCCCTCACATATAATCAAAATCATAATCAATATTATTTAATCACACTCTTTTGATTAAACATCTATTATTTCTTTACTCTTTTCACTCTCAAAAAAAAATAGAGGCTTATACATATTGCTTTGTAATACTTATATAACTTTGGAAATATGTAAAAGGTATATCTGAAAAACTGTTATATTATTATTAGTAATCTGTATGGCTTCTAATAAAAATATTATTTAAAAAAAATAGAGAGCAAAATAAACAACTCTTCCTCACGCTCGTGAGTGGTCTCCGCGTACTCGTGGCCTCAAGTAGGTCGCGGCGTTTTTTCCAGCCTCATAAAAATTGTCCATGAGTTTAAAAAATGTCAAAAAATATTGATACTTTTTACTCGTAGGTAGTTGTAGTAGGTCGTGATGGTAATCATAGGTAGTCGTAGGTAGCCGTGGGTCGGTGACTGGCCTGAAAAAAAAAAATGAAACGTGACATAATTTTATCATGTGATCATTTTCCACTCGTAGCTAGTCGTAGTTTGTCTTAGGTGTGGAAGACTGAGGTCGAGGGGGGTCGTAGGAGTTTGTAGACATAGTCGTAGGAGTTCGTAGACATAGTCGTTGGAGGTCTTTTACTTCGGCGAGTCCACACGACCTTGACATTTTTTTCAACTAGCCTAGGGTCTTCGAAACGTGTGGATTAGGTCGTCCAAGTGGAACAGGCCCTTTACAGTGCATGCAGCACCCGAGACCCGGGTTCAATCCTGGCTACGGGTGCTGTCTGTATGAAGTTCACACGGTATGTTCGCCCCGTGACCTGCGTGGGTTTTCTCCGAGATCTTTGGTTTTCTCCCACACTCCAAAGACATACAGGTTTGTAGGTTAATTAGCTTGGTATAAATGTAAATTGGAAACATAGCAAATAGGTGCAGGAGTAGGCCATTCGGCCCTTCGAGCCAGCACCGCCATTCAATATGATCATGGCTGATCATCCAAAATCAGCACCTCATTCCTGCTTTTTCCCCATATCCCTTGATTCCATTAGCCCTAAGAACTATATCTAACTCTCTCTTGAAAACATTGTCAGTGTGAGCCGATCGCTGGTCGGTGCAGGGCCTGTTTCCGGGCTATATCTCAAAAAAAATTAATAAAAGCTAAAAACAGTCAGCAAGTTCACAAACACTGAGTGTGGAAGCAGGCCCTTCGGCCCAACTTACCCACACTGGCCAACATGTCCCAGCTGCACTAGACCCACCTGCCTGTGCTTGGTCCATATCCCTCCAAACCTGTACTATCCATGGACCTGTCTAATTGTTTCTTAAACGTGGGGATAGTCCTAACTGCTTTGGCAGCTTGTTCCATACACCCACCACCCTTTGTGTGGAAAGGTTACCCGTCAGATTCCTATTAAATCTTTTCCCCTTCAACTTGAACATATGTCCTCTGGTCCTCGATTCCCCTACTCTGGGCAAGAGATTCTGTGCATCTACCAGATTTATTTCTCTCAAGATTTTATACTCCTCTATAAGATCATCCCTCATCCTCCTGAGCTCCAAGGAATGGAGACCCTGCCTACTCAACCTCTCCCTATAGCTCACACCCTCTAGTCCTGGTAGCATCCTTGTAAATCTTTTCTGAACCCTTTCCAGCTTGACAATATCTTTCCTACATCATGGTGCCCAGAACTGAACACAATATTCTAAATGCGGCCTCACCAACATCTTATACAACTGCAACATGACCTCCCAACTTCTATACTCAATACTCTGACTGATGGAAGCCAATGTGCCAAAAGCCTTTTTGACCACCTTATCCACCTGCGACTCAACCTTCAAGGAACCATGCACCTGTACTCCTAGATCCCTCTGATCTACAACACTACCCAGAGACCTCCATTTACTATGTAGGTCCTGCCCTTGTTCGACGTCCCAAAATGCAACACCTCCCACTTCTTTGTATTAAATTCCATCAACCATTCCTCAGCCCACCCGGCCAATCGATCCAGATCCTGCTGCAATCTTTCACAACCATCTTCACTACCTGAAAAACCACCCACTTTTGTATCATCATCAAACTTGCTAATCTTGCCCTGTGTGTTCTCATCCAAATCATTGATGTAGATAACAAACAGTAACGGGCCCAGCACCGAACCCTGAATCACTAGTCACAGGCCTCCAGTCTGAGAAGCAACCTTCCACCATCACCCTCTGCTTCCTTCCTTGGAGCCAATTTGCTATCCATTCAGCTATCCTTGAATCCCACGCAATCTAACCTTCCAGAGCAGCCTACCATGTGGAACCTTGTCGAACGCCTTACTTAAGTCCATGTACACAACATCTACAGCTCTGCCCTCATCAACCTTTTTGGTCACATCTTAAAAAAACTCAATCCGATTTGTGAGACACGGCCTCCCACGTACAAAACCCTGCTGACTATCCCTAATCAGCCCTTGCCCATCTAAATGCCTATATATCCTATCCCTCAAAATACTCTCCAGTAATTTGCCAACTACAGATGTTAAGCTCACCGGCCTATAGTTCCCAGCATTTTCCCTGCAGCCCTTCTTGAAAAGTGGCACAACATTTGCCACCTCCAGTCTTCCGACACCTCTCCTGTATTTAAGGACGACTCAGAAATTTCAACCAGGGCTCCCGCAATTTCCTCTCTAGTTTCCTGCAATGTCCTCGGATATATCAGATCAGGCCCTGGAGATTTGTCTACCTTCATACATGACAGTACCTTCAGTACTTCTTCGACAGTAACTCTGACTGCTCTCAAGACACTTCCAGTGACCGCTCCAATTTCATCCATCCTACTGTCTTTCTCCTCGGTAAATACAGAGGGAGAAATACTCATTTAGTTCCTTGCCCATCTCCTGGGGCTGGCTCCACACAGAGGTGACCGCTTTGATTCCTCAGAGGTCCCACTTTTCTCTTGTTACCCTTTTCCCCCCTTATGTATTTATAAAGTATTTTGGGATTGTCCTTAATGCTCCCTGCGGGTTATCTCCTGGCCCCTTTCATGCCCTTCTGATTGACTTTTTTAGTTTACTCCTTGGTTGCCGAAACTCCTCCAGGGATGCACTTGATCCCAGCTGCCTATACCTGTCCCATGCATCCTTCTTGTGTTTGAACAATGCCTCAAAGCTTCCTTACGTTTGCCTGCTTTGCCCTTCACTCTAGCAGGGACGCACATATCCTGAGCTTTTGTCAGCGCAATTGTCAGCGTAGTTAGGAATTGGTGGAGTTGGCAGGAGTCTCAGGTGTGCGAGACATCAGGTGTTGAGTTGTGCTGTCATTACACAAGCATATTCTAGATTTTGGGCTTCATATTCTGCAGAAATGTCACTGCGTTTGACAATATGATGCGAGGTTGCTTCCAGGCTGATGAGAGTGAAACAATGGATTTGGGCAAGAAATAACCAGAATGTATGCTAACTAACTTCTTTCATTGGCTTTTATTTATTTGAACAGTGCTTGTCAAAATGGAGTAGGAGCAGCTGGTTAATGAGTCTCAAAGGGAGTTCTGATTGCTGCAAATGTACACACGTCTAATGGGATCAAAAGGCTAGATAGAAAAGCAACAATCTTCATTTCCAAAACCTCTCCAACACACTGCCTGTGATTATAATGCACACCAAAGTTCTCTATCTTCTCTTGTTTATGTTTGACAAATATTTTTGTTTCAGGATTAGTAGAAATTGGTTCCCTTATGTACAGCATCATGAAAAATAACCAGTCCATGCAAATAGCTCAATGCTTACAAATAAATACAACTTTTTTTAACCGTGACATTAAACACTATCTTAAATCTGATTGTAATCTAGAATAATGTGATAATTTGTAACTGCAGATGCTGGATTAAACCAAAGACAGATTCAAAAAGCTGGAGTAAAATCTGAGGGGTAACCTTTTCACACAGAGGGTGGTGGGTGCATGGAACAGCTGCCAGAGGAGGTTCTTGAGGCTGGGACTATCCCACCATTTTAAGAATCAGATAGACAGGTACATGGATAGGACAGGTTTAGAGGGATATGGACCAAACGCAGGCAGGTGGGATTAGTGTAGACGGGACATGTTGGCCAGTGAGGGCTATACTTCAGTCAGACCGAGCATCTTATCCATTCTCAAAGATTCTTAGTATTTCCTTTGAAAGACAGCAGCTCGAATGGTGCATCTATTCTGTACTTCACTGAAGTATCAGGCTAGATCCTTTTGCTAACATCTTTAGAGTGCTACTTGAGCCTCCAACTGCTAACCAGAAGGCAAGATTACGTGCGACCTTTTATCCACTGTTGGCACATTGGTTTGAATTGGGATGAAAGGGCAAATAAAGGCATACGGTATACGAGTTAAGAAGGGAGCAAATAAGATAAGGATGATAACACATAAAGCTGGAGTAACGCAGCGGGACAGGCAGCATCTTAGGATAGAAGGAATGGGTGACATTTCGGGTCGAGACCCTTCTTCACACTGAGAGTCAGGGGAGAGGGAGGCACAGAGATATGGAAGGGTAAGGTGTGACAACGAGAGATCAAAGGGGACAAAGTTCAAGGAAAATGCAGAATAGATCATTGTTAATTAGTGGAATGTGACAACAAGGCATACAAAGATAACATTGAATCAGGAAGGCAGTCAAACTGGTTTGGAGAACTAGGATGGGGAGGGTTGGAGAGAGAGGGAGTGTTAAGAGCCTGTCCCACCAGCATCCGACTCCATGCGATGAGCGCGATCAAACTAGAAGCGGGGGCCGCGCGGAGATCGGGTGATCCCTGTACAGGGCCGTTCCCACCAGCATGCGCCTGCATGCGGCAAGCGCGACCAAACCGGCAGCGAGGGCCGCGCGGAGGTTGGGTGAGTGGCGCAACACGGCGCAAAGTGAGGCGAACTTGGAGCGAAGTCTTAAAGGTAAGTTCGCCAGGACAGAGAGGGGCACACAGAGTGGGGTACAGAGGCACACACACACAGAGGGCCACGGAGCCACACACATAGAGGGTCACGGAGGCACCTACAGAGAGGTTCACGGAGGCACGATGTCGAGGCGGTGTGTCATGCGTCGAGGCGACTGCGAGCCGACAAGCCGTTGCCGCGCGGAATTTTTGAACATAGTCAGTTTTTCAGAGCCCCGCGCGATGTCGGGACGAACTCCGCACAATTCCGCACGGCTCCGGCGATCGAAGTGGGACCGGCCCCACGATGCCGGACGGCTCAAGCGACCACGTTAGGTCGCGCTCATCGCATGGAGTTGCATGCTGGTGGGACAGGCCCTTAAGCGGCCCAAGTGAAGTACGAGGTGCTGTTCCTGCAATTTGCATCAGGCAAAGGATGCATGTTCGGTGCTGGAGCTCATCCATTCAAACTTCAGGAGATTTCAGCTTGGCGAGAATGCAAAAAGTCCCAGTGGCATCTGAACTTAAGCTGATCTTAACCTTCATGTTAATAACATTGCAGATGGATCTTTAAGAAAATGATTGAAGAATTATATTTTCATTTCAAGCTGCAGTTGGTATATGAAGATAAGGGCCTGATCACACTTGAAATGATCTGTTCAGGATGGGTGGCTGAACTGATGTGTACCAAATACATCCACTTGGATGTTAGTGAGAGTTATCAGTAGATCAGTTTAGTTTAGTGTATTGTCACATGTACCGAGGCACAGTGAAAAGCTGTTGTGTGCTATCCAGTCTGCAGAAAGACAATACATGATTACAATCGAGCCATTTACAGTGTGGAGATACATGATGAGAGAATAACGTTTAGTGCAAGGTAAAGCCACCAAAGTCTGATCAACGATAGTCCGAGGGTCACCAAATAGTAATTTAGCACTGCTCTCTGGTTGTGGTAGAAACATAGAAATTAGGTGCAGGAGGAGGCCATTAGGCCCTTCGAGCCAGCACCGCCATTCATTGTGATCATGGCTCATCGTCCCCAATCAATAACCTGTGCCTGCCTTCTCCCCATATCCCTTGATTCCACCAGCCCCTAGAGCTCTATCTAACTCTCTCTTAAATCCATCCAGTGATTTGGCCTCCACTGCCCTCTGTGGCAGGGAATTCCACAACTTCACAACTCTCTGGGTGAAAACGTTTTTTCTCACCTCAGTCTTAAATGGCCACCCCTTTATTCTAAGACTGTGGCCCCTGGTTCTGGACTCGCCCAACATTGGGAACATTTTTCCCTTGGACAACATTGAGGACCCTGGGATGCAGACCATCAGGCCCGGGGGATTTATCATCCTTCAGTCCCAGTAGCCTACCCAATACTATTTCTCACCTAATGAAAATTTATTTCAGTTCCGCTACCACCTTAGATCCTCTGTCCTCTAGTACTTCTGGGAGATTGTTTGTGTCTTCCTTAGTGAAGACAGATCCGAAGTACCTGTTCAACTCTTCTGCCATTTCCGTGCTCCCCATAGTAATTTCACCCGTGTCTGCCTTCAAGGGACCCACACTTGACTTTGCTACTCTTTTTCCCCATAACATATCTAAAGAAGCTTTTACTGTCCTTCTCCACATTCCTGGCCAGCATCCCCTTGTACTTCATCTTTTCAGCCCGTATTGCCCGTTTTGTTTCCTTCTGTTGTCCTATGAAAGTTTCCCAATCCTCTGGCTTCCGGCTACTCTTTGCTGTGTTATAGGATAGTTCAATTGCCTGATAACAGTTGGGAAGAAGCTGTCCCTGAATCTGGAGGTGTAAGTTTTCGCACTTCAGTGGATCAGTAAGGGCCTGTCCTACAAGCATGCAACTCTATGCGATGAACGCGATCAAACTAGAAGCGGGGGCCGCGCGGAGGTCGGGTGATCCCCTGTACAGGGCCGTTCCCACCAGCATGCGCCTGCATGCGGCAAGCGCGACCAAACCGGCAGCGAGGGCCGCGCGGAGGTCGGGTGAGTGGCGCAACGAGGCGCAAAGTGAGGTGAACTTGTAGCGAAGTCTAAGGTAAGTTCACCAGGACAGAGACGGGCACACAGAGAGAGGCACACACAGAGAGGGCCACGGAACCACACATAGAGAGGGTCATGGAGGAACCTACAGATAGGATCACGGAGGCACGATGTCGGGGCGGTGTGTCATGCGTCGAGGCGACTGCGAGCCGACAAGCCGTTGCCGCGCGGAATTTTTGAACACAGTCAGTTTTTCGGAGCCCCGCGCGATGTCGGGACGAACTCCGCACAATTCCGCATGGCTCCGGCGATCGAAGTGGGACTGGCCCCGCGACGCCGGACGGCTCAAGCGACCATGTTAGGTCGCGCTAATCGCATAGAGTTGCATGCTTGTAGGACAGGCCCTGTAGTTACATAACGCTATAATGTTTTAACATTTAATATAACTTTACAAATTTGCACAAACAAGAAAACCTCAATCTTAAACTTAAGTTTCCGTGCTGTAATTGTTATATGGTTATATGGTTATACGGAGACATTTTGTTCACTTAAGAATGCCTTTCCCTTTAATAGTACCTCATACTGCCACAGAGCCTTTCCCATTCCCATGCCCCATCTAATGCCCTCTGTGAATTTATGTTCAATTCTTTTTTTGTTCGTATTAGTCACATTGACATTGCTCTCATGAGTGTGTGACTCTCTGTACAATATTGCAACTGTTTTTGGCCCATGGGCACGGTAATTAGATTTAGTGTTTGGAGGTGGAATATTTTGTCAAGGCAGAGTTACAAGACGGCATGTGGTATGACAGTCAGAAGTTGTGCCCTCCAGTCAAATATGACATTGCAGCGTGTGAGTTCTGTCAGAGGTTCCAGCAGAGGTCAAAAAGCATCCCACAAGTGATTGAAAAAGGATAATTTTCAACTAGTTATGGTCAGCTTGCCCCAGGATGGAAAGCATTCAGCCATGTATCATCTTTCTATCATCAGCTTCTGTGAGGAACCTTTCATAGCTGTATTAGAGGTGTATCTGTGCACTTGTGTACCATAGATCGCTGTCAGGCAGAGGGAAGGAAGGAGAATTCTGAAAATAAGATCAGAATGTTAACTGTGCTCATGATAGAACTCGACTCACTTTGACTCCGTTTAAAAAAAATCTAATTTGCAAATCACCATACTCAGAGGGGGGGGGGTTACACAAAAAGCTGGAGAAACTCAGCGGGTGCAGCAGCATCTAAGGAGCGAAGGAGATAGGCGACGTTTCGGGTCGAGACCCTTCTTCAGACTAGTCAAAAAGCACCCCACAAGTGATTGAAAAAGGATAATTTTCAACTAGTTATGGCCAGCATGCCATCCTATCCCCCTTTGTTAAATCCCTCCCCACCTATGTTCAAGACACCTCAGACGCTCTCCATCGGCTCCACGCATTCCATTCCCCAGGCCCCCATCCTCTCATCTTCACCATGGACGTCCAGTCACTATACACCTCCATCCCCCACCAGGATGGTCTCAAAGCCCTCCGGTACTTCCTCGACCAGAGGAGCAACCCATATTTATTTATCCAGTCTGAAGAAGGGTCTCGACCCGAAACGTCGCCTATCTCCTTCGCTCCTTAGATGCTGCTGCACCCGCTGAGTTTCTCCAGCTTTTTGTGTAACCCTCGATTCTCCAGCATCTGCAGTTCCTTCTTTAACACCATACTCAGAATCTCAGTGTCACTGCAGGCCGCTCTCTAATGTGCGCTGGGCCTCACTCTGACAGCGGAGGAGTCCCAGGACAGAAAGGTCAGTGTGGGAATGGGAGGGGGAGTTAAAGTGTTCAGCAACTGGAAGATCATCTCACAGACCATTTCAGATGTCACCACTTCTGGCTCTCTGCCTTCGACAGCCTCCAACCTTATCATTCCCCAGCCCCGCACAACCAGGTTTAATCTTCTCCCCCAAATCCACAAACAAAACTGTCCTGGCAGACCCATTGTTTCTGCTTGTTCATGTCCCACTGAATTAGTTTACACATAGAGTGCAGAAAGTATTCAGACCCCTTCACTTTTTCCACATTTTGTTATGTTACAGCCTTATTCTAAACTGGATTAAAACATTTTTTTAATCATCAATCTACACACAATACCCCATAATAAAAAAAAGCAAAAACAGGTGTTTAGAAATTTTTGCAAAGTAATTAAAAATAAATAACTGAAATATCACATTTACATAAGTATTCAGACCCTTTACTCAGTGCTTTGTTGAGGCACCTTTGGCAGCGATTACAGCCTCAAGTCTTCTTGGGTCTGACGCTACAAGCTTGGCACACCTGTATTTGGGTAATTTCTCCCATTCCCCTCTGCAGATGCTCTCAAGCTCTGACAGATTGGATGGGGAGTGTCGATGCACACCTGTTTTCAGCTCCCTCCAGAGATATTTGATCGGGTTCAAGTCCAGGCTCTGGCTGGGCCACTCAAGGACATTCACAGACTTGTCACAAAGCCACTCCTGCATTGTCTTGGCTGTGTGCATAGGGTCATTGTCCTGGTGGAAGGTGAACCTCTGCCCCAGTCTGAGGTCCAGAACACTCTGGAGCAGGTTTTTATCAAGGATCGCTCTGTACTTTGCTCCGTTCATCTTTCCCTCGATCCTGACCAGTCTCCCAGTTCCTCACAGCATGATGCTGCCACCACCATGCTTCACCGTAGGTATGGTATTGTTCGGGTGATGAGCGGTGCCTGGTTTCCTCCAGACGTGACACATTGGCATTCAGACCAAAGAGTTCAATCTTGGTTTCATCAGACCGGAGAAACTTGTTTCTCATGGTCTGAGAGTCCATTAGGTGCCTTTTGGCAAACTCCAAGCGGGCTGTCATGTGCCTTTTACTGAGGAGTGGCTTCCGTCTGGCCACTCTACCATAAAGGCCTGAATGGTGGAGTGCTGCAGATATTGTAGTCCTTCTGGAAGGTTCTCCCATCTCCACAGAGGAACTCTGGAGCTCTGTCAGAATGACCATTGGGTTCTTGGTCGCCTCCCTGACCAAGGCCCTTCTCCCCTGATTGCTCAGTTTGGCCGGGCGGCCAGCTCTATGAAGAGTCCTGGTGGTTCCAAAGCTTCCATTTAAGAATGACAGAGGCCACTGTGCTCTTCGGGACCTGTAATTCTGCAGAAATTGTTTTATATCCTTCCCCAGATCGTGTCTCGACAATCGTGTCTCGGAGGTCTACGGACAATTCCTTCGTATTCATGGCTTGATTTGTGCTCTGACATGCACTGTCAACTATGGAACCTTTTATAGACAGGTGTGTGCCTTTCCAAACCATGTCCAATCAATGTAATTTACCACTGGTGGACTCCAATCAAGTTGTAGAAACATCTCAAGGATAATCAATGGAAACAGGAGTGTCATAGCAACGGGTCTGAATACTTACGTAAATGTGATATTTCAGTTATTTATTTTTAATTACTTTGCAAAAATTTCTAAACACCTGTTTTCGGTTCTTCATTCTTGGATATTGTGTGTAGATTGCTGAAAAAAATGAATTTCATCTATTTTAAAATAAGGCTGTAACGTAACAAAATGTGGAAAAAGTGAATGGTTCTGAACTCCATCCTATTCCCCCTGGTCTAATCCCTCCCTACCTCGGTCACAAGACACCTCATGCCATTCGTCTCTTTAATGACTTCCATTTTCCAGGCCCCCACTCACCTCATCTTTACTTTAGATGTTCACTCATCTACACCTCCATCCCCCACCAGGAGGGTCTTAAAGCTCTCCGTTTCTTCCTCGACCGCAGACCCAGCCAATTTCCGTCTACTAACACTCTCCTCCGCCTCGCAGAGCTGGTCCTTACCCTTTACAACTTCTCCTTCGATTCCTCCCACCTCCTCCAAATCCAAGGCGTAGCTATGGGCACTCGCATTTGTAGAGTACGTCAAACAAATCACTGCTGCAGGCATAAACTGGCCCTATCCCCGAACTCCACCTCCGCTGCATTGACAACTGTATCGGTGCTACCTCCTGCACCCATGCAGAACTCACTGACTTCATTAACTTTACAGCTAATTTCCATCCTGCGCTCAAATTCACTCTGACACCGTTTCTAGATCTCACCGTCCCATCACTGGAGACAGATTATCAACTGACATCTATTATAAACCCACTAACTCCGATGGCTCTCTAGATTAAGCTTCTTCCCACCCTACTTCCTGTAAAGACTCCATCCTCGAGTCCCAATTTCTCCATCTATGCCGCATCTGCGTCCAGGATGAGGTGTTCCACACCAGGTCATCGGAGATGTCCTCATTCTTTTGGGAACAGGGGTTCCCCTCTTCCATTATAGATGAGGCCCCTCTCCCCAATCGTAACAGGCACAGAGTCCCCCTTATCCTCACCTTCCACCCTATCAACCACCACATACAGCACATAATCCTCCAACATTTTTGCCCCCTCCAATGGGATCCCACCGCTAGCTGCATCTCCCCATCTCCACCGCTTTCCGCTTTCCACAGAGACCGTTCCCTCCGCAACTCACTGGCCATCTCATCCCTTCCCACCCAAACCGCCCCTTCCCCATGTACTTTCCCCTGCAACCGCTGGAGATGCAACACCTGTCCCTATACCTCAAAGGACCCTGACAGTCTTTTCAGGTGAGGCAGTGGTTCACTTGCACCTCCTCCAACCCCATCTACTGTATCCGCTGTTCCAGGTGTGGAGCAAGCACAGGCTTGGCGATCATTTCACTGAACTCAGTCCGTTTAAACCCACCTGATCTCCCGGTTGCGGGATACATTAACTCCCCCTCCCATTCCCACACTGACCTTTCTGTCCTGGGCCTCCTCCATTGTCAGAGTGAGGCCCAGTGCAAATTGAAGGAACAGCATCTCATATTTTGCATGGGTAGCTTTGCTTTGATTTCCTCCTCAACGATGTAGCATGACTTACTGGTTAGTTTCACCATTTTCTGTTCCTTATTTACCATGTCAAGCCTTTCTCAATGCTGGGACCCCAATTATATATATTATTTATTAATGATTTAGACAAAGGGATTAAATGTAACATCTACAAGTTTGCAGATGACACAAAGCTGGGTTGCAGTGTGAGCTAAGAGGAGGATGCTATGAAGCTGCAGGGTGACTTGGATAGGTTGGGTGAGTGGGCAGATGCATGACAGATACAGTACAATGTGGATAAATGTGAGGTTATCCACTTTGGTGGCAAGAACAAGAAGGCAGATTATTATCTAAATGGTGTCATATTAGGAAAAGGGGAGGTGCAACAAAACCTGGGTGCCCTTGTACATCAGTCACTGAAAGTAAGCATGCAGGCACAGCAGGCAGTGAAGAAAGCTAATGGCATGTTGGCCTTCATAGCAAGAGGATTTGAGTGTAGGAGCAAGGAGGTCCTACTGCAGTTGTACAGGACCATGGTGAGACCGCACCTGGAGTATTCTGTGCAGTTTTGCTCTCCTAATTTGAGGAAGGACATTCTTGCTATTGAGGGAATGCAGCGTGGGTTCGCTAGGTTAATCCCGAGATGGTGGGACTGACATAGGATGAAAGAATAGTGCAGGGTTACGCAAAAAGCTGGAGAAACTCAGCGGGTGCAGCAGCATCTAAGGGGCGAAGGAGATAGGCGACGTTTCAGGTCGAGACCAATTGGGCTTATATTCACTGGAATTTAGAATTTAGATCCCACTGGATGGGATCTTATAGAAACATATACAATTCTTAAGGGAGTGGACAGGCTAGATGCAGGAAAAATGTTCCCATGTTGGGGGAGTCCAGAAACAGGGGTCACAGTTTAAGAATAAGTGGTAGTCCATTTAGGACTGAGACGAGGAAAAACTTTTTCACCCAGAGAGTTGTGAATCTGTGGGATTCTCTGCCACAGAAGGCAGTGGAGGCCAATTCACCAGTTATGGGCTTGTACCACTTACACCACTTTTTGGGCGACTGCCGGCACCCGTCATAGGTCGTTGCAGGTCGACAAAAACTTTCATCATGTTGAAAATCCAGCGGCGACCAGAACGAGGTACGACTCTTTGAGCGACTACTCACGTCCATATAGGCTTCACCATGCCGCCCAAAGAGTCGTACCTTGTTCTGGTCGCCACTGGATTTTCAACACGTTGCACATTTTCGGTGTCGCCAAAAAAGTCGCGTAAGTGGGACAGGCCCATAAGATATAGCTCTTAGGGCTAACGGAATCAAGGAATATGGGGAGAAAGCAGGAACAGGATTCTGGATGATCAGCAATGTAGTGATGTTACAATACTTACCTTCAGCGGCGCTGCAGTTCTGCTAATGGCCATGTGCGCGACTTTGGCGCCATTGGGGGGGGGGTATTAAAATACCGTTTTCTCCTGCGTGTCGAGGCAAATTTCCTCGGGCTGTTAAGCTGATGCAGAAAAAACGTTCCGACTTCTGTTCTCGGAAGTTTTAAATAAAAATCGTGGGGCAATTTAATCGCTGGAGTAAAATAAAAAGCTACTTCTAACGCCCTCCACGCCTGCAACGGGACGGATCTCACGTAGGGGACAAAACACGGGGTAAGTCGTTTATTTTACATGTAAACTTGCTTTTTAGGATGACTTTAATCAAAATGTCCTTGGCGAAAATGTGATTTTGGCCCCATACTAACCGGCAGTGTTTTTCCTGCCAATATAGGGTTCAAATTCACCGCAACCACTACTGATTGATCGCGTTCCACAAAAACCCACTCGCAAGATGATTAAAATTGCCATTAATTTACGGGATATAAACCTCCCATTTGGCCTATAAATTCATGACAATGGGATTTAAAAATCATGTTAAATTGTGAATTCTTGTGTGAATGTTATTTGGACATTTAAACGTTAACCATTTCTTAAGAAATGAATAGATGTTTAGATCTAGTAATTGAATTTTGTAATTAGCTACAATTAGGTAACTAATTAATTATATGCTTTAATTTCAGGTCATCCAAGTAAGATTGTTTCATATTTGTTTCAGAATACTTCAATCTATAATAACTGAACATTTCATTCAGTTCTCTTAATTTTTAAAAAAGTTATGGGCTTTTAACTGTCCTCGATCACAGCTTTTGTGTTAAGTCAATGGAAAAGCAATAGGGAACAACATGCTAATTTCCGAGTATGAAAATGGCCATAACTTTTTTGATACTGAAGATATGAAAGTGAATTAGGTGTCAAATTAAACTTATTTTTATGCTTTATCTGATGGGATACATTGCAGACTTGATTTTTTAAATCTCAATATTTTGTACCATTGCTAAGCAATGATCAGGTTGAATGGCGGTGTTGGCTTGAAGGATCGAATGGCCCACTCCTGCACCTATTTTCTATGTTT
This sequence comes from Raja brachyura, assembly GCA_963514005.1. The sequence goes on along the minus strand of OY740794.1, from coordinate 4,892,070 downwards.
CTATGTTTTTCTGGATTTATGAATGGAAATGGATAAAATGCATTTATGAAAGAGCAGTGACAGTGGCGCAGCGGAAGAGTTGCTGCCTTACCGCGAATGCAGCGCCGGAGACCCGGGTTCGATCCTGACTACGGGTGCTGTCTGTACGGAGTTTGTACGTTCTCCCCGTGATCTGCGTGGGTTTTCTCTGAGATCTTCGGTTTCCTCCCACACTCCAAAGACATACAGGTTTGTAGGTTAATTGGCTTGGTGTATGTGTAAATTGTCCGTAGTGTGTGTAGGGTAGTGTTATTGTGCGGGGATCGCAGGTTGGCGTGGCCCTGGTGGGCCAAAGGGCCATGTATCTGTGCTGTATCTCTAAACTAAATGCATTCCTGGAAAATATTTTGTTAAGTGAAATTTCTGGAAACCAAAAAAAGCTGAGCAAACTGGATCGATCCTGTGCATTTGGGTCAGTGGATCCCGATGCACCAAGACTCGAGATGCTGTTTGCTACAACAAAAAGTAGGTTTGTAAAACAAGAATGTGTATCCTGTCCGCTAAGAGTTTATAGCATTATTGAAAAAAAAACGCATAACTTGAGAAATTAACCTCACAGATGGAATGGATAAGAATGGAGAAAGAGGATTGTTTTCCTTACGATTTAGGAGCGATCCACTTCTCCCCGACAAAAATTGAATAATATATTATATAAGAAGAATCCAATCATACACAATATAATTCGAATTTGGAAACAAATAAAATTAACTTTAAAATTAAGAAACGTATCATCATTAACACCGATAGTGATTAATCCGGTATTTAAACCATCTTTTATGGATAAAACATATAGACAATGGGAAAGATTGGGAATTAAAAATTTGGGTGACATGTATGAAATGGGAAATTTGTTATCATCTCAACAATTAAAATCAAAATTTAATCTGAATAATAACCAATACTTTAAATATTTATAGATAGGTGACTTTATAAAAAAATATATACCAAGATTTAAGAATATAACGAGAGATCCACTGGAAGAAGCAATGAATATTAAGGCGGACTCACAAAAATTAATATCATATCTCTATAACAGTATTCTTAATAGAGAATTGCCATCAACAGAGGCAATTAGAGAAGACTGGGAAAAAGGTTTAATGATAAAAATTTCTAAAGAAACATGGGAGAGGTATTTGATATATATACCTAAATGTTCGATTAACACTAGACATCATTTAATTCAGTTTAAAATATTACACAGATTATATTATTCAAAAGTTAGGTTGAATAAATTTTATTCAAATATTTCTCCCATCTGTGATAAATGTCTTTCTCAAAATGCCGACTTCACACATTCTTTTGTTTCTTGCACAAAACTTCAAAGATTTTGGTGTGATATATTAATATATTAATATATTGATGTGATATAAAACTCATACTCAAATTCTGGAAAAGGGCTACTATACCTACACTCAAAATGTGGATTGGTAATATGTTGGAAACGGCCCATTTGGAAGAAATGAGACTCCACCTAATAGGAAAAAAAGACCAATTCTTAACGAGTTGGTCTCCATTTATTGATCTTGTGGATTCATGGGGTGTAATAACATCGTTAAATTAAAAATTCTGAGTTTGAGTGAAAAACGATTAAGAACAAAAAAATATATATGTATCGACTTGTGGCGTGTGAGAATCTCCTCTCTGCTTCACGTTCTCACTGATCTCTTTCTTTACACTACACTCACTAGACGATTCTTTACTCTTCGATACTTCTTTCTTTCTCATTTCTTTCTAAAAAAAAGGAAGTTGTACAAAGAATGTTTTAATAATTCTGGGAACCTGTAAAAAGGTACCACTAAAATGTAATGTATTTACTTCTAATAAATAAATTAAAATAAAAAATAAAAAAAACTTGAGAAATTACTGTGGAAGTTTATGTTCATACGTGATAGAAGCAGAATTAGGCCATTCGGCCCCTCAAGTCCACTCCGCCATCCAATCATGGCTGATCTATCTTTCTCTCTCAACCCCATTCTTCTGTCTTATCCCCATAACCCCAGACACCCTGGAAGCTGTAAGATAAAAACATTGGAGTGATCTGCAGAATTTGCAGTTTACCTCTGTCACATTTACATAAATAGTAAATCAGTGAGAACCAAATCTGAACTGATGTTCCAATGTATTATTTACAGATAGTGGCAGGCATTTACACGAACCAAATGCAAATAAATGTTTACCATACATGCGTATTACAATAAACCTGAATTTGTATTTAAAGTATGAGGCCTGAAGCAGACATTGAACTGAGAGTTATTATTTAACTGGTTGACAAATCTCTGCTTCAGAGTCCGTGCGAACCAGTGCGGTGAACCAGTACCGTTAGTCTTTAGTTTCAGTTTTAGAGATACAGCGCGGAAACACACCGGGTCCGCGCAGACCAACGTTCCCCGCATATTAACACTATCCTACACCCACTAGGGACAATCCTTACATTTACCAAGCCAGCTAACCTACAAACCTGTACATCTTTGGAGTGCGGGAGGAAACCGAAGATCTCGGAGAAAACTCACGCGGTCACGAGGAGAACGTACAAACTCCACAAAGACAGCACCCGTAATCGAAACCGGGTCTCCGGCGCTGCAGTCGCTGTGAGGCAGCAACTTTACCGCTGCGCCACCGTTACATTGCCCTTAGCAGTTTAAAGACCAGAGCGACTGACAACATCAGATTGCCATCCTCAGAGTTAGGGCAAGCTATGAATAGCATCTTTTAATTTCCCTCAGGTAAACATTTCCAGTTGATTTCTGTAATGTGCCATTCTGGGGAGGTGATAAAAAATGAATTGACCCAAATGACTGCTTCCTCATTTCTGGCTGACAAACAGTACATGGTAAACTTGATGAGTGCCATCAATTGATGACTCAATCAGTTTGTTTCTTGGCAGCGAAGACCATTTAATAGGATCTTCATCCATGCATACACTTGAAGCACATTGCGCAGTTGGCAGACCTAATTGCCCTGTCCATGCCATTCTATTATGTGCCCTTGTTGTAAGCCCCACTATAGGATGCATGGCATCCAACAGTTTGCACTATCTGGTTAAATTCTATTTGTCATGGTGAAGCGTACAGGCTGAATTTGAGAATAGAACCATCAAACCCCTGATAGACACAAAAAGCTGGAGAAACTCAGCGGACCAGACAGCATCTCCGGAGTAAAGGAATAGGTGACGTTTCAGGTCGGGACCCTTCTTCAGAATTCCTGACCAGTGTCCGTGTTTCCGGTTTCTTAATTATTGTTGTTGTCACTTGTATTAAATTGGCACTTTCTAGCCATGCTTACAAGCATTCTTCTTTAGTGTAATGCCATTTAAAGGGCATGAAACACACAACCAGTTTGTGTTACAGTGTATGGAGGTGTGAGACCCTTGAAGGTCTATTTGTGGTAAGCCTTCAATTGTGCGATATACCTTGACAGTGTCCAGTACATGAGACACAATGGGGACTCATAAGGTAGAGTGAGAGTTTAACAAGGACCTGCAGGATGTGTGAAACAGATTCACAAACAATACCTTGTGGCCAGAAAACATGGATCATCTATTGGAAGCATCGCTCTTTTGGCCGATCTTGCATTGTCACATTCATAAGGTCATAATGTCATAAGGAGAAGAATTAGGCCATTCGGCCCATCAAGTCTACTCCACCATTCAATCATGGCTGATCTATTTCTCCCTCCTAACCCCATTCCCATGCCTTCTCCCCATAACCTCTGACACCTGTACTAATCAAGAATCTATCTATCCACTGACTGCCTCCACAGCCTTCTGTGGCAAAAAATTCCACTGATTCACTGCTCTCTAACTAAATACATTTCTCCTCATCTCCTTCCTAACAGAACATCCTTTAAACCTAAGGCTGTGACCTTTAGTCCTAGGCTCTCCACATCCTCTCTATCCAAGCCTTTCACTATTCTAGTTTCAATGAGGTCCCCCCTCATTGTCCCCATTTTCCCCATGAGTCCCCATTTTCTAAACTCCAGCGAGCACAGCCCCAGTACCGACAAACGCTCATCATAGGTTGACCCACTCATTCATGTAAACCTCCTCTGGACCCTCTCCAGAGCCAGCACATCCTTCCTCTGGACATGATGCCCAAAATTGCTCACAATATTCCAAATGTGGCCTTACCAGCAACTTCTAGAGCCTCAACATTCCATCCCTATTTTTGTATACAAGCCCTCTTGAAATAGATGCTAGCATTGAGTTTGCTTTATTTACTACCGATTCCACTTGCAGATTAACTTTTTGGGAATCCTGCACCAGCTTGGGCAGTGGGGTAATATAGGCAATTTTCCAATCATCTCTCCTGTCTCTAGTGATTCTTGAAATATCACTGTCAAGGCCTCCAAAATCACTAAAGCCACCTCTTTCAGAATCCTGGGCTGCAGTCCATCCGGCCCAGGTGATTTATCCACCTTCAGCCCTTTCAGTTTCTCAAGCACCTTCTCCTTAGTAACACCCACTCCACTAACTTCCACCCCCTGACTGTTGAATTTCAGGCACGTTGCTGGTGTCTTCCACTGTGAAGATTGATGCAAAAACGTTATTCAACTCCAATGCCATTTCTTTATTCCCCATTATCACTTCTCCTGCATCATTCTCTAGTGGTCCAATGTCCACTCGTGCCTCTTTCATGCTCTTTATATAACTGAAGAAATTCTTGCTATCCTCTTTTATACTATTGGCTAGCTTACCTTCATATTTCATCTTTTCTCCCCGTCTTTCTCCCCTCTGGTTTCCCAATAATCTTTACTACATTATACGCTTTCTCTTTTAGTTTCATACATTTCTGTTCTTATTATTTTTTCTCACATCCCCTGAAAAGTGCTGAGAACTTGGACACTACCTCTTATTTGACATGGTGCATAGCTATCTAAAGAATGCTAATCCTTTGACAGCCCTCGCATTTCTCTTGCCCCTCGCTTCCTGCGGCAGCTGAGGAAGCACAATCTGCCACAGGAAATGATGGTCCAATTCTATATGGCCATTGTAGAGTCTGTCCTCACCTTCTCCATCATGGTCTGGTTTGGCTCAGCAACCAAGCACAACATCCGGAGGCTGCAGTGAATCGTCCGATCAGCAGAGAAGGTTATTGGCTGCAACCTTCCCTCCATTGACAAACTGTACACTGCAAGGGCCAGGAAGCAAGCGGGCAAGATCATCTCTGACCCCTCTCACCCTGGCCACATACTCTTTGAATCACTTCCCTCTGGAAGGCGACTCCGGACTGTCAAAGCTGCCACAGCCAGACATAAAATCAACTTTTTTCCATGAGCAATAGCTCTACTCAATAACCAAAAATCTGTAGCCTCCTTTAGCTCTGGTATTTTATTTAATTCACATGTTTAATCCATAATATTTTATTATTAATTTTGAATGTTTTATGTGTCATTCTTAACTGTCACTGTATGTCATGTTGTCACTTGCGGGCGGAGCACCAAGGCAAATTCCTTGTATGTGAATACTTGGCCAATAAACTTATTCATTCATTCATTCATTCATTCATTCATTTAGCTGTACTTATCCTCTGCTTGGCCACATGTTCCACTTTGATCATTCACATCGGATTCCCTTCTTCCTATGCAAATTTTTACCTGCATTCATGCAACCTTTAAAAGAGGTCCACCATGCAAGTACACAATAAAATGGGAGCAGAGCTGTAGACTACCTGGTTCCTAAAATCTACCCATCCATTCAATATGACCTTGGCTGATCCACCCCATCTACCCATCTGTGCCAGTTCCTCATTGCTCTCAATGCCCTGATCTTTCAAGATCCCACCTTCTCATTCAAGCTTCCAGTTATCTAGTCTCCACAGCCCTGCGCACGCTAAATTTCCAGAACACCACTTTTTTTCAATGCGATTCAGTTATATTCATTTGAAGAATCTATGTAATAAATCTTGGTAGGTTGGAAGGCTAATGGGATGATCAGCAATCCAAGCATGCAAGGACAATGTTTCAAGGAAATTTAGGAAGGAACTGCAAATGCTGGTTTAAACCGAAGATGGGCACAAAATGTTGGAATAACTCAGCAGGTTAGACAGCATCTCTGGAGAAAAGGAATAGGTGATGTTTCGGGATGAGCCCCTTCTTCAGAGCCAGGGGTAAGGGAAACAAGAGATATAGACAGTCATGTAGAGAGATATAGAACAAGTGAACGGAAGATACACAAAAAAGTAACGATGATAAAGAAAACAGGCCATTGGTCAGCTGTGTGCTAGGTGAAAATGAAGACAGACAATGAGACTCAACAAGATGACTGAAGCAGTTAGACTTGGGTGGGGGTGGGGTGGAGAGAGAGGGGATACTTTTTTGATGACATTATTAACAGTAATGCCAGGAGAATTTTAAAACCAACAGGGTAGGTAGTATTTGAAACAAGCTCTTTTGAATAGCCACTCTGTTTCTGGCTAGGTTGTTTCAAACAATTGACACTCCCTCAGGTCCACGCCAAGCTGTTACTTTAAGTAGCAATGTTACAAAATTTTGAGATTTAAAAAATCAAGTCTGCAATTTATCCCATCAGATAAAGCATAAAAATAAGTTTAATTTGACATCTAATTCACTTTCATATCTTCAGTATTAAAAATGTTAGGGCCATTTTCATACTCAGAAATTAGCAACTTGCTTCCTATTGCTTTTCTATTGACTTAACACAAAAGTTGTGATCGAGGACAGTCAAAAGCCCATAACTTCCTTAAAATCTAAGAGAACTGAAAGAAATTTTGTTATTATAGATTGAAGTATTCTGAAACAAATATGAAACAATCTTACTTGGATGACCTGAAATTAAAGCATATAATTAGTTAGTTACCCAATTGTAGCCAATTACAAAATTCAATTACTAGATCTAAACATTTATCAATTTCTTAAGAAAAACATTTAAAAAAATTTAAAGCCTAAGTGTCCAATTAACAGTCACACAATAATTCACAATATAACATGATTTTTAAATGTAATTGTCATAGGCCAAATTGAAGGAATTCAGTGTTTAATGCCTGTAAATTAATGGGTATTTTAAACAGCTTGCGAGTGGGATTTTCTGGAACGCGATGGATTAGAACTTTGCGGTTGCGGTGAATTTAAACCCAATATCGGCAGGAAATTTTCTGCCAGTTCATATGGGGACTAAATCACCGTTTCGCAATATTGATTAAATTCCCCTAAAAAATCAAGTTTATATGTAAAAATAAACAGCTTTCACTTACCTGTCCCCTATGTAAAATCCGTCCCCGTTGTCGGCGTTCACGGCATTAAGAGCTAATTTTTATTTTACTGCAGCGATGAAATAGTCGGGCTATTTATTTTAAAAAACGGACTTACCGGCAGTCGGAACGAATCTCCAAAAATAGCTCGCACTCCGAGAAAATAAAACTCCGGATTGCATGGGGAAAACCGCATTTTAACCCCGCCCATCCTTGAAGGCGCCAAAATCGCGCACACGGCCAGCGGCAGAACTGCAGCACCGCTAAAGGTAAGTTTTGTAACATACCTACTTTAAGCCATGGATGTAGAGAACAGTTCTGTCTTCCTAAAGTGGCAGACAATGCTTGCTGTGAGGATTGAGAGTCTTCCCTGGGCGAACATATCTGGCCTCCTTCCCTGGATCACGGTGGCCGGTCCACAGTCAGAGCTGGGCCACATGGACAGATCCCAGCCTGTCAGCGTAGACCAGCACAGGACAGCCTGGGGCCTCTCCTGACGTAGTGTCCAACTGCATTCACAGAGAACCAGTGAAGCCCTGGTCCCGTGCTAATCACTGCCTTGATTGTGTCTTTCAGGCACAATAAAATTAACAAAATATGAAAAAAAAATCAAGAAAAACTGAACACAACCTCCAAGTTTTAATCATCCTCATCACTACCAGATCAACAGGACAACACATATCAGTGCAGACTAGTGTTTGTCATATTGACAATCTTTCTTGGTCAGTCAGTATTGATGCAGACAATCTCTGAGCCTCGACAACCTTTCTTACATGTAAGAAATGTACATTGTAAACTGTACATTGAGCTTTCATGCTATGGGTCGTTTCCAAACCGTACCTGAACTGTCTCCTGTATCTGTGTGGGAAGAAACTGCAGATGCTGGTTTAAACCGAAGATAAACACAAAATGCTGGAGTAACCCGAAACGTCACCCATTCCTTCTCTCCAGAGATGCTGCCGGTCCCACTGAGATCCGCCAGCAGTTTGTGTCTATGTCTGCATGGTCTTTAATGGTCTTTGTACGGAGAGAAAGCTACAGCCAGAGATGATTTGAGTTCTCAACCTGGGAACTGTGACCTAACTGCTCAGTGGGTTGAAAAAGCTTCCTGGAGAATAGGAGGCAGACCTTTTTATTTAAGTTAATAGGTTTATTCATATTTAATTATTTTAGTGGTACCATGATGAAGATGTAGATATGGTCTTCTTCCTCTTGAGTATGGCGTGCATAGACTTAAGTTGTAGGACAACTTGTTCTGTTTGATCTTCTGTTTGTGCATGCCAGGTTGATTGCATTCGTCGAAACAGGGCGGACCACGTGAAGGTTGCAATCTCCCACCCCAGATATAGTCAATAAATTGAAGTCTTACATTAGATGTGTCGGAAGGAACTGCAGATGTGAAGATAGACACAAAATGCAGGAGTAACTCAGCGGGACATTGGAGAGAAGGAAAGGGTGAAGAAGTGTCTCAACCCAAATTGTAACCCATTCCTTCTATCCAGACATGCTGCCTGTCCTGCTGATTTACTCCAGACTTTTGTGAATTGGACTGTACCCTTGCTTATGGCAGGACTGTTCAGAAATCCGATAACTGAGTTCTTCCCCTTTCATTCAACAACGCAACCCATCCCCTATCCTCTCCGCCTACCTCTCTAACCCCTATGAATCATCCACCATTCACTCACCAATACCCATAGAAGAAAGGGAAGGCAAAAAAATGCACATTCCCCAGTGGGTTGGAATGGTATTGGCAGAGACAGCTATCAGATTGCCTCTCAACATTTTGAGCCAAGCAACAAGGACGCTTAAATGAGAAGTAGAAATAGCCAAAAATGAAATGCATTTAAAGAATCAATCTGCCCAAATGTGTTTCATATTCGTTAGGTAAATTTCTTCATTTGAATTTTATTTCATGAAGTATTTTTCCAGTGAGTCATATATGATATCATCGGATCAAAGCCAAGAACTGCTTTAGTAAACTTGGCAAGTTGTGGTTCTATAGCGCAGTGGAATAAGACAAGTCGTCAATCTGAATACAATACAACTGTAGCTGATTGATGATTCTGGTCATTTGTTACTAAGGAAGCAAGAGCTATCCATTTCACAAATGTGGGTACCAAGGACAAAAACTGTTGTTGATTATAGTTCTGCCTTTAATGCCATAATTCCAACTCAATTTAGTTTAGTTTAGTATAGAGATACAGCGCGGAAACAGGTCCTTCGGCCCACCGGGTCCACACTGACCAGCGATCCCCACACATTAACACTATCTTACACACACTAGGGACAATTCACATTTAATGTCTACCAAGCCAATTAACCTACAAGGCTGTACATCTTTGGAGCGTGGGAGGTAACCGAAGATCTCGTGGAAAACCCACGCGGTCACGGGGACCGTACAAACTCCATGCAGGCAGTCCCGTAGCCAGGATCGAACCCGGGTCTCGGCACTGCATTCACTGTAAGGCAGCAACTCTACCGCTGCACCACCGTGCTTCCCTAATTGGTCAACAAAGTAATGGAACTAGGACTCACCACCCCTCTCTGCAACTGGTTTCCTGATCCTTAAGGGCCTGTCCTACCAGCATCCGACTCCATGCGATGAGCGCGATCAAACTAGAAGCGGGGGCCGCGCGGAGGTCGGGTGATCCCTGTACAGAGCCGTTCCCACCAGCATGTGCCTGCATGCGGCAAGCGCGACCAAACCGGCAGCGAGGGCCATGCGAAGGTCGGGTGAGTGGCGCAACGCGGCGCAAAGTGAGGCGAACTTGGAGCGAAGTCTTAAAGGTAAGTTCGCCAGGACAGAGAGGGACACACAGAGAGGGGCACGGAGGCACACACAGAGAGGACCACGGAGCCACACACAAAGAGGGTCACAGAGGCACCTACAGAGAGGGTCACGGAGGCACGACATCGAGGCGGTGTGTAATGCGTCGAGGCGACTGCGAGCCGACAAGTCGTTGCCGCGCGGAATTTTAGAACATGGTCAGTTTTTCGGTGCCCCGCGCGATGTTGGGACGAACTCCGCACAATTCCGCACGGCTCCGGCGATCGAAGTTGGACCCGCCCCGCGACGCCAGACGGCTCAAGCGACCACGTTAGGTCGCGCTCATCGCATAGAGTTGCATGCTGGTGGGACAGGCCCTTTAGACTGCAGTTAGTGCGGATAGGAGACAAAACATCCTCCATGGTAACTCTCAACACTGGTAGCTCTCAAGGCTGTATCTTCACCCACGATTATGTGACCAAATTCTGCTCTGTTTAACCTAGCTCTATTTACAAGTTTGGAGATGACACCACCGTAGCGGCTTTGATCTTGAACATTGACAAGACAGAGTACAGAGAGAAGATAGAGAGCTAAATAGCAATGCTATCACGACAACAACCCCTGCCTCAATATATGCAAAACAAACAGGCTAGTTGTGTGCTTCAGATAAGCTTGTCTTGCACATGCTGCAGTCAGCATCAGTAGAGCTGAGGAGAAGGCAGTTGAGTGCTTCAGGTTCCCGAGTGTAACTATCACCAACAATCCAACCTAGTTCAACCACATTGACACGGCCAAGAAAGTACATGGATGTCTCTAATTCCACAGAATACCAAGGAAATCTGGCCTTGTGTCGGAAGAATCTGCAGATGCTGGTGTCCACTGAAGATGGACACAACATTCTGGAGTAACTCAGCGGGACAGGCAGCATCTATAGAGAGAAGGAACTGGGTGATGTTTCTGGTCGAGACCCTTCTTCAGACTGAGAGTCAGGGGAGATAGGGCATGTCCCCATGACTCACCAATTGCTATGGATACATTTTAGAAAGCATCCTATCCAGATGCATCATGCTTGCTACTGTACCTGCTCTGCTGAAGACTGCAGGCAACCACAGAGCAAACAGTCACACAGAAGAAGAGTCTCGACCAGGAACGTCACCAAAATGCTGCCTGTCCCGCTGGGTTACTCCAGCACTTTGCAATTCCTCTGCAATTGGATCCTCGACTTCCTCATCCACAGACCACAGTCTGCTCGAAGTGGCAGGAATGCTTCATCCTCAGTAACAATCAGTGCACCTCAAGGCTGCGTGCTCAGCCCCCGTGCTGTATTCACTCTATACCCATGACTACGTGGCCGGACATAGTGCGAACTCCATCATCAAGTTTGCCAACGACACCACTGTTGTTGAATGAATTACAGATGGTGATGAGTCAGAGTATAGAAGTGAGATCGACCGATTGACCAAATGGTGCCAGCACAACAACCTGGCTCTCAACACCAGCAACTCCACGGAACTGTAGATTTGTAGACTTTGGAAGGGGATGGATGAGGACCCACAATCCTGTTTATATCAATGGTATATGGTGGAGGGAGTCAAAAGCCTCAAATTCCTGGGCGCGCATATTTCCAAAGATCTTTCCTGGACCCAGCACACTGATGCAATTATAAAGAAGACCATCCTGAGAAGATTATGGAGATTCGGAATGTCAAAGAGAATTCTCTTGAACTTCTACAGGTGCTCAGTGGAGAGCATACTGACTGGTTGCATCGTGGCTTGGTTCAGCAACTTGAATGGCCAGGAGCGGAAAAGACTACAAAAAATTGCCCTTTTGCCCAACTTGCCCAGGCCGACCAAGATGTCGCATCTATACTCAGCTGTCAAAGAGAAAATACTCCAGAGGCCAGAGTGATACCTTGCACACAGGAAGATAGTTGGAAGTCCGTCATCCAGAACATCACCGCAACAGCTCCTAGGCTTGATCAGTGTTGCTACATCAAGGCCAAGAGTGCAAATGGTCACTGAGTGCAATGTTCGTTTCTATTTGCAATTCCTCAGCAAATGAAACATCTCCATGCATCAACATCCAGATAACAGTGAACGTTGGGTTGGTTGATGAGAGCTAAGTAATCTTCACACTAGATAGTAACCATCACTTGTTTGTGATATTCAAAGATATTACGGCCATTCACTGCCAACATCCTGGCAATCATCAAAGACCAGAAAATCAATTGGACTAGCTACATTAGTAATGTAGTTAGAAGAACAATTCAGAGACTAGTGGATTGCAACTCACTTCCTGCCATCCTAATACCTTTGTACCATTTACAGGGCACATGTGCAGCAGTATAATCTACAATGGCCTGGTTAAGTAGCAACATTTAATATCTTCCTGGACATGATAGTCCAACTCATTGTGTTATGCGTGGCATCATGTCCCAACTACCACATAAAACATTAGTTCTTTCCATCATTGCCTGCAGCAAGTTCTATCTACAAAATGCACAGCAATTACTCATCAACTTCATAATTCCACCCCAACTCATCTTCAACTCCTGGACCTAATAGTCAGCACCCGTCTCTGCCACTGTCCCCTCCATGTTCTGACCCATGGACCATAATCATTTAGGACAGGCATCAACACCTCCTCCAGGTTCACGAGATTGATCCCTAGGATGGCGGGACAGTCATATGAGGAAAGATTGAAAAGACTAGGCTTGTTTTCACTGAGGTTCGGAAGGATGAGGGGGGATCTTATAGAAACATATAATATTATAAAAGGACTGGACAAGCTAGATGCAGGAAAAATGTTCCCAATGTTGGGCGAGTCCAGAACCAGGGTCCACAGTTTTAGAATAAAGGGGAGGTCATTTAAGACTGAGGTGAGAAAAAACGTTTTCACCCAGAGAGTTGTGAATTTATGGAATTCCCTGCCACGGAGGGCAGTGGAGGCCAAGTCACTGGATGGATTTAAGAGAGAGTTAGATAGAGCTCTAGGGGCTAGTGGAATCAGGGGATATGTGGAGAAGGCAGGCACGGGTTATTGATTGGGGACGATCAGCCATGATCACAATGAATGGCGGTGCTGGCTCAAAGGGCCGAATGACCTGCACAATAATTCTTAACAGCAGTGCCTTGCAAGCCTGTTTTCAGTCCCTTATAATAGATACTATCTATACACTCACAGCTATGCAGGCAAATTCTCTTCTAACTTCACCTCTATAAAATGGATCAGTATTACCTTGTTGAGTAATAAACAATGGTCTTAACAGCTATCCCCGGATGCAGGAAAATATTATATATTTTTTTTTAATTCTAAAAATTGATGACCTGATGTGCACATGATTCCAGATTATTACATATAATATTGTTAGATTATTTAAGAATTTCAAACAGCTTTCATAACCCTGGTTTCTATGACATGATTCTTACTGGGAGTGTACAATGTTAATGGTGCTACTCATCACAAGCCTTCTGAACTCATACTCAAAAACTAAAATGAAAGTCATGCCATTGGTGATGACCAATACCATTTTTTTGAACAGAATTATTGAAAAAGGATTAATTGTGCAGATTCAAACTTCACTCTTTCCTGACTTAAAACAATGAAGCACATTTAACATCTCTAAAGGGGCTGTCCCACTGCGGCGACCTAATCTGCGAGTTTAGACGAGTTTGCCCTCGACTCAAACTCACAGCATGGTCGACACATGGTCCTAGGAGGTCCTATGAGGTCACTGGAACTCTCCTTCATGCTCGAGGGAAGTTCCCGAATACTCGTGGCCTCAGCAAGGTCGTGGAAACATTTTCAGCATGTTGACAAATTTTCCGCGAGTAAAATTTGGTCGGCATGGTTCTTTTTAACTCGCAGTGCAGTGGAGTGGGGTCGCTATTTAGTTACAGACAGACCAGGGCAGCCGTAGGCCATCTCCTTTGCTGACCGGGCATTTTGATTGGCTCACTGGAGTTTTAGGCACCAGGGAAAAGGGACTGGTAGGTAAAATGCTCGCTAAACTTCATCAAAAAAATCTTCAAAGTGTCTCCACTCCTTCCCCCCCCCCCCTCTCCCCCATTCTCTCTATCTCTCTCTCCCCTTCTCTCCCCCTCCCCGTGCTCTCTAAAGGACTTACCGTACACTGTGGTAGCCGTTTACCTTCCTGTTCATCGTGGGTGTGAATTTCAGACGGTGCTCCCCCGCTTTCCCTGGCCCCCGCCTTTGCAATGTGTGTGTGTGCATGTGTGTGTGTGTGTGTGCGTGTGTGTGTGTGCGTGTGTGCGTGTGTGCGTGCGTGTGTGCGTGCGTGTGTGCGTGTGTGTGTGCGTGCGCGCGCGTGTGCGTGTGTGTGTGTGTGTGTGTGTGTGTGTGTGTGTGCGTGTGTGTGTGTGTGTGTGTGTGTGTGTGTGTGTGTGCGTGTGTGTGCGCGTGTGTGTGCGTGTGCGTGTGTGTGTGCGTGTGTGTGTGTGTGTGCGTGTGTGTGCGTGTGTGCGTGTGTGTGCGTGTGTGTGTGTGTGCGTGTGTGTGTGTGTGTGCGCGCGGTCGGTCGATCCAGCTCACGGTTTCAACACTGACGGTCGATCCAGCTCGAGGTTTTCCAGGCGACTGCCCTCGAGCTTGAAGGTCAAAGGCACTTTTCTTAACTCGTGGATTAGGTCGCCGCAGTGGGACAGCCCCTTTACTCTCCTCAAGCTTTCTAAACCCAAATTAGACAGACCCAATGGCTGTTGCTTGACAAACCTTGTCTTCTGCCCTGTACGTTGCAGTCCTGGTGATTTCCTGCACCATGAGTCTTGGCCCCTCCTTAAGTTTCCCATTTTAAAGGAAAATGCAGACAACTGATCAAGTCATCCTTGGACCTGATCCCATTACAGTGGTATATTTCAGTGCAACTGGAGAAGAATACAGTGCCTTTCCTTGTTTGTAGCCTGTGCAACAATGAATGTACCCCAGCTGAAACTGGTGGAGTGTAACCGTTTCTTTTCCGGAGTTGACTGCCATTGAAGACCAGGATCGCTGCTGGACTCGTTCAAGACATACTCCCTACACAAATTCAATCTGATTGTTTTCCGTTCCATTTTCTGCTCTCTTCTTTAGTGCAAATGCCAATCCACTTCACCAAACTTTTAAGAGTGGTTACCAGGGCAAGCCATGCAATAACGTTTGTACTTGCACTGTTACTGTTGACATTCTCTGAATGTTTCAAGTCGTGACATTTACAAAATGTCCAAAAAATCATGACTCAAATTTCTGGATTTTGCAATATCTGAATTTTTGAAAAAAAGATCCTTGAGGGTTAGTTCTGGGGGAGCATGCCCTCGCATGGAATGATGTGGGAATGCAATTTTCAATTGGTTTGCATTCACAGCAATAGCTTGGCACTGCCAGTTCCTGTGGGCTAATATCTGCTGCTTGATAATTTGAATCAGGTCCTGTACCTATTAAAAGGAAGTGGAATGAACCGAGTGGAGTAACTGAATATAAAAGCTGCTATACATTGGAAAAAGGCCAATCGTTTAGGAAATTGGAAGATCGGAGAGGACTGAGAACAAATATTCCTTTTGACAAAAGATTTCCCAGGGAATTATTAAGCAATGATCTGAAATGTTGGGATGTGCACACTTTTGTTTATTGTGTATAAATCACTATTTTAAATGAAGTGCTTTTAAGGTGGTGTCTCTTATTGGGAAAAAGAGGAATGTCTTCTTCGTAGCTTGGAAATAAATAATTTGATTGCACTTTTAATTGCCTGGCCAGCTTTCAATAAGCAGGAAAGGCTTGACAGATTACGCAAACATTTAGGCAGGCTCTTGCACCAACTGAACTTTGATTGAGGTGCTGCGAGACATTTGATCTGCCCTGTTATTTAAAGTGTCAAAACAAGTGGAAGCTGTTCATCCTCTCAGGACATGGTTCCATAATCCCCTGTAAAAAGCTTGCACTTTCCATAGGTCCACTTATGATCAAAGTATTTAGAATTAGTACAAGTCAATAAACGCCCGTGAAAGAGGGGTAAGGTGCAATTAGTAAAAAGCATGCTTTTGCAAAATACCTAAGATAATATTTTTTGCACGGCATAATTTTTCTTTCATATGTATTTCATTTCGGAGTCACGTGAGTGACTTCGTGAAGAACCCGCCAGGCACGCATGCGCGACATATCGTCGACGCGCGTGCGAGCGACGGGCAGGGAGGAGCGCTGCTCCTCCACTGCTGGGACCTGCAGGTAAGTGGAAAACTAACCCGCCGTCCATTTTTTCTTACAGAGACTCTGTTTCCAGAGTGCTCCAGGCCGCTTCAACACCGACTGCGGACCGCGGTATGCGGGCAGTCAGCGGCGGCTCTAACGCATGGAGTCGGGAGAGCCCGTTGACCCAGGTGGGTCCGGGTTCACACACGCCGGCGGAGGACGGCAGAGGCAGCCGATTCTACGCCGCAGCCCGCAGGTCGCGGGCTGGCGGCATTTATAAGTAGTAGGGGCTTGCAGACTCGCCGTATGCAGCAAGCAACGGCAGAGCATAAGCCCGATTTTACACCACAGCCCGCAAGGATTCTGCGGGCTGTCGGCATTTATATTGTAGTATGGGCTTGCAGACTCGCCGTATGCAGTAAGCAACGGCAGAGCATAAGCCCGATTTTACACCACAGCCCGCAAGGATACTGCGGGCTGTCGGCATTTATATTGTAGTATGGGCTTGCAGACTCGCCGTGTGCAGTAAGCAACGGCAGAGCACAGCCCGATTTTACACCGCAGCCCGCAAGGATACTGCGGGCTGTCGGCATGTATATTGAACTAGGGGCTTGCAGGATGGCAGAAATGCAGCCCGACTTACACCGCAGCCCACACGATACTGCGGGCTGTCGGCATTTACTCAGAGTAAGGGGTTAGCCCCAACTCAACTCTACACAGCCTGTATTATCCCAGTGCTGTAATTAAGAGGGAATGAAGTTGCAGCCATTATCATGTTGTTCTAAGCCCAACTTATTTTTTCAATGGGGCAGCTCGTTGACCCTGCGGGGTCCGGGCTCAACGCTCACCATTGCGCAGCAATGGCAGAACAACAGCTCACCACCAGCCCTTCATAAGGGCCACTCAGGTAAGTACAGGCAACCTTGAGCTGGTTGTCCCTGCTGTTTTGAATGTGTTTTCTCCAACAGGGACATGGATAATGAGGAGTACAGGCCGCAGGACTTCCGAAAGGAATTGTCGGCCATTATTCCCGGAGCTCTCTACAACGACAGCACCCGCTAGACGGGCCGGGAAAAAGGCGCAAAAGTCGGGGAGCCCTGTGATTACAGGACCCGACCCACCGACACAGCTGTGTACAAGCGGGGTACCCGCAGAGCAGGAAGTTGGTACGGCGCCGGAGCAGGTAGACCCTGACTCCATTTTTCACTATCTCCAACAGGGAGAGAATCGTTGGCTGATATGAGCAAACGGGTTCACATGCTGTTGCACGGCCCTTCTCCCCGTGCCCTCGTGAAAGAGCCAGGGATAGAGCTCAATAACAAAGCCCTTTTAGGGCAGGAATTTCACCAGAGACCGCTAGATTGCGGACTGGTGGTTTACCGAGACCCGAGTCCACTGGCAGACCAGGGAGGGCCAGTGTAGACTCACCACCTAGTTGGACCAGGTGGAGTCATACAGGTGGAGTCTCGCCACGGTCACTGCATCCCCCAATAGCGGCAGGAGTAGGACAGGTGGCAAGCCCGCGCGGATGTCGGGTCACCACGCCGCAGGCGTCAGGTGCCGACTTCACACCGCATATGCCCTTTGAGGCAGTCGGGCCTAGCTCATCCAAGGAGGCGAATGAGCAGATCCGCGCGGGAGTCGTACAGCTTCGCTGAGGCGGCTGGCAGCGACTTTTCGTCACGGCACCGAGATTACCTCGATGAGGTACGGGCCGATGATAGGAGCCTCAGGAGTTCCTTCGGGCATGAGGGCTCTGACCTCCCATTTACGCACCATGAAGGGCGCATTGAACGGATGGAGAGGATGATGGAACGGATCCTGCAGCAAAATCAACGGCAGGAAATGTCCAGTTCCGGGGACTTTTGGATATATCCCCATCGTCAATTGGTAGCATGAGGCAGCCTGGAGAAGAGGATATCTTGGTACACGAACCAGTGGCACCTGAGGTTCCTCAGGAAGAACTTTTGGACGTGGCAGCCAAGTTTGCGTTACCCGAATCATCGGGACAACCTCTCAAAACTAAACTGGCCGCTACCATTGATTTCCTCACCAACCATCAGCTACAGGATCAGGTCCTTGCGGAGGCCATGAATGGGTACAAGGCACCGAGTAATTGTAACTCATTCAATGTACCTATTGTAAACATGCCTATTTGGAGCAATATAAGCCCGGGCATAAGAGCACAGGAAGTAAAAATTACAGAAAATCCTAAAACTGCTCACATCTGGGATTACCGCTTTTGCAAGGTCGGTGGACG
Organism: Raja brachyura; assembly: GCA_963514005.1. The sequence continues at coordinate 4,873,619 of OY740794.1, read as the reverse complement.
GGATGGACTTGAAACACCGTACAGGAGGATGCTCTTGAATTATTATGTAACACGCAATACGAAATAAATGCGTTTCGAAAAAGTGCCATCAAGCTCACGCTAAATCCCAAATTTGCGGGGCTATGCAGAGCATCTCCAACACCACCACCCAGACAACTATTCAGGGAAGACCTTCTGAAGCAGGTCAAGGATTTAGACGACCATGCCAAGACAGTGGGTCTTATGAGGCGCACACCTTGACCAGATAAACGGCCAGGAAAACTCCATATTCCAGGCCACGGGGTCAAACCGGAAGGCCAGCAAGGACCTACATACCGGCGCCTCCAGATGTGAGTCAACGCCCACCATTCCTGGAGCTGCCCGCTACATCGGCAGCACCCGCTCTGCGGGTCGGGATAAAAACGTGGAAATCAGGGGAGCCCTGCGCAGTCAGGACCCGATTCTCCACCACGACTGATCATGGTGCCATAAGTGGTAACCGCACAGGAGCAGGGTAGGTAAGACCCTGACTCCCTACCTCTGTCACTTAACCATAGCGACAGTGGAGCAAAGGTGCGTAACGTGTTATATTCTTGGCACGTTCTCTCTCCCCAAATATGCAGGTCACCAGAGAGAGGACCAGGGGAAGTATCGCACAGCAGTCGGTAAACCCGCCATAGAGCCGGGGTTAACTTCCACTGGAGCAGGCCACCAGATCGTGGACCGGTGAAGGATTGAGGCCTGGGTCTGGAGGACCACATGTGCGGCCGGCACAGACTCAGCACCGAGGGAGCCTGCCTGGTTGCAGGTCTGTGTAGTCTCATCTCGGTCACGCACCCCCTTTAGCGGCAGGACGTGACCGAACGATGCTTTGTCCCTAAGGAGGACACAGACTCAGCACCGAGGGAGCCTGCCTGGTTGCAGGTCGGTGTAGTCTCATCTCGGTCACCACACCCCCTTGTAGTGGAGGACGTGACCGAACGTCGCCTTTGGAGGACAGGCGGCAAGCCCGCGCGGACGTCGGGGTACCACGCTTCGGCGGGACCGACTCATCACCGCTATCATGTCTTTTTAGACCAGCGGGCCGCCTCCGTCTGGAAGACGGTGGAGCAAGCGGCAGCTCCGCGCGGGAGTCGCTTAGCCACGCAGGAGCGGCAGGCAGCGACATCCTGTCTTGCACCCTTGTCATCACCTCGACGAGGTGTGGGGCAATGACAGAAGCCTCAGAGATTCTCCAGAACTTGAGGAAGTCGACTTATTGTCCGCAGATGCGGCAGTGGTTGCATGGCTCGGATGGAGCGCATGATGGAGCGTATCCTAGAGCACAGTCTCTGCAGCTGGACCAGATGTCCTCCAGTTCTGGAGGAACTTGTAGTACCTGAGGAAACCCAGGAGAAACTGCAGAATGTGGTCTCCAAGTGTGGCGATGGACGAGTTCTCGCTACATTGGGGGGAAATGGATTTCGATGCTTTCCCCATTCTGCCTCATCAGACAGGTGTTGCAGAAAACGTACCCAGGTCTGGAACATACAGGACCATGGACGTCATATAGATCGTGCAGAGAAAGTCCACTGGGAAGCACTACCTCACCTACGCAGGATATGAGAGGTTTTTGTAGTCGGACCAAGACGACCTACATATCTGCTACGATCTCCAATGTGCTGGCATGCTCACTGGTCTTCATTATGATGAGCCCTCAGTTACAGTGCTGCTTACAGTGCCAATAGTGCACTGTCATCCTAGCTCAACATTGGAGTGGGATCTCACCAGCTGGTATCCAAACTACGAGGGATATGTTCTATCCATCCCTTCCCGACCACGATATAATATCTGAGAGATAAGGGTGGTGTTGACCCTACTCAGGAGGTGGTCGCTTATGACGGAGGTACCACTGGACTTACTCACCTTTAAAAGTGGTGATGGCAATAGCACTGAATACAGCACAACGGGTCCAGACTCTACAGGAATTAAACCTGGATAGAATGATCAACCCATAAAAAAGTAACTTCTTTATGAAAGAGTTACTTAAACTATACAGACCTGCGACTACAGGTCTGGAAATGGCCATCAGGAATATGGAGGCGGATCTGTTGTCAGCCATGGAAACCCACGTCACAGGGTAATGGTGCAGACTATCTCCAGATGGCTTAAGGTGGTATTCGATGCAGCAGGTAAGACACTAAACATTTGAAATGTCATTCTACCAAGGCTGCATCCACATCAGGAACGAGGACCATGGAGGTGTTCATGGAGCATGTCCTCACGATAGCGGGCTGGGCCGATGAAACTACATTTCAGTGGTTTCATAACTAACCTGTGGCCGTTTCCCGCAACGTTACACACGTTAAGTGCTATCCCTAAACGTTTCTCCCCGAGTTCAGGGGTTTATTGTTGTACTAACAATAATGTTATTATTTTTCAGCTTGTTCAAGTCTGAAATACGTTAACATACTTCCTCCATCAGTATTACGGCAGTGTGTGAGCAGTGACTCCGAAATGAAATAGTAAGATGAAACGAGAACTTACCAGTTTGAAGTTTGATCTTTATTTTATGAGGAGTTGCGATGAGGGATTTCGTGCCCTCCGCTCCCAACCCTCTACCATAAGATCAACTGGTATATAGAGTCTCTTCAATCTTACTATAACAAGTCATTTCTCTGTTGTTGGTTCTGTGATTCCACACCGCTGCTTTGAAGAAATGTCGCGCATGCGTGCCTGGCGGGTTCTTCACGAAATCCCTCATCGCAACTCCTCATAAAATAAAGATCAAACTTCAAACTGGTAAGTTCTCGTTTAATCTTACTATTAATCATGGGGCTTCAACAGAGGTGTGGTTTAGTCTAGTACTATAATGCAGTGTAATATCAAAACGAACGCGGGCTTTCAACATTTAAAGAAACCTATTTGGTTTATGTTTCTTACTTCTCTAGGTAATTGCTTCCAGTTTGTTTTAATACTCAGGCTCCAGATTACTCAAAGGAGTTTATAGCCAATTGGTCTTTCAGCTGTAAGTGTATTTCCTGCTGCACTGAAGGAAACAGAGGACTGATTTGCCCACGTTAAGGTTTGCCCAGATGGTAATCAAATATTTTTTTGTTGTACCAGTCCTGTTGGGGGCGAAATGTTGGCAGGAAATTCCTCCGCTCTCTTTAATTTTGCCTCCGAGATCTTTCACATCCTGTTTAAAGGGAAAACCACCTTGCTTACTGTTACATCCATAAGATGATGAATCTGCAGCTTGATGGCACAGTATGCGGTGCAGGCTCGAAGGGCCGAATGGCCTACTCCTGCACCTAATTTCTATTTCTATGCCTCTATCCAAATGGAGTTAGCATGCAAAGGGAGGAACTGCAGATGCAGATACAGATAGACACGTTTTGGGTCGAGACCCTTCTTCAGTCTGAATTCCTTCTATCCATGAGATGCTGCCTGTCCCGCTGAGTTACTCCAGCAATTAACATACATTTCTTTTGGCACATACAATGTCCACACAGCACTAAAGGGGCAAATAGTAAAAGATAACACTGTAACTGGATGTGTTCCAGTTAAAATATATTCAGAAGGCCTAAAGTATTGCTACAGATTATTTGTAACAGTGCATCTTAAATTGTTGTGTAATTTTTCCTGTGGGGCTTTTGTGGTTGTTAGTACATTGATTCATAAAAACATGAATAATGCTGCTATGTCAATTAAGTTATTATTATAAGTAATAAAGTGCAGCAAGTTGGCAAGTTATTACTTCAGGTTAGTTTATTAATGTTGTTAATTATATTTTTGGCTTCAAATGCAGCGAGCTCACTGCGCAAGCTTCCATTATTTGGGGACTGCCTAAACTTGTCAGTCAGGTTTAACTCGGGCAAATATTCCAAAAGATATAAAGTGTCAGGGGAACATTTTTAAGAAGGGTGTTATCTGCAAGACTGGTTAATCTGATGGAAGGTTTGGCATGTTTTCGCAAAGCTCGGTGGTCAGATTGAAAAGATAAACATTACAAAGTATAGGAAGTCAAACTATCTGTGGTAACATTCTTTCATTTGGTATCTAAAAAAAGACTATTAAATACACCTTAAGTGTTGTTTTGTTTTCACCCCCAATCCAAAATATATTGGAGCATAGAGCTCTGTGAGGGCTTGTGTGGCAATCAAGTGATTTTATGCTCGATACTACTTATGGCTTTTGCTAATGTTTGTGAATCATTTTTTGAGATGATTCACAAGTCATTTGTCATAATCTGTTGAAACTCTGACATAATGCAATAGAAATGAAAGGGTATGGATCATCATCCACTTTATACACCCTGATACAAGGAGGCTTAACAGTAAACAGCTCCCAAAGTACCAGGCCTCACAATAGCAAGTGTCACAGTGGCATTAATGGGACATATAGAATAAAGAATATAATTCATTGCAATCAATAATTCTTTACATAGTCTGGTAAAGAAAATAAACATATATTGATTGGTAGTGGTGCCTGGGGTTATGGGGAGAAGGCAGGACAATGGGGTTAGGAGGGAGAGATAGATCAGCCATGATTGAATGGTGAAGTTGACTTGATGGGTTGAATGGCCTAATTCTGCGCATATACCATATAACCATATAACCATATAACAATTACAGCACGGAAACAGGCCTTCTCGGCCCTTCCAGTCCGTGCCGACCATTTATTTTCCCCTAGTCCCATCTACCTGCACTCAGACCATACCCCTCCATTCCCTTCCCGTCCATATACCTATCCACTTTACTTTTAAATGTTACAATCGATCCTGCCTCCACCACTTCTGCTGGAAGCTCATCCCACACAGCCACCACTCTCTGAGTAAAGAAGTTCCCCCTCATGTTACCCCTAAACTTCTGTCCCTTAGTTCTCATGTCATGCCCTCTTGTTTGAATCTTCCCTACCCTCAATGGGAAAAGCTTATCCACGTCAACTCTGTCTATCCCTTTCATCATTTTAAAGACCTCAATCAAGTCCCCCCTTAACCTTCTGCGCTCCAAAGAATACTTATATACTTATACTATACTATACTTATGACCTTATGACCTAATATGCAGCCAGAATGTTTACCATAGCTAGAGAACCAATCACTCCTGTTGACATGTGTTGGCGTGGCTCTTACCACATTGAGTTCCAGCTTGGTTGCTTTGGAGATGAGAGATCACCAACGGTGGATTCACAACACGTCGAACCTGTGTGAGTGAGGAGAGCTAAACCTCCTGAACGTGTCAAACCCAGCCACTGTTAAGCAAAAAGTTTGAACCTGAAAGATTTAAGTAAAGAGTGGGTAAGAAAGAGTGGTTTGAGAGAGCAAAGAGAGGAAATAAGAAATTACTTTTAATCTTAATGTTTCCTGAAAGGAAATTCAGTTGATCAAAAATCTGGAAAGGGACAAGTCATATTAGAAACATAGAAACGTAGAAAAATAGGTGCAGGTGTAGGCCTTTCTACATGGAAAACAACAAAACACACCACAAACAGGCTGCTAACATTCATTAACACCTGCCTTAGGAGAAAACCTAACATCTGGTGGAGAGACAAAGAGGACCTGTGGAATAGAGCAAGCCAGGAGCCCATTGATTTACAATTTCGAAGGTGAAATTGGAGTTGGATTGGCCACACGCTCAGGAAACCGGCCACAAACATCACCCGGCAAGCCCTGAAATGGAACCCCCAAGGGAAAAGGAAAAGAGGTCTCCCCAGGAACAGTTGGATAAAGGGTGGCCAGACAGAAATATCTGAGAGTGGGCTCAACTGGGGAGATCTTGAAAGAACTGCCAACAAGCGAGTGAGGTGGGGGACATTTGTCAATGGCTTATGCTTCCTAGAGGAGCAAAGGGCTTAAGAACAAGAAGAGTAGGCCATTCGGCACTTCGAGCCAGAACCGTCATTCAATATGATCATGGCTGATCATCTACAATCAGTACCCCGTTCTGGCTTTTTCCCCATATCCCTTGATTCCTTTAGCCCCAAGAGCTAAATCTAACTCTAACTCTTCTCTTAAAAGTTCATTTTCAGAAACATAGAAGTTGTTTGGCCATAATTACGCACATAAAAACATAGAAACATAGAAAATAGGTGCAGGAGTAGGCCATTCGGCCCTTTGAACCTGCACCCGTTTCAATACGATCATGGCTGATCATCCAACTCAGTATCCCGTATCTGCCTTCTCACCATACCCCCTGATCCATTTAGCCACAAGGGCCACATCTAACTCCCTCTTAAATATAGCCAATGAACTGGCCTCAACTACCTTCTGTGGCAGAGAATAGTAAGATTGAACGAGAACTTACCAGTTCGAAGGTTGATCTTTATTTCATGAGGAGTTGCGATGAGGGATTTCGTGAAGAAACCGCCAGCACGCATGCGCGACATTCTTCAAAATAGCGGTGTGGAATCACAGAAAACAACAACAGAAATGACTTGGCATAGTAAGATTGAAGAGACTCTAATTACCAGTTGATTATGATCGAGGGTTGGGAGCGGAGGGCACGAAATCCCTCATCGCAACTCCTCATGAAATAAAGATCAACCTTCGAACTGGTAAGTTCTCGTTCAATCTTACTATTTCATTTCGGAGTCACGTGAGTGACTTCGTGAAGACTTCAAAGCTCTGTGATTCCACGCCCTGGACCACGTCCATGCTGTCACACACCACTTATGAGGATGGATAGGAGTAATCAACTTTCCAGACTGCTTGTACTGAAAAACAAGAGCAACATTTGTTAACAACAAAAGAAAACCCCTTATTCGGGGACATCTCCACGTTCTTGACCTGCATTCAGCACGGCCTCCGCGAACTGTAGAGGAGCGGCAACAGATGTATTGTAGAACCGCTGGAAGGTGGCTTCGTTCGCCATCCTACTGTGGCAAGAATATGGTCCATGGGCACCTCCATGACCTTTGCCGCCGACGTTGATGCATGCCCTGGTGGAATGGGATTTGAAGACATTAGTGTCAACACGTGACTTACCCAAGACGATCCTGAGCCACCTGGATATCGTCTGGACCGTCACTCTATGGTGAGGTTTCTCCATTCCTTCAGTTTACTCGTCATTTTCACATAGTGACGGATATGGGCGGCTAAACATAGCATTGCATCAGCGGGGTATGCCAGGAACTTCAGCTGCAGCCCTATGCACGCAGGTCTATGCTGCTTGAGTAGCTCGTCTATGACGAAGACTACTTCTGCACAGGTAGAGATCATCCTGTCGATCCGGATTTTGCGGAGTGTCTGTACCCTCTGTGCTGAAGTCAGTGCCAGTAACATCACCAGCTTCAGGGTGAGTTTGTCCAGTTCCAGGCCCTCCATGGGCGACCACGTCCTGAGCAGGGTGAGTATTTCCCCGATATCCCAGGTGATATTATAGCGTGGTCTGGGCGGATTCGAATTGAATATTCCCCGCATGAGTCTGGACACCAGCCTGTTGGATCCTACCTTAATATTGAGGTAGAATGACAGCGCACTCGAGGCACTGTTGATGGCACTGTAGCTCAGGTGTTCATTATGATGCAACCCCGCCAGAATTCCAATACGTCGGTTATGGTTACAGCGTCGTATGCAATATGGGAGCGGCCACAGTAGGTTTCCCATTTCCGGATGTGAGAGAGATATTGCCGCCTGGTGAACTCCCAGCATGACGCTCCGATGGTATCCATGGTTCTAGATGATAGGCCATACCGCAGTAATGGCCTGTTCAGAACCTCCAAGCCAACAAGTTTAGATGATTGTGGCAGGGATGTGGTCCCCCTGACACAGGGTTTGTACCAATTATGGGTAACCCTCTAAGAGGACCCAAGGTTGACTGATCATATCAAGGACCACCGGATACCATGGCTGCGCAGGCCAATCGGGTATGATAAGAATGCCCTTAGCAGCATCTGTCTGGATTACCCGCAACACCCGACTGATGAGGCAAAATGGAGGAAATGCATAGAAACCCATTTCCCCCAGTCCAGCGAGACGCATCCATCGCCATTGCCCCAGGATCGGGTTCCCACGAACGTATGTTGGTACCTGATGGTTCAACCGTGACGCAAAGAGGTCGATATCCGGTTCACCAAATTTGGCAGTAATTTTAGCGGATATTTGGAGATTCATCATCCACTCGATGTTGTCATAGAATTTGCGTGACCTGATGTCCGCCACTGTATAGAGCTCACCTGGGAAACAGGTAGCTGAAATCCAAATATTCCGTCGAACACACCAGAGCCAAATTGTATTTGCCAATTCATCACGTGAAAGTGACCTGGTACCGCCCATATGGTTTAGATATGCCACCGCAGTGGTATTATTTATTTGGAGACGGACATGAGCATCAGTAAGGCTAGAACAATAAGCTCGAAGTCCGTGAAATGCTCCCAGCATCTCCAAATAGTTTATCCCTTGTGACAACAACAGGGTAGATTCAAGGGTGTCCCATCTGCCCTCACAACTGGAGCAGTTGTCCGTAGCTCCCCAGACATGGGAGCTTGCGTCTGTTTGTAAGTATACCATCGGATTGGCCAAAATGATGGGTTTAAGTGAGACATAAATATTGTCAATCCTCCATTATAACTCAATCTGTGCCTTGAAAGGCAGCTGCATTGGTCTATCGAAATGTCTAGAGTTCAGTTTTAACACTGAGACTTTGGCTCTCTGCAAATTTTGATAATGCAAAGGCCCATATTGGGCAGCTGGAAAAACGCTACAATCTTGCCAATCACCTTAGTAGTTTGTCGAATTGATGGTATACTGGCCCAGACTAGACCCTACCATAGTTGGGTGACATCGCCAACCTAGTTAGTTGGTATGGTGGCCCTCACGTGATTGGAATCCACCGTAACCCCAGATACCCTTGACCTGTGAAGGGCAGGACGTTGATTTATCTGGATGGATAATGAACCCCATTTCCTGAAAAAATTTCCACGGTGGCTGAAACTGCCAGTTTGGCTGATTCCCAATAATTAGGATATCACCTAGATAGGCCAGCACTATGTGATTTTGTCTCCTAGTGTAGCCAGTATTGATTGGAGCAATTTAGAAATAATCTAGGGGTGTGCAAGCCCATTTGGCAAAGCTCTGTATAGCCAGAGCTGATCCATCCAGATAAATGGCAAGAACTTCCTGTGGCATTTCTGAATGGATACTGAATAGCATGCATCTTTTAATCAATGCATGCCACAAAGCAGCCCCCAGAACCCAATAACTTAGATGTCTGGAACGTTTCCAGTTTGAAATGGGTATATTCTACAAAAGTATTCAAATGGTTCAAATCAAAAATAACCCGACATCCTCCATCCCTCCTTGTGACTGTAAATTTTTCAGCATAGCCTACTGCCGCTCTTTGCTGGACAGTGTAAATTTCCGATCTGCATATGCTGGGATGGAGGGATGTCACCATTGATGAATTCAATCGCATGGCCTTGAATACTTTGTAAGATAAACTCATCAGACGTGATGGTACCGCATGCCCCCGGAAAGAGCCGTAGTCTCCCACCAACATGTGAAGTTAAACATGCAGGGGCATGAAATCCAGACCACCTTACCGTCATGGTTATCGGCGGCCCTTGATATGCATGGCCGTATGTGGAGGTGCTGGATTCTGAAATTGAGGCGGAGCTGGAGCGTAGTTCCTTGCTGGCCTAACGGCTGGTCCTTGTGGCCTGAAAAATAGCACTCCCTGGCCTGCTGCCTGGTCGAGATATGTGACCACATGAGTCCCACCGTCGTAGCGTGGTCATCCCACTCCTTGACCCTCTTCGGGAGGTCTTCCCCAAAAATTTTGATTCTGTTGCAGGAGGAGCTCCAACATCCGCTCCATCCTGGCCAATACGCCCCTCGCCCTTAGAACTCGGGCGGACGGAGTCCTCATGGTCTGCTGAACTGCTGAGGCTTCGTTCATCGGCCCGCACCTCGTCGAGGTGAACCCGGTGCCGGAAGATGTCGCTGCCAGCCGCCGCAGCAAAGCTGAGCGATTCCCGCACGGGAGGTACGCTCAAACGCCTCCTCGGCGGAGCTTGATCCCGCTGCCACGGAGGGCAAACGCGGTGGAGAGTCGGCACCCAATGCCTCAGCACGGTGACCCGACGCCCGCGCGGGCTTGCCGGCTGCCCACATCATGGGCCTTGCCGACGCATGGTCTCGTCCTCCCATCCATGGGGGACTCGGCGACCGTGGCGGGACTCCTCCCAAGTGACCCGTCCCGGCCTCGGTGGTTGGGGAGTCCACTGGTCCTGACAGGTCTCCCAGTGGACTTGAGTCCCGCCATGACACCAGTCCGCAGTTTAGCGGCAGGTGACGCCTTTGCCCCTAAAGGGTTAGGCTTCCGGGCTCCATCCCTCCCTCTTCTCCGAGGGCTCAGGGAGAAAGGCCGTGCAGCAGCACGCGAGCCCTAGCCCAGGTCGACCAACGAGCCCGTTGGCGACCCCGATACGGAGACAGGGTCTACCTGCTCCTCGAACCAGCACTGGAGCTCCTGCTCCTCGAATCAGCACTGGAGCTCCTGCACAGCGGCGGGTCGGGCCCTGTAGCAACAGGGCTCCCCGACTTCCACACCTATTTCCCGGCCCGTCTGCTTCCACGTACCTGTGAGGAGAGAACACACTCGCCACAACAGGACACCAACTCCCACTGGAGCTCCGGTGTATCGGCGGGTCGGGCCCTGTACTAACAGGGCTCCCTGACTACCACGCCTATTTCCCGGCCCGACTCGCAGGTGCAGCCGTCGAGGAGGGCTCCGGGATAAGTGGCCGGCGACTCCAGATGTCCTGGCCCTTACGTTTCCACGTTCCTGTAGGGAGAGAACACACTCCCCCCCCAACAGGAACACCAACTCTAGGGGGCTAAGCCTTACCTGAGTCGGCCCTCTGAAGGGCTGGTGGGGAGCAGCGCTCCCCTCCAGCCGTCAGCAGCAATGCGTTGCGACGATATGTCGCACATGCGTGCTGGCGGGTTCTTCACGAATTCACTCACGTGACTCCGAAATGAAATTCCACAGATTCATCACTCTCTGTGTAAAAAATGTTTTTCTCATCTCGGTCCTAAAAAACTTCCCTTTTATCCTTAAACTGTGACCCCTTGTTCTGGACTTCCCCAACATCGGGAACAATCTTCCTGCATCTAGCCTGTCCAACACCTTAAGAATTTTGCAAATTTCTATAAGATCCCCCTCAATCCTAAATTCTAGCAAGTACAAGCCAAGTGTATCCAGTCTTTCTTCATATGAAAGTCCTGACATCCCAGGAATCAGTCTGGTAATATTGTAATCACAGATCCTAATGGACAAGCTTTGATTTTCTGTGGAGAGTTTAGTCTGCATCCACCAAGCCAACCAGGCCCTGTTTCCTTTATCGTCGTAACATATTTGGATCTCTTTCATACATTTGTTCTATTTCTCTCCACATCACCATCTATATCTCTCATTTCCCTTTCTGAAGAAGGATCTCAACCCAAAACGTCACCCATTCCTTCTCTCCAGAGATGCTGCCTGTCCCCGCTGAGTTACTCCAGCATTTTGTGTCTATCTTCAGTTTAAACCGGCAACTGCAGTTCCTTCCTATGCCATTCTATCCGGTTGAATAGGGAATGTCGTGAGTTTGCAAGCAGTTTGTGAAGGACTGGTCTCCAGAGAAGAAGAGGGTGGTGAGGGAAGTAGGGGGAGGCCGAGAGGCACAGCTGAATGCACATTTCCCACCAAAAAAAAAAAGATTTTGAATTGCTGCCAAACCCTTTCTGTTCTTTGTACCTCTTGGGAAAGCTTGGTTGATCAAATATGAAGCTATTGTTTCTGAGATTACCTAAACCTAAATCTGCCTTTAGAGGGCTTTTTGTTAAATTTTAACAGAATAATTGGCTTTATTTTTAAAGTTGCAGTTTTGAATGTTTGCTTTTTCAAATTTTGTTCACCAATGCTGAATTCTGAATCTGAAGCCCTGACGTTCAGCGTAGATCTCAGGATTATGGCATAGCCAGCCGAGGGTCTAGTTCTGGGACAACAATTGCTAATAACTCCGTTTTCCTCTGAGTTACAAACAGGGTTCACCTTCAAAACCATTCGCTGCCGTATTTCTTTCAAAACTTTCATGCCGGGACTTCTGTTTTACCATTAATTCATCCTTTATATTGGTGCATTTTGGAAACCAGACTGCTGTCAGACTGGAGCCTCAGTTCTACACCACACCCTTAGAGTTCACGGACAATTTTTAATGTAAATAAAAGCACCAAATGTAAACTGCTTTACCTCAGCAATTCAACAACTCTGGAGGCTGATTTATTCTCCGCTCGGCTATTTTGTGATGTGTTTTTGGATTAGATTTTCTATTAAATGGTGGAAACATTGTGTCTCCCAGTGAAGAAGCTGGGTTTGTAAATCTAGTAACAAAGGTGTCAACGCACCCTTGTTCCTTGCTCCAGAAACTTTTAGAATCCAGGCAGGCAGATTTATTTGCTTCTGAAATTAGATATTCTCCGTATGAACTACGCATAATACATGTTTTGTTCCGATGAATTTATGAAAGATTTGGCCGGTAAAATGGAGAAATAATTCTTGATTGATTGCAATAGCACGCTTGCTTCTCAAATCATGAAAGGGACGCAGTTCAAACAGTAAGAATGAATGTGGCCATGGTAGTTGCTCAGGGTTGTTCTTGATGTAGTTTCGGTTTCACTAATATTTAAATGCTGCAAATAAATGTAACCATGATTAAGATTCCCCTTGGGAGTGAGAGAGTTTTAATAGTCTAATGACCAGGATACAGTGTCCCAGGTCCTCCTCAGCAAGAGGTATAGCTCCAGTTAATATACCTCCAGTAATTGGGGTGCAAGGCTAAAGCAAGCATTCTGGCACGAGGCCTGGATGACTTTAATGCCTGAGCATTACTTATGTTTTCTGGCATCGAGTTTGAATGAAAGCTGGTAGGGTGACATAAGTCGTAAATCATGAAGTTCCGGGCTGACCCCAGCAACAAAGGAAATGGCTGGGAAGCTAACAACGCAAGCGGTGAATTTGTGGGCCTATCCTGATCACTCGAACCAAAGGGAAAATGCTGGTTGAACACCGTCCATTGGGAGAGAGACAGAAAAAGATGGAGTCACTCAGCCAGCATAGCATCTCTGGCGATCTCTGGATTAGGTGGCGTTCCGGGTCAGGACACTTATTCAGACATTAAACATCTAAAACTTTACTCTTATCAGAAACAGCACATTTAGTTCGCTAATCTCCAGCAGTCCAATGTTAGCTGTGAGGAGGATGCTAGGAGACTGCAAGGTGACTTGGATAGGCTGGGTGAGTAGGCAAATGTTTGGCAGATGCAGTATAACGTGGATAAATGTGAGGTAATCCACTTTGGTGGCAAAAATAGACTATTATCTAAATGGTGGCCGATTAGGAAAAGGGGAGATGCAGCGCGACCTGGGGGTCATGGTACACCAGTCATTGAAAGTAGGCATGCAGGTGCAGCAGGCAGTGAAGAAAGCGAATGGTATGTTAGCTTTCATAGCAAAAGGAATTGAGTATAGGAGCAGGGAGGTTCTACTTCAGTTGTATAGGGTCTTGGTGAGGCCACACCTGGAGTATTGCGTACAGTTCTGGTCTCCAAATCTGAGGAAGGACATTATTGCCATAGAGGGAGTGCAGAGAAGGTTCACCAGACTGATTCCTGGGATGTCAGGACTGTCTTATGAAGAAAGACTGGATAGACTCTGTTTATACTCTCTAGAATTTAGAAGATTGAGAGGGGATCTTATAGAAACTTACAAAATTCTTAAGGGGTTGGACAGGCTAGATGCAGGAAGATTGTTCCCAATGTTGGGGAGGTCCAGGACAAGGGGTCACAGCTTAAGGATAAGGGGGAAATCCTTTAGGACCGAGATGAGAGGACGTTTTTCACACAGAGAGTGGTGGGTCTCTGGAGCTCTCTGCCACAGAGGGTAGTTGAGGCCAGTTCATTGGCTATATTTAAGAGGGAGTTAGATGTGGCCCTTGTGGCTACGGGATACTGAGTTGGATGATCAGCCATGATCATATTGAATGGCGGTGCAGGCTCGAAGGGCCTAATGGCCTACTCCTGCACCTAATTTCTATGTTTCTATGTTTCTATGTTTCTATACCTGTCCAATACCATCAGGTCTTTATTCTTTGGAGCGCAGAAGGTTAAGGGGGGACTTGATTGAGGTCTTTAAAATGATGAAAGGGATAGACAGAGTTGACGTGGATAAGCTTTTCCCATTGAGGGTAGGGAAGATTCAAACAAGAGGGCATGACATGAGAATTAAGGGACAGAAGTTTAGGGGTAACATGAGGGGGAACTTCTTTACTCAGAGAGTGGTGGCTGTGTGGAATGATCTTCCAGCAGAAGTGGTGGAGGCAGGATTGATTTTAACATTTAAAAGTAAAGTGGATAGGTATTTGGACGGGAAGGGAATGGAGGGGTATGGTCTGAGTGCAGGTAGATGGGACTAGGGGAAAATAAATGGTCGGCACAGACTGGAAGGGACGAGAGGGCCTGTTTCCGTGCTGTAATTGTTATATGGTTATATGGTTATATGGTTATATTCCCAATATTGTGCACTTTCCATGCAGTGCACTATCCTATGCTTCACACACCTAATCACCCTTTCCTTCAAACATATAATGGACTTTCGTTCACCTATTCAATATATTAATCTATACCAGGTTCCAACAATTCCAAGCAAATAAACTGTTCCTAACCTCCCTTCTCCAGCTTTTATTCTTAATGTTAAATTAATGACCCTTGTTGCTGAAGTAGTTTCCCCCTATTCATCCCATCAATGTCGTTCATAATTATGGAAACTCTTAATGGGCCTGTCCCACTTAGGCGATTTTTCAGGCGACTGCCGGTTGCTGGCAAGTTGCCGGCACTCGCCTGAAAAACCGGCAACTGGAACGGCGACCGCATGTGGAACACACTAGTGACCAGTGGAACACATGCACATCGCTTCCTTCACAAGCCCCTGCCTGCCCCGCTGGCGGGGGACAGGGGAAGCGGGGGGGGGAGCGCTGTCTGAGTGAAATTCACACGGTGCAAAGCCAAAGTGATACTGACACACACCGCGATGAACAGGAAGGTTGGCGCTGTAATTAAAACGGCGAAAGCACAGTGTACGGTAAGATCTTTAAACGATGGGGGGAGGGGAGTGGAGAGAGGGAGGGGAGGGGAGAAGGAGGGAGGATGATTGGAGAAGGAGTGGAGACAACTTTTAAGAAGCCAGAGATACACGGCTGTGAAGATCGGCGGACATTAACATTACCGGTCGGTTATCCTTGGTCCCAATGAGCCAATGAAATTCACTGGTCAGCATCGGCTACAACCTACGAGAACCTTCGACCTCCTGGTGACTCACTAGGACCTCCTGGTGACCGACCTACGGCACGAGAATTCTCGCTACTCTCCATGGCGGCTTCATTCTGGTCGCTGCTAATTTTTCAACATGTTGGAAACATTTGCGGTGACCATAATGAGGCCGCGACAAGTTCCCAGAATGCGGGAACTCCTCACGACCATGAAGGCGACTTCCCGGCAACTACCCGCGAACATGTGGGGCCCGCAGTCTCCTGCAGTCGCCTACAGAGTTGCCAAAGTGGAACAGGCCCGTTCGTCTCTTTGCCTTCTCTATTCTTGTGGAAATGGACCCACAAGGGTCTCAACCCGAAACGTCACCTATTCCATTTCTCCAGAGGCACTGCCTGTCCCGATGAGTTAGTCCAGCATTTTGGGTCTATCTTCGGCTTAAACCAGCGCATGCAGTTCCTTCCTACACATCCGTTGGGAGAGATGTTAATATTTTACCATTTTGTGTCAAGGAATCTTTGTCAGAGCAGGAAAAATGAGAGTGCATGTGTGCTCCTAGTGGCAGAAAAGGTGAGAAGGAACGGAAGGAATGGTGGTGACGTAACAACTCTTTCTTAGGACTGCATCTTTATTGCAGTTCATCCGCACTGTCTGTACACCAGTCTGGAGATGCTTCATGTTCTCCTGCATTAGTGCCTCAATTATATTTTAGGTGGTGGCGCTGCAAGTCAGGTTTCAGTGGAGAAGAAATAGACATCTGTTTGTAAATCTCAAAATGAAGACATGTCAGTAAACCCACCTCTTGCAACATTTCAGCTGTCCTTCTGGCCTTTCATTAAGGGATGCACAATTTAGTGACAAGATCTGCTAATTCTGTGTAGTCTTGTGCAATTTCCATTAACTAAAGTCAAATTGAAGCTTGCCAAACACATTGTATACTGAACACTTACAGAGATTTGTTCCACCACTCCACCAAACCTCTCTTCTTCTCGTTGAATGAGGGTTAATAACATGAACTGACCCAATATAATTGAATTTGACATTTTATTTTTTCTCCATGAAGCATGTGGGTCCATTTCCACAAGAATAGAGAAGGAAAAGAGAGTTAAGAGTTTCTGAACGACATTGATGGGGTGAATAGGGGAAAACTGCCTCGGCAACGTGGGTCATTAATTTAACATTATGAATAAAAGCTGGAGAAGGGAGGTGAGGCATATTTGCTTTGCCTGGAATTGTTGGAACTGGTATAGATTAATATATTGAATAGGTGAACGAAAGTCCATTATATCTTTGAAGGAAAAGGTGATTAGGTGTATGAAGCAGAGGATAGTGTACTGCATGGAGATGCAAGTATTGGGAATGGTATTGGTATGTTGATTAGCAAACTACATGTACTGTTTCTGATAAGAATGCAATTTTAGATATTCAGGTGCTTCAAACAGTCATATGAAAACATCCATTTATGTTCTTGCCCCACCCCCTCCAGCAATGAATCGGAAGATATACTTGTCACCATTTTCTGTGTTGTACTTATTCCTACACGTGCCATTACATATCTTTCTTCTTTTCTCTCCACCCCAGCCCAATCCAATCCTACATTCTCTCCTTCTCTGTGCCAGGACAGCACGGTGGCGCAGTGGTAGAGTTGCTGCCTTAAGGGCCTGTCTCACTTACCCTGAGTCCTCTGCCGAGTTGAAAGGTCCGTAAAAAACCCCAAGATTTTTGTGATCTATGAAAACCTCCCGACCGTCTTTTTACCCATGGACTTTTTTGTCATGCTGGAACAAATGTCCCGACTTACCTGATGCCCCGAGTACCTACGGCGGGCAAAACGAGCCGCTACAATATATCTACGGACTCACTACGGACATTCTCCGGGTTTGAATCAAGTGGAGAACACGGAAGAATTTGTGAGTAGCTCGGGTAAGTGGTTAAGGCCCTTTACAGCGCTTGCAGGGCCAAAGACCCGGGTTTGATCCGGGCTACGGATGCTGTCTGTACGGAGTTTGTACGTTCTCCCCGTGACTGCGTGGGTTTTATCTGAGATATTCGGTTTCCTCTCATTCTCAGCTTAGTATAAGTGTAAATTGGCCCTCGTGTGTGTCGGATAGTGTTAGTGTGCGGGGATTGCTGGTCGGTAGGGGCTCGATGGGCCGAAGGGCCTGTTCCCGCGCTGTATCTCTAAACTAAACTGAACTATTCATCAGTTCTCCAAATTAGAAATGAGATTTACGTTTATGAATCATTATGAGCTTCCTCACCTAGGACAATGGCAAAGTGTACCTAGACACTCACAGACTTAAGGGCCTGTCCTACCAGCATCCGACTCCATGCGATCAGCGCGATCAAACTAGAAGCGGGGCCGCGCGGAGGTCGGGTGATCCCCTGTACAGGGCCGTTCCCACCAGCATGCGCCTGCATGCGGCAAGCACGAGGGCCTGAAGGGCCGCGCGGAGGTCGGGTGAGTGGCGCAACGCGGCGCAAAGTGAGGCGAACTTGGAGCGAAGTCTTAAAGGTAAGTTCGCCAGGACAGAGAGCGGCACACAGAGAGGGGCACAGAGGCACACACACAGAGGGCCACAGAGCCACACACATAGAGGGTCACGGAGGCACCTACAGAGAGGTTCACGGAGGCACGATGTTGAGGCGGTGTGTCATGCGTCGAGGCGACTGCGAACCGACAAGCCGTTGCCGCGCGGATTTTTTGAACAAGGTCAGTTTTTCGGAGCCCCACGCGATGTTGGGACGAACTCCGCACAATTCCGAATGGCTCCGGCGATCGAAGTGGGACCGGCCCCGCGACGCCGGACGGCTCAAGCGACCACGTTAGGTCGTGCTCATCGCATGGAGTTGCATGCTGATGGGACAGGCCCTTTAGAAATATTGCACTCTGTCTAAGACTTGGAACTCCCTATCGAAAAGCACCATTGGAGCACTTACACCACAATGGCTGCAGTGGTTCAAGAACATAGCTCATTACCACTGGGACAGCATAGTGATGCAGCTGTAGAGCCACTGCCTTACAGTGCCAGACACCTGACCACAGGTGCTGTCTGTACGGAGTTTGTACGTTCTCCACATATCCTGCGTGGATTTTCTCTGAGATCTTCGGTTTCCTCCCACACTCCAAAGACGTACAGGTCTGTAGGTGAATTGGCTTGGTGTAAATGTAAAATTTGGCCCTGCCATGTGTAGGATAGTGTTAATTTGCGGGGATCGTTGGTCGGCGCGGACTCGGTGGGCTGAAGGGCCTGTGTCGGCGCTGTATCTCTACACTAAACTAAACTAAACCACCTTCTCATGGAAAATTAAGGAGGTGGAATAAATGCCAGTTTACCAGTTATGCCAGATCACATGAATGAAGGGTCTCGACCCGAAACGTCACCAATTCCTGCTCTCCAGAGATGCTGCCTGACCCGTCAAGTTCCTCCAGCATTTTGTGTCGACCTTTGCTTAAAACATGATACCTACAGCACCAAACGGCAATATTTATCAATTAGACATTATGAACTGAAAGGCATAAAACGTATTTCCGGTGAATCATTTCATCACTAAGGATTGAATGGCGTAACACAGGGACATTTGACATCTTTCATTTCCGCAATATCACGCGATACTTTTGCTTTCCCCTTCTCTCCTGACCTGGGGGGCAGTGCCATCTTTGAGCTCAGTCATCAGTGACATGCTTACTCTGCATTAACTCTTACAAAGGTCCAAATTAATTAACTTGTCGATCAGCTTAATCATCCTGAGGTCTCGGCCTGCACCTATATAAAAAACAGTGAATGCGTCACTGCAGAGTCACACAATAAACCGTCGCTGTACAGCTGCCAATATCCACCCAGCTTCTATAGTAGACTGGTGTGCGCACACAGGCATTCACTTAGCTAATACACTTCATTCAACAGAGGACTAAGTACTAATATTTGTTACAGTCTTCCCACTCTGAAGGGAAATAATTATGCAGTTTCTACAATGAAAAATGTTTGACAAAGTTAATAGTAAATTAATCAAATTCTCAAATGTTGCTTCTGGGAACACGTCTTTAAGACTGAATCCAATTAGAAATGTTACCTGGGGTATTGGTATTGGTGGTAATATTATGAAAGGACTTCCATCCCTTTCCGAAATTATGGCAATATCCTGAAGCATTTGGACCTTAAACTGCCACGATTATGATATAGACAAATACCTTAGACAATAGATAATAGACAACAGACAATAGGTGCAGGAGTAGGCCATTCGGCCCTTTGAGCCAACACTGTCATTCAATGTGATCATGGCTGATCATCCCCAATCAGTACCCCGTTCCTGCCTTCTCCCCATATTCCCTGACTCTGCTATCTTTAAGAGCCCAATCTAGCTCTCTCTTGAAAGTATCCAGAGAACCTGCCTCCACCGCCCTCTGAGGCAGAGAATTCCACACTCACCACTCTCTGTGTGAAGAAGTGTTTCCTCATCTCCGTTCTAAATGGCTTACCCCTTATTCTTAAACTGTGGCCCCTGGTTCTGGACTCCCCCAACATCGGGAACATGTTTCCTGCCTCTAGCATGTCCAAACCCTTAATAATCTTATATTTTTGAATAAGACCCCCTCTCATCCTTGTAAACTCCAGAGTATACAAGCCCATACAAGCCCTTCTGATATTTTACTCCAATATTAGCTTAGGTCATTGCAGTCTAACCTTCATAGGGAACCAAATTACTGTCATGGTGTACACATATTCAATTTGATTTGCTCAGGACAAAATGTGGCTCCCCAGTCTTCAATTCCTGATCTTGCCGTGAAATGAAAAGGTTCGCAAAGAGCCCTCTGGGAAACCATTCTGAAGTTCTCACCCATTACCTCTGCAAATTCCATCCAACGAAAGGGAAGAAAAACATGGTCTTCATGTGACATGTTTAAGAATGATGGAAAGAGTGGCAATTGTACAGTATGGGGCAGCCCCTGTCCTTACAGAAGTCTTTGACTTATTCAACTGACAAGGCCCATGACAAATTCTCAAATTGGGCCACTCTTAGAAACTTGCTGCATTTGGCCATCTGACAAAATGGATGTTGAAAGATCAGAACATCAGGACTGGCATAAAACTCATAGAATCAAACAAAAACAAGCCCTTCGGCCCAACTTCCATGCCAACCAAGATGCCTATCTTAGCTACAGATACAGATAGATACAGATAGATTTTATTTGTCACATGTGCCAATTGGCACAGTGAAATGAAGTCACCGTACAGCCAAAAATAAAGAAGAACACAACACAGAGTAGACAGAAATTCAACATAAAACATTCCCTCCCAGCAGGATCAAGATTTCCCACCGTGAGGGAAGGCACCAAAGTCGGCCTCTTCCCGATCTTCCCCAATGTTCACCCGTGGTCGGGGCCTCCCCCAGCCCTCCGCTGTCGCCGCTCCGGGCAGCCCGATGTTCAGGCCCGATGGAGCTAGTCCCATTTGCTCACATTTGACGCATATCCTTTTAAACCTTCCTATCCACGTATCTGTCCAAGTGTCTTTTCAATGTTTGTGTAATCCCTGCCTCAACTACATCCTCTGACCGCTTGTTCCATAACCCACCACCCTCTGAGTGGAAATGTTGTCACTCAGCTTTGTATTAAATCTTGTCCCTCTCACTTTAAACCTATGTCCTGAAGGCTGTGGGTAGTAAGTTGATTAAACCAAAGGTGATAGAGGACTTGGGCATGAGAAAGTGAACAACAATAGATCAACTGGAGGTGGCAGTTATCTAAAACTGGAAATGCAATGTTCATACCATTGGGCTGTAAATTCTCAATACTATTTGTATATTGAATATAGCATACGAATTGAAAGAGCATTTGATTTAACGGGGCAAACCTGTTTAATACATTGGGGCAACGATAAGTTGCTGCCTTGCAGCACGAGAGACCCAGGATGGTTCCTGACCACGGGTGCTGTCTGTACGGGATTTGTATGTTCTCCCCATGATCGCATGGGTTTTCTCTCTCATGGGTGCACCAGTTTCCTCCCACACTTACAGGTGTGTAGGTGTGAAGAAGGGTCTCGATGCGAAACGTCACCCACTCCTGCTGCCTGCCCCCTGATTTGCTCCAGCACCTTGTGTCTGGAGCAACTCATTAAACCATCATCGGTTCAAACCAGCAACCGCCGTTCCTTTCCATAGCTTTGTAGGTTAAATGACTTTGGTTAAAAAAAAATGTTAATTGTCCCTAGTGTGCAAGATAGTTCACGTTCACAATTTATAGAAGTAGAGTTAGGCCATTCGGCCCATCCATTTCACCCCACCATTCAATCATGGCTGATCTTAATCAGATCTTAATCACAATGAATGGCGGTGCTGGCTCGAAGGGCTGAATGGCCTCCTCATGCACCTATTTTCTATCTCTGCCTCCAAATCCCATTTTCCTGCCTTCTCCCCATAACCCTTGACACCCGTTCTAATCAAGAATTTGTCTATGTCTGCCTTAAAAATATCCACTGACTTGGCCTCCACTGCCCCTCGTGGCAATGAGTTCCACAGATTAGCTACCCTCTGACTAAAGAAGTTCCTCCTCACCTCCTTTCTAAAGTAATGCCCTTTACCTCTGCTCCTAGACTCCCCCACCAGTGGAACCATCCTTTCCACATCCACTCGATCTATGCCTTTGATTATTCTGTAAGTTTCAATGAAACTTGTTCTGTTCAGCGAGTAGGGGCCCAGTGCTGTCGAATGCTCGTCATATGCTAACCCACTCATTCCTGGAATCCTTCTTGTAAACCTCCTCTGGACCCTCTCCAGAGCCAGCGGATCTTCCTCAGATATGAGGCCCAAATCTGCTCATAGATAGTGTTAGCGCAGGAAATTCTGTCATCGCTGCTTGGCACGGATGTGGTGTATCTGGACTTTCAATAAGCCAGGTCCCACACAAGAGATTAGTATGCAAAATTAGAGCACATGGTATTGGGGATAGGGTATTGACATGGATAGAGAACTGGTTGACAGACAGGAAGCAAAGAGTAGGAATGAATGGGTCCGCTTCAGAATAGCAGGCAGTGAGTAGTGGGGTGCCGCAAGGCTCAGCGCTGGGACCCCAGTTATTAACGATTTAGACGAAGGAAATAAATGTGACATCTCCAAGTCTGTGGATGACACAAATCTGGGTGGCAATGTGAGCTGCGAGGAGGATGCTATGATGTTGGGGGGCGGAGGGGGGGGGGGGGGGTCCAGAACCAGGGGTCACAGTTTAAGAATAAGGGGTAGGCCATTTAGGGCTGAGATGAGGTAAAACATTTTCACCCAGAGAGTTAGTGAATCTGTGGAATTCTCTGCCACAGAAGGCAGTGGAGGCCAATTCACTGGATATATTCAAGAGTTGAATATAGCTGTTAGGGCTAATGGAGCCAAGGGATATGGGGAGAAAGCAGGAATGGGGTGCTGATTGTGAATGATCAGCCATGATCATAATGAAAGGCCAGCTGGCTGGAAGGGCTGAATGGCCTACCCCTGCACCTATTTTATATGTTTCTATGTCAAATTTAATCACATTGTGTTTGGTGAGGCAGATTTTGAGTTGCAAAAATATTATTTTCAGAGATGACTTGCAAATCATCAGTGAACTCAGTGCAAGATATTAAAATGGAATACTCAACTTTGCAAAGTTTGCTCATTGAATTAGTGTTTAGCATAAATTACACCAATTTGACTTGTAGATCAGCATCACCAAGTCGAAGGCAAGTAATATGCGAGTAACATGGGCAGGTGTATGTTAATGATGAGCACACAAATATTGCCTGCTGTCATGTGTATCCAATCATTAATTCAATTTACTTTTGTTTTAGCCTGTGCCTAAATACAGGAGATATTTGGATGGCAGACTTTTGAGTCGGAAGCTTGTGGGAAAGAACTGCAGATACTGATTGACACCAGAGACACAAAAATGCTGGAGTAACTCAGCGGGACAGGCAGCATCTCTGGAGGGAAGGAATGGGTGACGCTTCGGGTCGAGACTTAAGTTGGAAGATTTGGATATCCGCACATTTTCAGGGTCATTGACCTACTATCATTTATGTTTTTGCTGACTTGCATAATATGAATGGAGAAGGCACGGATTTCAACTAGTTCAACAACTTCCGAGCAACATTACTACATAAATACAATGTGCCAATTACAGTTTCACCATCAGCAGATGGGGACAGGTCCCGCATTCAGATCAAACAATAATTGGAAGGATGGAAGGTAATTCATTGTATTACCATTGATTTTTGAGTTAAAAATATTAGTCAGGAATGCGAAGAATATTGATTATATAATCATGGATATTTTGCAAAAATGACAGGAAATTCTGTCAAGCTCAATACTCCTTAAAAAGGAAAAATCTACACTCCAGTAGATCTGCGATCATCTTGAGAACGAGAAGGGCAACCTCAGAGCTTGCAGCACCAAAAAAATGTTCATTTGATTCGTCATGCTTTTAGCTAGAAGTATCCAAAATTAGACCTAATGCACTCCTTTCCATAGTTTGATATCTTCCTCTATTTCAAATGTTCATCTAATTTTCCCTTCAAATAATTAATGGTCTCCTCCTGAACCAATCCCCATCACATAGCATTCCATGCTCCAATAACTCTGTGTAAAGAATTTTCTCTTAACAATCTCTTTGAGTTAATTTTAAATTAATTACCACTTGCCATTGATGCCCATTCAGTAGACAATGGCTCCCCTTATTCATTCCATCAAAACTCCTCATATCTGTAAAAATATCAATTAGGTCGTCTTTTACCTCCTTTGCTTCAGCAGAAATGACGAACTGTATTTACAAAATGCCTTGAATGTAGAAAAAACGTTCCAGGGAGCTTTGCAGATGTTGTAATCAGATGAAAATGGATCCCAGGAATCAGAAGATGTTAAAATTGGAAACAAAAATGCTTGCTTAAAATTGTGTGTGTTTCGTAGGGTTGTGGAAGAGGTTAGATAGATAAAATCGTACATGTATTTAGGTAGGATATTCCAGATCATGCCTACATTCAAATCATTATGAGTGAGAAGTCAGTAGAGGATAGGACATGCCACAATAGTAACAGCAAGTGTTTGCCATGTAGAGATTAGGTGCGCAGAGCTCAGCATAGAGTGGAGAAAAACATTATCATAGCGGGAAGAAGTCAAGATTTGTGGGAACAGCCAAACTCAATGGCTATTCTTCATTCAACCAACGCTGGACAATGCATCTGACAGCATCGCAGCAGCGAAGAAGCACGGTAGGAAAATAGGACTAACAATAGGCCTTGAAGCAATTGGAAGGTGGCTCCATACTCTTCAAGCCCTGTCCCATGGTACAAGTTCATTCAAGAGTTCTCCCGAGTAAAAAAAAAACAAACTCGTGGTAAGCACGTAGAATGTACGTAGCTGGTACGTCGGAGCTCGGGGACGTCTCTTAGCGGCTCATAACGCTAACTGCGGGTACTCGGGAAACGCGGTAAGCTCGGGAAGACTCGCGAAGATTTTTCAACATGTTGAAAAATGTCCACGACAGCCCAGAGTACCTACGAGCGGCTATTACCGTAATTCGCCGAGTTCGAATCAGGGCGAACTCGGGAGAACTCTTGAATGGACTCGTACAGTGGGACAGGGCTATTAGCATTCCTGGCTAATATTTTTGACTTGAAAATCCAGGGTAAAACAATGAATTATATTGCATTCTTCGAATTATTATTTGATCTGAATTTAGGAACTGTCGACGTGGGACCTGTCCTCGTGCTGACGTTGACACTGTGATTGGTACAATCGCATTGGACAGTGGAAGGACAGCTGTGGGTGATGAAGAGATGTCTGCAGAGATGTCATGGTTCTGGTGGTGAGTTGGGAAGAAGGGATGGACATTTTTATCTACGATAGGATACGTAAGGGAGCAGGCCCGCTTTTCAAGTTGCAAAGATGTAGCAGGTGGAAGATGGTTGTGTGATATGATACAATACGATACAACAGAACTTTATTTATCCCACGAGGGAAATTGATCTGCCAACAGTCATCAAAACAAAATACATGAGACATTAAAGGAAAGGGATGATGGAAAGGATTGGGCATGTGCAAAGATTGAGGCGGGGGGGGGAGGGGAGTCAGTCTACCCCATGACAGAAGGGGGAGGAGTTGTACAGTGTGATAGCCACAGGGAAGAAGGATCTCCTGTGGCGTTCTGTGCTGCATCTTGGTGGAACCAGTCTGTTGCTGAAGGTGCTCCTCAGGTTGACCAGTGTGTCATGGAAGGGGTGAGATGGATTGTCCAGGATGCTCCGCAGTTTGAGGAGCATCGTCCCCTCCAAGACCAACCTCCCATGAATCCCACTCCACCCCCAGGACGGAACCGGCCTTCCTGACGAGTTTGTTGATTCTATTGGCGTCCGCGGCCTTCGCCCTGCTGCCCCGGCACACGGCAGCGAAGAAGATGACACCGATCGGTAGAACATCTGCAGCATCTTACTGCAGACGTCAAAAAAGTACAGCCGGCTCTGGCCCTTCTTGTGCAGTGCCTCAGCGTTCCCAGACCAGTCCAGTTTACTGTCCAGGTACACTCCCATGTTTGAGCTGCATGTCAAGGAAAGCCAGGTCACAGTTGCATATGCCGATGGTGCCTTTCATCATGACCACAGTTTCCTCTACCTTGCGGCTCTCCAGCTTCACTCCAGCATTTTGGGTCCACCTTTGATTTCTTAGGATATGCCTTCTTTGTAAGCACTGTAATTAAATTTTTCATTAAAACTTGATCCCTTGCCCATTTTCCTTTGCTTCCAAGCCTACCTGTGTTACATTCAGAAATATTCACAGTCCTGCCTAAACTTAGAGTGCATCTCCAGTATAGTGTCTAAATCTTAACTGTACTGAAGTGTTAATCCTCCTAAAACTTCAATATAGTTTTGGATACTTTACACATTCACGTGTTATTTGATTTAATCCCAAACTGCTTTTTCAGTGTTTTCTCACTTGCGGAGGCAAGATCGGGATGCACAGTGCTGGATGCCACAGAGTTTTCCTCAGGATCAGTGACTCCATTCTTTTGTCGTGAACACTGTGGCTTGTAGCAATCCTAGTGGAATTTACTGCACAGGCAACGCTTATTCAGCCCTACTGTTCAATGCTGCTGTTTAAGCTTCAAGTCAACCTCCTCCAGTTCTTGTTCTTCACTCCTTTGTTTATTCTTGGAATGTGGGTGACATGGGATTGACAGAGTTGACGTGGATAAGCTTTTCCCATTGAGGGTAGGGAAGATTCAAACAAGAGGGCATGACATGAGAATTAAGGGACAGAAGTTTAGGGGTAACATGAGGGGGAACTTCTTTACTCAGAGAGTGGTGGCTGTGTGGAATGAGCTTCCAGCAGAAGTGGTGGAGGCAGGATCGATTTTAACATTTAAAAGTAAAGTGGATAGGTATATGGACGGGAAGGGAATGGAGGGGTATGGTCTGAGTGCAGGTAGATGGGACTAGGGGAAAATAAATGGTCGGCACGGACTGGAAGGGCTGAGAAAGCCTGTTTCCTTGCTATAATTGTTATATGGTTATATATGGTTATATGGATGAGGCCAGCATTTTAGGCCCATCCTTGCATGCATTTCTGCTGAGGTTTAGTTTAGTTTTACCGAAGATTGACACAAAAAGCTGGAGTAACTCAGCGGGACAGACAGCATCTCTGAAGAGAAGGAAGGGGTGACGTTTCGGGTCGAGACTGAAGGTCACAAGAAAGGGAGACGAGAGATATAGACGATGTAGAGAGATATAGAACAATGAATGAAAAATATGCAACAAAGTTACGATGATAAAGGAAACAGGCCAATGTTAGCTGTTTGTTGGGTGAAAACGGGAAGCTGGTGCGACTTGGGTGGGGGAGGGATGGAGAGAGAGGGAATGCCGAGGTTACTTGAAGTTAGAGAAATCAATATTCATACCATTGGCTGGAACCTGCCCAAGCAAAATATGAGATGCTATTTAGTTTAGAGATTAGCGTGGAAACAGGCCCTTCGGCCCACCGAGCCTGCACTGACCAGCAATCCCCGCACACTAACACCATCCTATACACACTAGGTAGAATTTACACATACCAAGCCAATTAACCTACAAACCTGTACGTCTTTGGAGTGTGGGAGGAAACCGAAGATCTCGGAGAAAACCCGCGCAGGTCACAGGGTGAATGTGCAAACTCCGTACAGACAGCACCCGTAGTCGGGATTGAACCCGGGTCTCTCTGGCAACTCTATCGCTGCGCCACCATGCCACATACATGGTGCTGAGGGATGTGAATTTTCACTCTGTAGACCAGGGATAATGAAAACATTGCGGAGGTCTCTACGGGATGAGACTAAGATAGAAACTTACAGGTGGCGGTGACTCCCTGCGCCTGTCACCCTAGCACTGCTGGGCGATAGAGAGGATTTAATTCCTTTCTCCCATGGTAATTAATTGACTTCCCTTCTTTTTATCCTTCTATGCTCAACCAGTCCTTGCAGTCCCGGATCCCATCTTCCAACCAACCTCACAATAAAAACATCTCCCACAAGTTCCTTGTTAAATTTATTATTGTAGGTATGTTACAAAACTTACCTTGAGCAGCGCTGCAGTTCTGCCGCTCCCTGTGTGCGTGACTTTGGCGCCTTTCAGAGGGGGGGCAGGCTTAAAGTGCCGTTTTTCTACAGACAGGGAAAATCGATCCATGTCGGGCGATTTCGTTGCGGAAGAAAAATCGCTCCGACATTTCATTCATTAAGATATTTTTAAATTACGCTAGATTATTTATTAACTAGAATAATTTAAAAATCACCTTCAAAAGCCGTGAGCGCCGACAACGGGAAGGATTTTGCGTAGGGGAGAAAAAAAGGTACACAGTTTATTTTTATATTAAAAGTGGGTTTTTATGGAGGCTTTAATAATATTTTCATGTTGCGAAATGGGGTCCAAAAAAATGTATGAGCCAACAGTATTTTTCATACTGACTTCACCGCAAACCGCAATGTTCCAATCCACCGCATTCCACTAAAACCCACTCGCTAGTTGATTTAAATGGCCATTAATTTACAGGCATTAAACACTAAATTCCTTCCATTTGGCCCAGAAATTCATGAAAATTAGATTTAAAAATTATGTTATATTGTGGATTATTGTGTGAATGTTATTTGGACACTTAGGTAATTTTAAAAAAGTTTATCTTTTCTTAAGAAATGGATAGATGTTTAGATCTACTCATTGAATTTTGTAATTAGCTACAATTAGATAACTAACTAATTATATGCTTTAATTTCAGGTCATCCAAGTAAGATTGTTTCATATTTGTTTCAGAATGCTTCAATCTATAATAACTGAAAATTTCATTGAGTTCTCTTAATGTTTAAGAAAGATATGGGCTTTTAACTGTTCTAGATCACAGCTTCTGAGTTAAGTCAATGGAAAGGCAATGGGGAACAAGATGCTAATTTCCGAGTATGAAAATGGTCATAACTTTCTTAATACTGAAGATATGAAAGTGAATTAGGTGTCAAATTAAGCTTCTTTTTATGCTTTATCTGATGGGATAAATTGCAGACTTGATTTTTAAAATCTCAAAATTTTGTAACATTGCTATTTATTGGGTATCTTCTATTTGAAATCTGTAATTCAGGTTTCTCTACCACCTGATTAATACCAATGCTGTTTTTTGAAATATACGTGCTTTTATTGTATGAAATAATTTTCTGATTTTCAATTTATAAAGCTGTAGGAACATTGCTG
Organism: Raja brachyura; assembly: GCA_963514005.1. The sequence continues at coordinate 4,844,628 of OY740794.1, read as the reverse complement.
GGAACTGGATACCAATACTTCTTTGCAATTCTCTGTGTTTTACACTGTAAATTAACTACCTTTCTCGGTTAGATGTACTCCATAGATTTTCTGCATGTATTTAACTAGCCTTTCAGATGTGTTGTAATTATTTTTGTAGGTTTGGCCAATATTCTGAATACAAGGGGAGATTTAAGAGGATACAATCGGCAGTTAATTAGCTATTTGTGTGACAGACAGCCATAGAGTAACCCTTATAATCCTCTTCTTTGTGGCTTGTGTCTACCAAAGGGCTCAGTTCTCTGTAAAAGTCAGTAATGCTGCCAGAATTCTGTGAAATGTACACAAAGCTGCATTTGCTAAGTATGTGAGCATGGGAATGGCCTGTGTAGATAGGCAGGGCTGTGTTGGTTTCCAACATGTAAATAGCGGGATTTTGACCGTTTTACAGATTTGCTGACCATTAATCCAACGTCTTCAGGTGCTGCCCACAAACTTTTATGCTTCACAGCTCTGGAGAATATCCTCTTAAAACATCACAAACGTATCCTCATGTCCTTTATATATTGAAAACATGTAGAGAAAATGCCATTACATGGAACTTATTTACTGCAAATAAGTGGGGAATTTTTCTGCAATGTCCTGTGGCAGAAAAGTAGACAGTGGAGAGAGAGAGAGAGAGCAAGAGAGAAAGGGTGAGAGAGAGAGAGAAAGAGAGACAGAGAGACAGAGAGAGTGAGAGAGAGAGCAAGAGAGAGAGTAAGAGAGACAGAGAGAGTGAGAGAGAGAGCAGGAGAGAGAGAGAGAAAGAGAGACAGAGTGAGTGAGAGAGAGAGCAAGAGAGAGAGTAAGAGAGACAGAGAGAGTGAGAGAGAGAGCAAGAGAGAGAGAGAAAGAGAGACAGAGAGAGTGAGAGAGAGTGAGAGAGGGAGAGAGAGAGAAAGAGAGGGCGAGGGAGAGGGGAGAGAGGGGGGATAAAGAGAGAGAGAGAGAATCATTTAAAGTCTGTCTTCCAATTTTTCCTGCTAAGAATTATAAGCAGTAGCAGTAGTGACCAGTGTGGAAAGTGGGGGACGATTCTAAAAGATAATTAACCAAATTCACAACAAACCTTCCACAGTTTACACTGTATACTGTGAGCCATTTTACATTAGTAGATCACTGCGCAGACAGTGGCTTCTAAAGGATAAGCCTTCAAACGGAATCAACAGTTAGATGAAAATCAGGAGATTATAGGTTATCTTTTTCACATTTTCTCTGCTGAAAACAAACTCGGAAAGTTTCAAAAATATGAAGCTAAAATGAAAACAGGTGGCTCTTCTTTTAATTTTCTCTTTCTTGCATGTCTTTTGATTTTGGCATTTCACTTTTCAGTCGCCATTTCCTTCTGTTGTGTCGCACTTCTTAATATATGTGCCAGGCAGGCTGTACATATATAGTTAACATAAAACATTTTAATCTTCTTCCTCCAAAGGACTAGGGAAGCAATAAATGGCGAAGTGTGTATATCTATTCCTTTTCATCTGTACCATGAAGATAAAGGACACAATTGGACCCACTGATGTTGACCATGCTTGAGAAGTGGAAACAATGGCAAACAGCCTCCTACATTGCTTTCAATGTGGCTGTATACCATTGAGTCGATAGGATCAGTAAACTTCCTTAACCCAGCAGGATGAATGATGTGTTTCAACGGCTTGTTTAGGGAAACAAGAGAGCAAATGTTCAGCTACTATTCTGCAAGCTTTCGGCTAAGCCTTATTCTGTTGTTTATTTCATTTTGACAATAGAAGTACTTGGAATCAAGTTTTCATGAAACATTTGTTTACAACCTCCAGTCTGAAGGCAGTACCTCCCCCCCGGCTCATCCTTTTGGATATGTTTTTAACATTGCCTCTCCCGTGTACAGTGTTGAAATGACATCCTTCCCTCTTGCGTGTTTTGGGTGGCTGCAGACAAGCCCTGTTCCTCTTGAACAAATTGACGATAGTGGTGGAAAATCTATGGGTAAAGTTGCTTCTGTACAAACGCTAAGAACAGCCTTAAGGGCCTGTCCTACCAGCATCCGACTCCATGCGATGAGTGCGATCAAACTAGAAGTGGGGGCCGCGCGGAGGTCGGGTGATCCCCTGTACAGGGCCGTTAACACCAGCATGCGCCTGCATGCGGCAAGCGCGACCAAACCGGCAGCGAGGGCCGCGCGGAGGTCGGGTGAGTGGCGCAACGTGGCGCAAAGTGAGGCGAACTTGGAGCGAAGTCTTAAGGTAAGATCGCCAGGACAGAGAGGGGCACACAGAGAGGGGCACAGAGGCACACACACACAGAGGGCCATGGAGCCACACACATAGAGGGTCACGGAGGCACCAACAGAGAGGGTCACGGAGGCACGATGTCGAGGGGGTGTGTAATGAGTCGAGGCGACTGCGAGCCGACAAGCCGTTGCCGTGCGGAATGTTTCAACATAGTCAGTTTTTCGGAGCCCCGCATGATGTTGGGACGAACTCCGCACAATTCCGCACGGCTCCGGCGATCGAAGTGGGACCGGCCCCGCGACGCCGGACGGCTCAAGCGACCACGTTAGGTCGCGCTCATCGCATGGAGTTGCATGCTGGTGGGACAGGCCCTTTACCCTGACCTTACATTGGCGTGGAGTTCACCCAAGCATGGCCTGGTTGGTTGCTGGGTGCCTCAGTAGTACTCACTCCAGATGCTCACCGACCTGCACCCAATATGCCAACCCTACAGTGCTTCTTGTATGACCGTGTTAATCTGGATCACACTTGGCCAGGCCCAGTACAACTGATCAGACTGTGGCTTCAACCCTAGTAGCCACAATGAAGAGTCAGGGTTAGTCAGTCTGCCTAAGATTAAGAGAATCCTGATGCGTTAAGAATATTTGTAAGTTAATATTGAAATTCTGTAGCGTGTCCATTTGCAATCAAATATAAATGGTTGAATCCAGGATGCTCTCAAACCTGATTTTGCTGGTGCAGAATTTAATCTGCAATGTAGTCAAATATTACTAGCACATCATAGCATTTGTACAGGATGAAGACAGATTTTTTTTTTAGGAAACAGCTTAGGTGGAGATTATATAAAGCTGAAATTGAGTTTAAAAGTTTTTCCCATTGTCTGTAAGTTTCTTGCAAGTTACTGCGATTAAGCGTTTTGCAGAAGTGCTCAGCTTTATGGAATTCCATATGACTGCCTGTATTGCGATTGTGTTCAGTGCCTGTGTGAAAGGAGCTGAAATTTAGATCATTCAGCTCGTTTTTCTGCAAATGACCATTCCCCATCCCTTCCCTGTTTTATAACAGCCAGGAGAAATCCATTTTATTGATTAGCAAGGAGGATTTTGTTGTTGTTTTTTTTTTTTGCCTAAAAAGCTGCTGATAAAAGTAAAACTGTGGAATTTTTGCAGAGTGTGCTTTTCAATGTGTCTGACTCAGACTGCTGAAGTGTAAAGGGTCACAGTGGCTAAAGCCTGGCAAAGCCTGCTAATCTGGGCACTCCTGTGCAAACTGATTTCAAAGTCTTACATCAGCTCTCAGGCATCTCGAGGTGGAGCTACATTAGGACAAACACCGCACACAGATAACAGCTAACGAAAACTTCTGAAAGTGCTGCAAGTTTTTATTCTCTTTTTTTCCATGTGGCCATCATCTATAAAGCTATTTGGTGCAAAAACTGGATAAAGTTGAATGATACTAGCACCACATTCCGCTGCACTGGTCCCTGTCAATGCCCATTCCACGTTGCAGCGTTTAAACTGCTAGGCTTTAATGAGTAGACTTATTCCTGGATTGTAGAGTCACCAAGTTATTTTTAAAAAAGGCATAACCTCTAAGCTTTTATAAAATTTCCCACAAACTTGTTTTTCTGTCAATATTCTGTGGAAAAAGCATATATATATATATATATATATATATCAAATGCAGCAGAAATATCTATTAGTTTCCGCCTGGTTTACCGCATTTTTTTCATGACTACCGACATAGTAACAACCTGCTAGCTTTTGAGGAAGGATTTATTCTGGGATTTTGTATGAATGGTGAGCAACAAGTTTAATAAAGTTTCAGAAAATACTAGAGTGACGCCCACACTTTGAGGGAAAACCAAATTTGTTTTCTCTGAAGGGACTTTGTGTTTGTAAGGATGATTCCTGGGGGCTTTGTTTTCAGGCCTTGATGTGTGACCAGCAGCCTGGGCCTGCCCCTCACCCCTAGTCTATTCTGCCAGTGTTCTGCCCACCCATACTGACACAGCAGGGGGAAGGGCTTCAACGGAGGCACAATCAAAAGCTGAAGAAAACAAGTGCTTTTCAGGGTCTGATGTGTGGGAATGAAATGAGGGGCCTTGCTCAAATCCTGTGTCTAGGCAACCGTGGCAATATGCTGGGGGGGAATATGATTAATGCAGCAAACAAGGCAGCCTCTCTGTGCTGGTAAATTTTAACTGTGATAAGATGACGCACCGGAATTATCACAGCAAAGCTCAATTTTTGCACGTACAAAGCAGCTGATTTGTAGGATATTCCCTCCTTCGTAAACGGACAATGCCTGTCCAGACCCAGGTTGGTGGTAAAATATGGCATCTGCCAAGGCTGCAGCTGGCTCTCCAACAGAAGATTAATAAGTCAGTGTTTCCAAGTCGACCACAACCTAGTGGGAACTATCCAGCGCCACTTGAATTCTGGGTAGAAGCCTCGCTGCAGGCTGGTCTGGTTCACTGCGATGTTTTGTCCGGAGCTGATAATGTGTAATAAACATCTGTGGCCGGATAATAAAAGGCGTCTGTGACCACAACTATCACCTCCCACTTACCTTAATCAGGTACTTAAATTAAGAAACAGAAATGACCACTTTGAAATTAAAAAAAATCTCTCCAACAAAACTTTACACACAGTTTAAGGGAAAGTATGGCAGAATAAGTTTTAATAGCCACACAGCTCTCTTTAGTCAGGCAGAAGCTGTGCCTGTGCAGTGGCAGTGCCCTCTAGTGAAAAATGTAAGAACGAGATCCGTGCGGTTCTTGCACATGAAGAAGCCATATAATATTAAACCCAAATCCACCTGCTAACCTGGTTTCAGATGCACACATTTATAGCGATTTGCATCAAATACTGCAATAATTGAACTGGATGTTTCGAGTGTGTTGTACCTGTACAAGCTTATTTACTGTAAAGACCAAAACCAAACCATCACTGGGAAGTAGCGTACAATAAAAGTTGGACTTAATAATAAGAAACGACTGAAAAGTCTGATATTAACTTTGTGGTTTGTATTCAAATCTTTTGTATGATCCACTTAGAACTTTATTGTCAAATGAACAAGCACCGAATGAAATGTTTTACACGATTTCAAAGACAAATGGGAAGGCAAAGGGAAGAAATAGCTTTGTGGCATTGTAATTAATTGTTTTCACCTCTTTTAATCATGCTAAGTATTCACATGATGAAGAGCTGGTCTGAAGAAGGGTCTCGACCTGAAACGTTGCCTATCTCCTTCGCTCCATAGATGCTGCTGCACCCGCTGAGTTTCTCCAGCTCTTTTGTCTACCTCTGATATTAGCAAGGTCCCAGCCTATCGTTCAATTTCTATTTAAACAAACTGAAAGTCATATTTCGCAAATTAATGGTGAAATCAGTGAGAGATAATTGTTGAACAAAAGGAAAAGTTGCACTTTGCAGCACAGTAGCTGGATATAGACACAGAAGTCGGAGTAACTCAGTGGGACAGGCAGCATCTCTGGAGAGAAGGAATGGGTGATGTTTCAGGTCGAGACTCTTCTTCACGTCTTCAAGTCTGTACTCCATTAGAAACAATAGATAATAGATAATAGGTGCAGGAGTAGGCCATTCGGCCCTTCCAGCCAGCACCGCCATTCAACGTGACCATGGCTGATCATCCCCAATCAGTACCGTTCCTGCCTTCTCCCCATATCCCCTGACTCCGCTATCTTTAAGAGCCCTATCTAGCTCTCTCTTGAAAGCATCCAGAGAACCCGCCTCCACCACCCTCTGAGGCAGAGAATTCCACAGACCATTTATATGAATTTAATTCCTGCTCATTAATATTGCTATTTTCCAAGCAATCAACTCCCTCTAAAGTACCATATTGATGCCGTTTCACTGACAGATCGTGGCAGAGACTCACGTTGTAAATTGCAGCTGCCCGTGATGGGTGTATGCCGATTCTGCGTCAATGCTACCAGACTCTCCCCTGATTCCAGAAACCCCTGTCTTCAAGCACAAATGCAGCCTGACACTTTGGGCCTGTGCTAAGGAAATGAAATTTCAGTTTTTGAGATCTTGTTCGCTGTCTCCGGCAGATTTTAGAGATCACACGACGGCATTGAAAGAAAGGCAGAGAGATTGTCGGAGTGTTCATGCCTACACTCACCTCGCATGAGGTTGACTTCATTGGCATAGCCAGAAAACTGTTTGCCCCGAGCAGTTGGCAGGAGAACCTTCCCGGACCTGACTAGAATCTTAATCACGTTGAAAGTCTGCTTTTTTTTTTAAAAAGCTGAACTCTTTCTCCTTTATCGCATCCTTCATGCCTAAAGAGTGTGAACCTGTCACCTTGAGGTGTTTGTCAACTTGCACAACGGCAGAACACAAATTTGATAAGATCTTTGGCTTGTCAGAATGCAGAAACCACAATGAACTTATGATTTTCCCATGGTGTTGAGTCCAAGGAAGGCAACGTGTGTTATTCTGCAATGTTGGGCACTGCAGTAATATTTTGGTGCTTCAGTGAGCTGTGACACTAAATGATGAGCAAAGCTTTCTCTCCCCAGGGATGTTGCTGCACAGTCGGCCTCTGATTTTTGTGTGGCAGAGGGAGCCAGAAGGTGGAAGGTACGCAGGGGGATTCAGTGGAGTGGGTCCCTCGAGCTGTCATCAGGCACTTCCTTGGAGGCTGGCTCAAGCATCCCATTGGCAGAAATCTGGGATTCGGTCAGCTGCCAGCTCTCTCTGTTCAGGAATGGCAGCGAGCACCACAGAGGCCTGGAAGGAGTTGGGAAAAGAGAAGGGTCTCGACCCCCAAACGTCACCCATTCCTTCTCTCCAGAGCTGCTGCCTGTCCCGCTGAGTTACTCCAGCATTTTGGGTCTATCTTGGGAAAAAATAAACACTGGGCACAAAGCAGAAGCAATGTGACGAATTTCAGCTATTTGTCCAAATGGTCAGGAAACTTCAATGCAAAATCTTAACGTATTTATTTTAAATAATAATTGACAGCAGACGCCCATGTTGACTCCAAGAATGGGACTTGCATTGCCAAGTTGCCCTCTCCCCACCACTGTGTGGCTATCACTGTACATCGCAGCAGCCGCTGGTTAGAAGACCCGTTATGAGATCCTGCATTAAGCAAGAAAAAGATTCGTGATTTTCCCACAATTAAAATCCTGGGTAGCCTACATATTTTCCTAAGCTGCTGCCACAATTTCTCATGGATGGCATGTGCAGCCTTTTTTGTTTAAATGTAGAGCAACGTACACAATTGTCTCTGTTTCACCTTAAGAATAAGCTTCCTTTGAGTATTTGAGTCCTTTCTGGATTACGGGGTATGGAGAGAAGGCAGGTACGGGATACTGAGTTGGATGATCAGCCATGATCACATTGAATGGCGGTGCAGGCTCGAAGGGCCGAGTGGCCTACTCCTGCACCTATTTTTCTATGTTTCTATGTTTCTATGTTTCTGGTAGTCACTTCTAAGGAAACTATCGGTTTGATAATGAAATATTTAAATCTTTGGGATAAATAGCATTTGTAAGGGATCTATAGGAATAGCATTTGTAAGGGGTCTATATCATGTGAGCGTATAGGCTAAAAGAATACGGCTTTGCACAGGATATTCAAGTGGACTTAAAAATCAGAAAAGTTTACATTTCATAGAAACATAGAAACATAGAAAAATAGGTGCAGGAGTAGGCCATTCAGTCCTTCAAGCCTGCACCACCATTCAATATGATCATGGCTGATCATCCAACTCAGTATCCCGTACCTGCCTTCTCTCCATACCCCCTGATCCCTTTAGCCACAAGTGCCAACCTACTGATACATCCCATATCAGGGGAGAGTCATCCGTGCCATGGTCATCTGAAGCTGTTGGCTTGCAGGTTCTGAAGAGACCTTTGCTGGAATTCGGGCTGTCGAACAGGACCATGGATATCGTCACGGCATCGTGCAGAGAGTCCACGAGGGAGCAGTACCTTACCCATGTAAGGAAATGGGAGGCCTTCTGTTCCAGGATTAATATCACCTACGACTCTGCCACCATCACAGATGCGCTGGAATTCCTTGCGGGCCTTCACTATGATGAGGGCCTCAGCTATAGTGCCATCAATAGTGCCAGAAGCGCATTGTCATCCTACCTCACTATCGAAGTAGGATCCCATCAGTTGGTGTCGAAACGCATAGAAACATAGAAACATAGAAAAATAGGTGCAGGAGTAGGCCATTCGGCCCTTCGAGCCTGCACCGCCATTCAATGTGATCATGGCTGATCATCCAACTCAGTATCCCATATCTGCCTTCTCTCCATACCCCCTGATTCCTTTAGCCACAAGTGCCACATCTAACGCCCTCTTAAATATAGCCAATGAACTGGCCTCAACTACCTTCTGTGGCAGAGAATAGTAAGATTGAACGAGAACTTACCAAGTTTGAAGGTTGATCTTTATTTCATGAGGAGTTGCGGTGAGGGATTTCGTGAAGAGCCCGCCGGCACGCATGCGCGACATTCTTCAAAGCAGCGGTGTGGAATCACAGAAACAACAACAGAAATGACTTGGCATAGTAAGATTGAAAGAGACTCTGATTACCAGCTGAAGATGATCGAGGGTTGGGAGCGGAGGGCACGAAATCCCTCACCGCAACTCCTCATGAAATAAAGATCAACCTTCAAACTTGGTAAGTTCTCGTTCAATCTTACTATTTCATTTCGGAGTCACGTGAGTGACTTCGTGAAGACTTCAAAGCTTCTGTGATTACACGCCCTGGACAACGTCCATGCAGACACACCACTAGCAAGGATGGATTGGAGTAAACAAGTTGATGAAACGAGGTTATACTGAAACAAAAAGAAGATTTATTAATAACACAACAAATAACGCCCTTTTAATCAGGGACATCCCCACGTTCACACCCGGCGTTCAGCACGGCCTCTGCGAATTGAAGGGGAGCAGCAACAGGCTTATTATAGAACCGCTGGAACACCGATTCATTCGCCCATCCTGCTGTGGCGAGGATATGGTCCATGGGTACCTCCATGACCCTCGCCGCCGACGTAGATGCAGCCCTGGTGGAGTGGGATTTAAACACATTAGTGTCAATACCTGCCTTATCCAGGACGATCCGGAGCCACCTGGATATCGTCTGGACTGTCACTCGATGGTGAGGTCTTTTGTGAGTGACAAGCAGGTACAACTCCATTCCTCTGATGCTCCTCGTCACCTTGATGTAGTAACGGATGTGAGTGGCTAAACATAGCCGAGCATCTGCAGGGTATGCCGGGAACTTCAGCTGCAGCCCTGTGCACCCAGGTCTATGCTGCTTGAGTAGCCCATCGATGAAAAAGACTACTTCTCCAGGGGTCGACGCCATCCTATCAATACGAAGTTTGTGGAGCGTCTGAACCCGCTGTGCTGAAGTCAGCGCTAGTAACATCACCAATTTCATAGTGAGTCGGTCCAGCTGTAACCCTTCCATGGGTGACCACGACCTGAGCAGGGTAAGCACATCCCTGACATCCCAGGTGATGTTGTAGCGTGGTGTCGGCGGATTTAGATTGAATATTCCCCGCATCAGTCTGGACACTAGCCTGTTCGATCCTACCTCGATGTTGAGGTAGAATGATAGCGCACTCCTTGCGCTGTTGATGGCACTATAACTCAAGTGCTCATCGTGGTGCAACCCCGCGAGGAATTCCAGGACGTCGGCTATGGAGACATCATCATAGGCGATGTGAGAGCGACTGCAGTAGGCTTCCCACTTGGTGATGTGGGAGAGATATCTCCGCCTGGTTGACTCTCGACATGATGCTCCAATGGTGTTCATGGTCCGGGTGGTGAGGCCATACTGCATCCATGGCCTGGTCAGAACCTGCAAGCCAGTAATTTTAGATAGGCATGGCAGGGGTGTAATTCCCCTGAAACAGGGTGAGAAACCAAATGTGGGCAACCCGCTAGAGGGACCCAAGGTTGACTAATCATGTCAGAGACCACCGGATACCAAGGCTGCGTAGGCCAGTCGGGTATGACAAGAATGCCTCTGGCAGAATCCATCTTGATTTTTTGTAATACCCGACTGATGAGGCAAAACGGGGGGAATGCATAGAAAAACCAATTCCCCCAGTCTAGCGAGAATGCATCAATCGCTAATGCCCCAGGGTCTGGTTCCCATGAAACATATGTTGGTACCTGATGGTTCAACCGGGACGCAAAAAGATCTATATCCGGTTGGCCAAATTTGGCTGTAATTTGGGCAAATATTTGAGGATGCAGCATCCACTCAATACTATCATTGAATTTGCGTGACCTGGTGTCTGCCACAGTATTAAGCCTGCCTGGCAGATAAGTGGCTGAAATCCAAATATCACGATCAATACACCAGCACCAAATAGTATTAGCCAATTTGTCACAAGAGACTGACCTGGTACCGCCCATATGGTTTAAATATGCCACCGCTGTGGTGTTGTCTATTTGGAGACGGACATGAGTTCCACTAAGATTAGCACAATATGCCCGTAGTCCGTGAAATGCTGCAAGCAGCTCCAAATAGTTAATCCCTTGTATTAGCAACATGCTAGCTTCAAGGGGATCCCACCTGCCACCACAACTAGAAGAGCTGTCCGCAGCTCCCCAGCCTAGAGAGCTTGCGTCAGTTTGCAAATATACCACCGGATTGGGCACAACAATGGGTTTGAATGCCCTGCCAATATTGGACACCCACCATTGCAGCTCAACCTTAGCATCAGAAGGCAGCCCCATAGGTCTGTCAAAATGACCAGCGTTCTTTTTTAACGCAGCAATCTTGGCCCTTTGCAAATTTTGATAATGCAAAGGCCCAAACCGGGCTGCCGGAAATAAAGCTACGATTTTCCCAATCACCTTAGCTGTATGCCGAATAGATGGTATACTGGCGGATGCGAGATCCTGACATGCAAGGGAGACATCCTCAACCTTGTGAAATGGAATGGTGGCCCTCATTTGAATAGAGTCCACCGTGAAACCCAAATAATCCATAACCTGGGATGGGTGAAACTTTGATTTTTCTGGATGGACTATAAACCCTAGCTGCTGAAATATAGTGACAGTAGCCAAAACAGCCCTTTCAGCTGCTTCCAGAGTGTTGCCAATAATCAGAATATCATCTAAATAAGCCATTACAATATGATGTTGTATGCGTAATTTGGCCATAATAGGTTTGAGTAATTTAGTAAAGAGCCTAGGGGCGGTGGTAAGCCCATTTGGTAAGGCCCGATATTGCCAGAGCTGATCCATCCAGACAAATTTCAAAAATTTCCGGTGGTGTTTCCGGATGGACACTGAATAGTATGCATCTTTCAAATCAATACATGCCATAAAGCAACCATGCGAAATCAGTGATTTGGCTGTCTCAAAGGTGTCCATTTTGAAATGTGTATATGTTACAAAGGTATTCAACTGGGTCAAGTCAATAATCACCCGACAACCTCCATCCTTTTTTGGTCTAGTAAATATATTGGAGACGAATTCAATGGGCTCGTGAATAGTTCTTTCTATCACGCCTTTTTGTTCCAAACGAAAAATTTCAGCCGTGCCTGCTGCCTGCTCAACGGCAGACAGCGTAAACTTCCGTTTAGGCATATGCTGGGATGGAGGAATGTTGCCGTGACTAAATTCAATAGAATGACCTCGAATATTTTGTAACACAAATTTGTCTGAAGTAACTGCACCCCAAGCTTTAGCAAAGAACCGGAGTCGCCCTCCAACATGTGAGATTAAAGGGGCAGGAGAAAGAAAACCAGACCACCTTACCTCCATGGTCACCGGCGGTCCCTGACATACTTGAGTGGCCGAGGAGGTGCTGGGTTGGGCTGACGATGAGATGGCTTCATCTTCCACTGGGGTCGCTGTGTGCCTGACCCCAAAAAAGACCGCTGCTGCTGGCCCTGTTGATAGTAGTGCTGAGTAGCAGCATATGGTCTTGATGCTGGTGCGACCGGACCTCGCGGTCGAGCAGGAGGAGCTTTTGGCACCGTCGGTCTGGGGGCGATCTGAGATCGCATAAGTCCCACCGTTTTGGCTACCTCATCAAGCTCCTTGACCCTCTTCGGCAGGTCTTCTCCGAAGAGTTGTCGGGGCGGCGGTGGCGGTGGAGGTTTATACAGCCCAGCAAATTTTGGGTTGATAGACGGACGGATGCTATTCTTCCGAAAATCGTTGATTTCGTGCTGGGTGGCACATAACAGCGCCAACGCATCCTCCTGGTCCAATGACAGGTCAGTTCCATCGACCGACCGCGCAAAGGCGGTAATACCGGCCGTGAGGAGTTTGAGGACCCGCTGGAGTTTAACCTCCTGATGGCGGACAGCCACGCCGATGTTGCCCCATATGGGCGTATTGACCAGGGGCACGTTGAGGGCATTACAGTTGGACGGGGCCTTGTGGCGCTGAGTGGCCTGTGAAAGTACTTCCTCCTGCAACCGCTGATCTGTGAGAAAGTCTATTGTTGCTGCCAGTTTTGGCTGAAGCGGAAGTCCAGTTGTGATTGGTGCAGCAAATTTGGCCGCCACGTCCAGTAGCTCAGGTGTCGGTGCCTCCGACGGTGTTGGTGTAGGGTCAAACCCTTCTTCCCCTTGTGGCTCGCTAATGATAGAAACTGGCGAGGTGGCCCTGTGCCTGTCGATATCTGAAGGTGCGTACTGCTGTTGATTATGGAGCAACAGCTCCAGCAGCCGCTCGATGCGGTCAATACGCCCACCATCCTGAACACTCGGATGGTCGGAGTCCTCCGGCTCAGAAACCATGCCGGGGCTCCTATCATCGGCCCGCACCTCTGAGAAGTGATCTCGGTGCCGGAATGGATCGCTTTCGGCCGCCGCAGCGAAACCGTGCGAGTCCCGTGCGGGCAGGGTGTCCAACCGCCTCTTCTTGGCGGGAGCAGAAACCGTTGCACAAAGGGCCCTGACGGCTTGGGGTCGACTCCAGCAGAAGCATGGAGCGACGCCCGCACAGGCTTGCCGGCTGTCCGCATTTCGGACGGTGCCGACGCATGGTCTCGTCCTCCCATCCATGGGGGACTCGGCGACTGAGGCGGGACCGTACCCAAGCCCCCCGTCCCGGCGGCGGAGTTTGGGAGTTGGATAGCAGACCTTAACGACCCAGGTCCCGCCGTTGCACCAGACCGCTCCATGGCGGCTGGTGGAGCCTTGGCCCGAACCGGGTTAGGCTTACGGGCGCCTCTACTGCCTTTTGATGAAGGGCTAGCGGAGGGGGGTCGGGCCGCAGCACGAGACCCCTTCCCCGTTGTCGCCAAAGGCGAACTTGTGGCAGGGTCCACCCTTTCAGGAGGCACCCCGATGTCCTCCTCCACGCACTCCTCCTCGGAGCTGTGGCGACTCAGCGGGTCCCGACCTGCAGCAGCAGACGGCAATGACTTCCCCGCCTTCTTCCCGGCCCCAGGTGTAAACGATGAGGGCGCCGGGCCACGACTTCTTCGTCCAGACATTCTGAACACTCCAATCCGCACCCTTGCTGAAAGACAAAACCGACAGCAAGGGCCAACCAACTTAAGGTTAGTTTAACTTACCTAAGCGGCTCCTTTTGAAGGGCTGGCGAGGAGCGCGCCCCACCACCAGCTGTCGGCAGCAATGCGTTGCGACGATATGTCGCGCATGCGTGCCGGCGGGCTCTTCACGAAGTCACTCACGTGACTCCGAAATGAAATTCCAGAGACTCACCACTCTCTGTGTAAAGAATGTTTCCTCATCTCGGTCCTAAAGGAATTCTCCCTTATCCTTAGACTGTGACCCCTTGTTCTGGACTCCCCCAACATTGGGAACAATCTTCCAGCATCTAGCTTGTCCAACTCCTGAAGAATTTTGTAAGTTTCTATAAGATCCCCCCTCAATCTTCTAAATTCCAGCGAGTACAAGCCGAGTCTATCCAGTCGTTCCTCATATGAAAGTCCCGACATCCCAGGAATCAGTCTGGTGAACCTTCTCTGTACCCCCTCTATGGCAAGAATGTATTTTCTGAGATTTGGAGACCAAAACTGTAGGCAATACTCCAGGTGTGGCCTCACCAAGACCCTGTACAACTGCAGTAGAACCTCCCTGCTCCTATACTCAAATCCTTTTGCTATGAATTTCAGAACTACTGACTTGATGGAGTTCTGTTTGGATCCTTCGCTAATGTGAGTTTTGTTTCCCTCCTGCAAAGTACTTTTCACCAGCTTGGAAAAGCACATGCAACCTGACACTCTAGTTTCAAAATGCTTGCACACCCACATGATTCCTACCTACCCATGCTGTCTGAGACGAGATGTAACAAAGGGTGTCAGGTGGCAATGTAACAGGGAAAATAATTATCCTCAGCTGGGCCTGCGATAACGTTTTCACAATCATTTTGCATAGTACAACTCAATCTGGCAGCACAAGCCGCAAGTGCAGTGCCTACAGATTGATGAGACCAGTCAGCGGTTATCCTTGTGCATTCTGATTTGTTTATCTTGCATGCCTCACCAGACTCCATTCTGACTGAGCACGAGTGTAAATGGTGCAGGAGTTAAATTGCTGGAACATTCATCCAGAGGTCTGAGACAACAATTGAGTGACATGAGATCAAATCCCACCATGGAACCAATGAAATTTAAATTAAGTAAATGGCCCGGAATGATTAAAAGCCAGTCTTGGTAATACACTCACCATGAAACTACCAAATTGGTACAATATTTAATTTGGTTCACAAATGTCCTTCGGGGAGGGAAGATTTATTCCCATATCTGGGTCCAGCTTTAAGTGTGGACTTGTAACTGCCTTAGTCTACCCAGCTATGCAATGGTCTCATAACCAGCATTTTACTAGAGTTTCTTTGTCAGGACCGCAGCGGTTCAGGAAGAAGTTTCACCATCACCCACTGAAGGATCAATAGCAATGAACAATAAACGTTGGCCTTGACAGTAATCCTGAAAAATGAATATTAAAACACTCTGCAAGGGCAAGGCAATGGCATTCAGTTTCACCATCCAGCTCCTCGAATACATCGTCAGAAGCCAACTCCACAATCTCCTGTCTTCCTACTGAGAACGTATCATCTATTGCAGGGCTGTGAGTTGTAAGAAGAAAGGGCATTTTATGCTTCTGGTGAATTAGTTAGATACTGGGTGGTAATGTGAAGACATTGAAGCCTGGCTTCATATGAAAATGAACTGTGCCACGGATCCAAAGCCTTACCCTCACCTGACTGACTTACTCTTGCTGGGAGAGTGGATGGTATCCCCAACTCTGTTTGTTTCTCTGCACACTCTTTGTTCCATGTGGAATTCGACCAAGTTGTGAAGATTCCCTGGGAAGTCTACACTTGCCTCAGAGCCACAGATGCTGTGGGTGGCACGGTGGCACGGTGGCACGGTGGCGCAGCGATAGAGCTACTGCCTCACAGCGCCAGAGACCCGGGTTCGATCCTGACTACGGGTGCTGTCTGTACGAAATTTGTACGTTCTCCCCATGGCCTGCATGGGATTTCTTCAAGATCTTTGGTTTCCTCCCACACTCCACAGAAGGCAGGAACGGGGTACTGATTGGGGATGATCAGCCATGATCACATTGAATGGCGGTGCTGGCTCGCAGGGCCCCACTCCTGCACCTGTTGTCTATTGTCTATTGTCCAAAAACGTACAGGTTTGTAGGTTAATTGGCTTGGTATAAATGTAAATTGTCCCTTGTGTGTAGGATAGTGTTAGTGTGCGGGGATCGCTGGTCGGCACGGACTGGTTGGGCCGAAGGGCCTGTTTCCACACTGTATCTCTGAACTAAACTAAACTTCTGGACCAATGGCTGGTTGGGGAAAGATTTCCCTCCTGATATTTTAGTCACATGTATTGAGGCTACCTTTAAATGAACCAAAATCGGGTTAATAAATCATACTGATCCTAATTCATTAGTACAATGATCTTTATCTAACTGGTAACTGTGAGAAAAATCTCACTAATGTGGCAAAATCTGAAGCAGCATTGTTATAATCTGGGAACGGTGCCATTACAATTACTTTATAACTATTCCAGTTTATGGTGGCAGAGAGTGGCACAAAATGTCCAGGAAAATGCAGCTGTGGCATTTGTAATGATACACATTACCCATCCCGTCATTTCCTTTACGGTTTTCATCAGTCCTCTTGCAATATTATTGCGCCATTCAAGTGAAGCAATCTTCAGGAAAATTATCTTCGCGCAAAGTAAACCTGTATTCTAGTGTCCGAGTGGACTTTCTTTTGGCTAATTTGGGGAGTACCGGTTCATGTGGTCAAGGACGAGATTCTAAGCATTTTGGTGCAAAGCATTGAATGCAAGAGGAGGAAGGCTGACAGCACCCGGTTTCATTTAATTTCCGAAACCCAACAAGGAACATAAAGAGAAGTCGTTAAAGATATGGAAAAAGACGCAAAGTGCTGGAGTAACTCAACGGGTCAGACCGCGTCCCTGGCAAACATCGATAGGCGATGTTTCAGGTCGGGACTCTTCTTCAGACTGTAATCAAACACGAGCAGGTGATAAAAATATGACATTTACTTAACTTCCCCATGCAACGCTCCACTTACCGAAACCTTTCAATAAGAAATCTTCAGATGAGTTTATTGTCATTTACATCATGGCGCAATGCAGTTCCTTGTTCGCCTGAAGATCACCAAGTGTTTAGTGTAAATTATAATGGTTGATGCTACAATAAATACACAAACGAATGCAAAACAACTAAATTGTGCAAAGTGTTGAGCAGATTGAAGTAATGCAAAGAAAATACTGAACAGGACAATAATGAAAGAATCACAGGCATTTACATAGAAACGTAGAAACTGAAAAATAGGTGCAGGAGTCGGCCATTCGGCCCTTCGAGCCAGCACTGCCATTCATTATGATCATGGCTGATCAGTTAAAATCAGTACCTCTTTCCTGCTTTTTCCCATCCCTTGATTCCTTTAGTCCTAAGAGCTAACTCTCTCCTGAAAACATCCAGTGAATTGGCCTCCACTGCCTTCTGTGGCAGAGAATTCCACAGATTCACAACTCTCTGGCTGAAGAGGTTTTTCCTTATCCTAAATGGCCTACCCCTTATACTTAAACTGTGACCCCTAGTCCCAGACTCCCCCAATATCAGGAACATTTTTCCTGCATCTAGCCTGTCCAATCCTTTAAGAATTTTACATGTTTCTATAAGATCCCCTCTCATCCTTCTTTCATTGAATGCAAAAGGAGGTAGGCTGACATCATACGTCAGGCCCGCCACCTGGGAATTAACCTGGTGAACCTACGCTGCACTCCCTCAATAGCAATAATGTCCTTCCCCAAATTAGGAGACCAAAATTCCACACAATACTCCAGGTGTGGACTTACCAGGGCCCTGTAGAGCTGCAGTAGGACCTCCTTGCTCCTAAATTCAAATCATGTCGCAGTGAAGGCCAACATGCTATTAGTTTTCTTCACTGCCTGCTATACTTGCATGCTTACTTTCAGTGATTGATGTACAAGCACACCCAGGTCTCGTTGCACCTCCCCTTTTCCTAATCTGACACCATTCAGAGTTAGAGATTGAGTAAAGGGCTTGTCCCACCAGCATGCAACTCCATGCGATGAGCGCGACCTAACGTGGTCGCTTGGGCCGTCCGGCGTCGCGGGGCAGGTCCCACTTCGATCGCCGGAGCCGTGCGGAATTATGCGGAGTTCGTCCCGACATCGCGCGGGGCTCCGAAAAACTGACCATGTTCAAAAATTTTGCACGGCAACGGCTTGTCGGCTCGCAGTCGCCGCGACGCATTACACACCGTCTCAACGTCGTGCCTCCGTGACCCTCTCTGTAGGTGCCTCCGTGACCTCTCTGTGTGTGGCTTCGTGGCCCTCTGTGTGTGTGCCTCTGTGCCCCTCTCCGTGTGCCCCTCTCTGTCCTGGCGAACTTACCTTAAGACTTCGCTCCAAGTTCGCCTCACTTTGCGCCGCGTTGCGCCACTCGCCTGACCTCCGCGCGGCCCTCACTGCCGGTTTGGTCGCGCTTGCTGCATGCAGGCGCATGCTGGTGGGAACGGCCCTGTACAGGGATCACCCGACCTCCGCACGGCCCCCGGTTCTAGTTTGATCGCATAGAGTCGGATGCTGGTAGGACAGGCCCTTTAGAGTTCATGGCAACACCTCTGGAAAGGAAGTGTGATGGAGGTGATTAGTTCAAAGGTCTGATCACCATGGGAAAGATGCTATTCCGAAGTCTGAACATCCAGGCGTTCAAGCACCTGTATCTTTCCCCAGAAGGGAGAAGAGAGAACAGGAAACAGCCAGAGTGCAAGGCACCTTTGCCGATACTTCCAGTCTTCCTGATGCAAGGTAGTGTGAAGATGGACTGGATGGAAACTGCGTCCACAATTTCTATGCATCCTGCACCGTAGAAAGCATTTTATCGGGATGCATCACAGCTTGGTTTGGGAACAGCTTCATCCAAGACCGCAAGAAAGTGCAGCGAATTGTGGACGCAGCCCAGACCATCACTCAAACCAACCTCCCTTCTATTGACTACATTTATACCTCAAGCTGCCTCGACAAGGCCAGCAGCATAATCAAGGACGTCACACCCTGGCCACTTCCTCTTCTCACCTCTCCCATCAGGCAAAAGGTATAAGTGTGGAAACGCACCCCCCCAGATTCATGGACTGTTTCTTCCCAGCTGTTATCAGGTGACTGAAGCATCCAACCACAACCAGAGAGCAGTGCTGAACTACTATCTACCTCATTGGTGACCCTCGGACTATCCTTGATCGGACTTTGCTGATTTAACCGTGCACTAAACGTTATTCCCTGTAAATGGCTCGATTCTAATCATGTATTGTCTTTCCGCTAACTGCATAGCACGCAACAAACCTTGGCATATGTGACAATGAACTAAACAGAACTAACGAGCCTGTGATGGATGGGGCAGTGTTCACCACTCTCTTAAAGGGAAGGGGCATTTGGAAGCACATGACAAATTTGGCCAAAGTCAGCATGGTTTTGTTAAGGGGTTATCTTGCCTGACAAATCTGTTGGAATTCTTTGAGGGAGTAACAAGCAGGATAGATAAATGTGGATGTTGGTTACTGGGATTTACAGAAGGCCTTCAACATGGTGCTGCACATGAGTCAGCTAAACAAGATAGGATCCCATGGACAAGGTACTAGCATGGATAGAAGACTGGCTGTCTGGCAGAATGCAAAGTGGGGATAAAGGGGGCATTTTTGGTTGCCTGCCAGTGACCAGAGGTGTTGGATCAACTACTTTTCATGTTATATGTTAATGGTCTGGATGATGGAACTGAAGGCTTTGTGACCAGCTGTGCAGTTGATATGAAGATAGGTGGAGGGGCTGGTAGTGTTAAGGCTACAAAAGGACTTGGACTGGATGGCAGAATGGGCAAAGAGGTTGCAAATGGAATACTGTGTAGCAACATGTATGCTCATGCATTTGGTAGTAGGTATAAAGGTATAGACTACTTTCTAAATAACCGTATAACCATATAACAATTACAGCACGGAAACAGGCCTTCTCGGCCCTTCCGGTCCGTGCCGACCATTTATTTTAAATGAGGAGAGGATTCACAAATTGGAGATGCCAAGGGACTTGGGAGTGCTGTTGGGGGATTCCCAAAAGGTTAGCATGCAGGTTGAGTCGATAGTCAAATGCAATGTTTCAATAGTGTTTTATTTGTCACATATGCAACTGCACGTGAAATTATTTTTTCCTCAATTACACATGCGGGCACCGCCATGTTATGGCACCATTTCCAAAATCCAAAGTCTGGTCGGCCCACACACTCGATGTACTGTAGCAGTTACCATGAACCAATGTCCTCTCCTCGCCCGGCCATCTTTGTGTCCCGGGGGAGCTGACCTAGAAGGTGCTGGAGGCATTATCCCGGTTCACCCTCCTGTGCCCTTTGCTCCTCTTGTCCGGCATCTCGAGAGCCTTTGGGCGGTGTCCCACCGATCGCCAAGCCTTCGGGTCTGGGTTGGGCACCATGGCTGCGGCACCTGAGGAAGGTCTCCACCACGCATCCGTGGTAGCATTCAGTTGAAGGGGACTAGAATATCAAAGTAAGGATGTAAAGCTGAGGCTTTAAGGGGCTGTCCCACTGCGGCACCCTAATCTGCAAGTTTAGACGAGTTTGCCCTCGACTCAAACTCGCAGCATGGTCGACACGAGGTCCTATGAGGTCACTGGAACTCTCCTTCATGCTTGAGGGAAGTTCCTGAATACTCGTGGCCTCAGCTAGGTCGCGGAAAATTTTTCAGCATGTTGAAAATTTTTCAGAGAGAAAAATGTGGTCGGCATGGTTCTTTTTGTCTCGTAGTGCAGTGGAGTGGGGTCGCTATCTCCTTGGCTGACCGGGCATTTTGATTGGCTCATTGGAGTTTTCAGGATCAAGGAAAACCGACCAGTAGGTAAAATGGCCGCTAAACTTTATTCTACTTCTTTAAAGTGTCTCCACTCCTTCTCCCCCCCATTTCCCCCCATTTCTCTCCCATCCTCCACCCCTCTATCCCCCTCTCTCCCCCTCTCTCCCCCTCTCTCCCCCTCTCTCCCCCTCTCTCCCCTTCTCTTACCCCCCCCCCCCCCCCCCCGCGCTCTCTAAAGGACTTACCGTACACTGTGGCAGCCGTTTACCTTCCTCTTCATCGTGGGTGTGAATTTCAGACAGCGCTCCCCTGCTTTCCCTGGCCCCCGCCTTTGTGATGTGTGTGTGTGCGGTCGGTCAATCCAGCTCACGGTTTCATCGTTGACGGTCGATCCAGCTCGAGGTTTTCCAGGCGAGTGCCCTCGAGCTTGAAGGCGGAAGACACTCTTCGTAACTTGCAGATTTGGTCACTGCAGTGGGACAGCCCCTTTATGAGGAGATTGTCAGACAACAATTGGAATATTATGAGCCGCTTTGGGCCCCATATGTGAGGAAGGATACGCTGGTGTGGTAGAGGGTCCAGAGGAGGTTTACGAGAATGATCCGGGGGCTGATTAGGTTAACATATAATGTAGGTTCCGGGCCTGTACCCTCTGGAGTTTAGAAGGATGAGGGCTGATCTTATTGAAACCTACCAAATACTGAAAGGCCTCGATAGATTGGATGTGGAGAATAGGATTCCAGTGTGTGAGAGTCTAGGACCTGAGGCACAACCTCAGAATAAAAGGGCGTACCTTTAGAATGGAGATGAGAAGGAATTTCTTTAACCAGAAGTTGGAGAATCTGTGGAATTCATTGCCACAGTTAGCTGGGTATTTTTAAAGTGGAGATTGATAAGTTCTTGATTAATAAGGGTGTCAAAGGTTGTGGGGTGAAAGCAGGAGAATGAGGTGGAGAAGGGAGAATGGATCAGGCATGATTGAATGGCGGAGCAGACTCGATGGGCCAAATGACCCAATTCTGCTCCTGTGTCTTATGACCATGTGAAATAGAGTTATTGAGTCATCCTTGCCAACCAAAGTGCCCATGTAAATGCCCATTTACCCACATTAGGCTCACATCTCTCTAAACATTTCCTATCCATGTACCTGTTTAAATTATCTTTAATGTTGTTATTTTACTTGCTTGAATTACTTCCTGTCATTCTATCAATTGATAGTAAGATTAAACAAGAACTTACCAGTTTGAAGTTTGATCTTTACTTTATGACGAGTTACGATGAGGGATTACGTGAAGAGCCCGCCAGCCCGCATGCGCATCAATCTTCAAAGCAGCGGTGTGAAATCACAGATAACAATTGTTGAACTGATAATAGTAAGATTCGAGAACTAGAACTACCAGCTGTATTTTATGAGGAGGGTTGGGGGTGGAGGGCACGGAATCCCTCATCGTAACTCCTCATAAAATAAAGATCAAACTTCAAACTGGTATGTTCTCGTTTAATCTCACTATTTTACTTCGGAGTCACGTGAGTGACTATGTGAAGATTTTGAAGCTCTGTGACTTCATGCCGTGGAACGAGTCCATGCGTCACACACTGCATAATTGACCAAGGAGGAGTGGAATCCAAGTATTCAGGCATGACATAAATTTTGAAAATGCTGAAAAATATTTGAATGGACAAAATAATAATAGAAACTCTCTCTCCCGAGAGGAGATTACAAGACAGAACTTAACATAGAGTTTGCGAAATCACTCGATCTGGTTACAGGTTTATTATAAAACATCTGGAACGTGCATTCTGAGGAACATCCTGCGGCTGCTAGGATTTGGTCCAACCCTTGCTGCGGATGTAGCTGCAGCCCTGGTGAAATGAGATTTGAATATTTCAGTGTCTATACCAGCATCAGCCAGAACATGCTTCAACCACCTGGAGATGGTCTGAGCTGAAACCTTTTTATGCGGTTTCTTGTGACTGATAAATAATGTTAGTTCTGGCCCCCTAAGACCCTTGGTGACCTTAATATGTTGCTGGAGGTGTGTGACCACACATAACCGGGGTTCCAAGGGATATGCCATAAATTGGAGCTTGAGACTGGAAACACCAGGTCTGCTCTGTTTAATTGGATCATATACAAAAAATCACTAGCAGAAGTGATCATCCTATCCAGACGCAGCTTCTGTAATGACCGGACCCGTTGAGCTGATACTGGTGCCATGAGCATCACTACTTTGTAAGTGAGTCGGAGAAGGGACAGGGATGTAGCTGGAGGCCATTGGTGAAGTAGTGTTAGAACCACACCTACATCCCATATTTTGTTATATCTGGGCCTAGGAGGATTTAAGTTAAAAATACCCCTCATGAATCTGGATATTAACGGATGAGACCCAACGGAGCATTGACCTGAGCTTGGCAACAAATATGATGACAACGCACTTCTGGCACAATTCAGAGCACTGTAGTTCAACTTCTCGTCAAAATGAAGTTTTGAAAGAAATTCCAAAATGTTGGTTATGTGCGCTGTCTCGTATGTGATATTAGTTTGCAAACAGAACTCTTCCCATTTCTTGATGTAGGAGATATATTGTTTTTTAGTGCTGTCTCTCCAGGCCGTAGTTAGCACATCCACTGTACGGTCAAGCGAGTCCAATCCCGAGAAAAGGTCTTCTTAGAATCTGTAAACCAATAAGTTTAGCTGATCATATACAGGATGTTCTACCCCAATGATGGGGTGGGTTAGCAGATTCCTACATTTGGGAACCTCCATGAAGGGTTCTGTGATCATACACAGAATGAGTGGATACCATGGCTGAGTGGGCCAGTCAGGGACTATTAGAATGCCCGAGGCAGAGTCTTGCTTAATTTTAAGCAGGCATCGACTGACAAGGCAGAATGGGGGAAAGCATAAAAACATTCATCCCCAATGCAGCGAGAATGCATCTATCGCTACTGCCACTGGGTCTGGTCCCCAAGCAATATAGTTTGGTAATAGATGCTAACAATCTACATCAGGTGTTGCATACCTGGAGATAATATCATTAAACACTCTATGATTCAATATCCATTCTGTGTTGTCATTGAATGTCCGCCACCGCGTTGAACCTACCTAGCAGGTAGATAGCTGAAACCCAAGTATTCCCTGGAATGCACCAGTGCCAAATGAGATTTGCCAACCTATCACAAGATATCTGACTTGATTTCACCCATGTGATTAATGTATGCCACCGCTGTGGTGTTATCAATCTGTAATTGAACATGCAAATAATGCATATTCCCCCAATAAGCCCTTAGTCCATAGAGGGCTGCCAGTAATTCTAAATAATTAACACCATATAATTGCAGAAATGGCCGTTCATGCATGTTCCATCTGCCTCGGCAGCTAGAGATGGTGTCAGTTGTAAAGTTAGTGAAGGATTGTCAACCTAGATTTAACTGGATGGATGAGAAAACCTAAATCGCTCTATCAAGAGCTTGGTGGCTGAGACTACCGAAATAGCCAATTCCAGAGTTTTGCTTATGATAAGTATACCATTACTATGTGTTTTTGAGCTCGTAATAGCGCAAGTACCGGTTTCAATAATTTGATGAATAATCTGGGAGCTGAAGTTAACCCATTAGGCAATGCTTTAAATTGCCATACTTGCCCCATCCAGTTGAATTTTAAGTGATTCCACTCAATTTGGAATCCATCTATACAGTGCAGTATAAACAAATCTGATGTTATCAATGCCATTCATTCAAAGGAAATGTAATCTCGCAGCAAACATGTGATTGCCCCACACACCACATGTTCCTTAGAGAACCAGACCCACCTACCTCCATGGTTGCTGGTTGATATGTGGTGTTTACTGGTGTGTGCGAATTGTGCATCTTGGGTGTCTGTTGGCTTGGGCATTGTCCTGGAAAAGGCCTTTGGCCGGTTCTGTCGGTCCTTGAGCTGCTACTGGCTCCTGCAGACCATCTGCTGCTAGGAGGGGCATATGGGTGCTGCCATCGGAACGATGAAGATCTGTCTGCTGGTGGAGCTCTGAGTAGCCCCACCGCCTTTGACTCGTCGTCCAAACCTTTAACTTGTTTGGACAAGTCCTCCCCAAATAAATAATTGGGCAGCTGCACATTGATGGATTTACATAATCCCGCAAATTTGGGATTGAGTACTGGACGAATGGCGTTCTTCCGAAAGCAATTTATCTGAAAATGTGCATTGCACATCAGAGCTAATGCATTCTGTTGAACGTCCGACAGGGAGCTTGCATCTACTGACCTGGCAAAGGCAGTGACTCCCGAAGCTAGCAGGCTCAGGATTCTTTGGAGTTTGACCTCCTGAGTCTTGATGCCTCCTCCCATGTAACTCCAAATGGAGCTATTGACTGTCGGGACCCTGAGCGAGGCGCAGTTGCTGGGTGTCTGATATTTCATAGTCATTTCCAGTATTACCTGCTCCTGCAGCTGGTGAGAGGTCAGGTAATTGATACTGGCCACCAATTCTGCTTTCAACGGCTCACCGACTTGCGATGGCATCGCAAATGTGGACACCATGGTGGGCACTTTTGCTTCATGTAGGTCTTGTGTCGTTGAACATTCTGACATGCCACTGAAGTGTGAGTCAGGCCAGGGCTGATGACCTACACTGCCTTCATCAGACAGGGAGATATAACGCAACCCTGCACCAGGTGCTGCCACGGGTCCCTGAAACCCGTGCTGATATGACTCCTGTTCATGGAGTATATCATTCGGGAAACACGTCTAAAGACGTTCCTTGTTGGGGGAGGCGAGCCATCCCGGCCGGACTTGTCCGAGTCAACCGGCCTCTTGGTTTTCTGCTTGGCCTTCCCGACTCTCGGGGTAACCAAGCTACCTTCTATAGGTACTGACTCTGAAGTTGCTGGCTGTACTGCCAGTGACCGAGTTGGTGAGACCGACGGCCGCCCGCTATCCGCACTCCCGTGGTCTTCAGTAGCGGTTCTCCCCGCGGCCAGCCTGGACTTCACCCTAGTCCTGTCCATTGTACTTAATTTCTCTTTGTAAGCTAAACACTGAAACGAAAAAACAACCGCAGACTAAGTTTGAAAACTTACCTGGAGGTCTTTAAACTTACCGCTGGAGGAGCGACGCGCCTACCAGCCAGTCGCGGCGCAACACGATAGACGTAATTGACGTGCATGCGGGCTGGTGGGCTCTTCACGTAGTCACTCACGTGACTCCGAAGTAAAATCACTCTCTATGTGAACGAGTCTTCCCCCTTCTTACATCAAACCTGTGCCTTCTAGTTTTTGGTTCTCCTTCTCAGGGGAAAAGTTTATGTACATCCACCTTATCTCCCTTGTGATTTTATATACCTCTAAAAATGTTAGCTATCAGTCTCCTTCACCCCAAGGAGTAAAATCTTACTCTTCCTATCATTTAAGCTCTCAAGTTCTGCAAATATTTTAATACATCTTCTTTGCATCTTTCCGACCTAATGGCATCTTTCCTGCAGCAGGGCAACAAAAACCATTCACAATACTTCATGTGCAGCCTCACCAATGCCTTACACAACTGCAACATAGAAACATAGAAACATAGACAATAGGTGCAAGAGTAGGCCATTCGGCCCTTCGAGCCTCCACCACCATTCAATATGATCATGGCTGATCATCCAACTCAGTATCCCATACCTGCCTTCTCTCCATACACTCTGATCCCCTTAGCCACAAGGGCCACATCTAACTCCCTCTTAAATATAGCCAATGAACTGGCCTCAACTAACCTCTGCGGCAGAGAGTTCCAGAAACCCACCACTCTCTGTGTGAAAAAAGTCCTTCTCATCTCGGTCCTAAAGGATTTCCCCCTTATCCATAAGCCGTGACCCCTTGTCCTGGACCTCCCCAACATCGGGAACAATCTTCCTGCATCTAGCCTGTCCAACCCCTTAAGAATTTTGTAAGTTTCTATAAGATCCCCTCTCAATCTCCTAAATTCTAGAGAGTATAAACCGAGTCTATGCAGTCTTTGTTCATAAGACAGTCCTGACATCCCAGGAATCAGCCTGGTGAACTTTCTCTGTACTCTCTCTATGGCAATAATGCCCTTCCTCAGATTTGGAGACCAGAACTGTACGCAATACTCCAGGTGCGGTCTCACCAAGACCCTATACAACTGAAGTAGAACCTCCCTGCTCCTATACTCAAATCCTTTTGCTATGAAAGCTACCATACCATTCGCTTTCTTCACTGCCTGCTGCACCTGCATGCCTACTTTCAATGACTGGTGTACCATGACCCCCAGGTCGCGCTGCATCTCCCCTTTTCCTAATCGGCCACCATTTAGATAACAATATAATGCCCTATCATTCACTGACCTAACTGATGAAGGCCAATATGCCAAATGGCTTCTTCATCACCCTGTCTACCTGTAATGCTACTTTCAGAGAGCTATATACTTGTTCACCTTTGTCCCTCTGTTCTACAACACTCACCAGGGCCCGATAATTCACTGATAATGTCCTACCCTGATTTCACTTTCCAAAACGTAACAATTTTGTAGCTCCACCTGGTGGTCAAGCCACTTACTAATCGAACCCTCGTCACCAGAACTGGAACGGTCACGTGACTGCGTTTGGCGGGAAGAGTACATCATGAGTTAAGGGGTGTGTCCTGCAACCGCAGCAGAAACTTAGCTGGAGATCACGAGTCAGCAACCTCGCTCAACAGCAGCAACAATGACTTTATGTCAGAGTGTGGCAAACTCGCATGTATGCAAAACATGTGATGTCTTCATAAAAACAAAGTTTGTACATGACCTTTTGACTCTCTGCAGTGGTGACCTGACGTTACAAAACTATATTTTGGATTTCTCGCTCTGTCCGCAGCCAACAACCCAGCTCTGCATTGATTTAGCGCTATGGATGCAGCCGTTAACTCCGCGCTGCAACAAGACAATTTGCAAGACAAAATTGCATTCTCTACAATTTTGCATTTTATTAAATTGTATGCCATTTGCCCTTCCTCAGCCCACTTACCCAGTTGATCAAGATCCCACTGTCGTTCTTGACAACCTTCCTCACTGCCTATGGTACCACCCACTTTAGCCCATCCGCAAACTTAAAATCCTGCCTTGTTCATTCTCATCAACATCCCACAGGAGCCCACAGGAGCCGTTGGAAGAGGAGGAGGGGGAGGAGCAACACCCGACCAGTAAGGATAAAAATCCAGCGCGGGGCTTGTTTACCGAAATCCATAACGTTCCATTCGGAGAAGTGGTTTTTTTGGGGGCTGTTTTTTGAGGAAACCGCTGATTGGTTGGAAGTGGACTAGGGTAAGCAGCTGATTGGCAGTCAGATTCCAGCAGTTTGTGGTGTACTTTGTATTGTGTTGAGATTGTATCCAGTGTAAGGGGCGAGTATGAAGGCCAAGGCAGTGTACTGTTGTGGATGTCAGATGTGGGAGGTCAGGGAAGCTGATAGCCCTCCAGACGTCCACATCTGTGCCAGGTGTGTCGAGATGGGGTTCCTAAAAGACTGTGTTAGGAACCTGGAGCAGCAGCTTGAGGACCTCCGTCTGGTCAGGGAGAATGAGGAGGTCATAGACAGGAGTTACAGGGAGGTGGTCACTCCCAGACCACATGAGGCAGACAAGTGGGTCACTGTTAGGAAGGGCAAGGGGCAGAGGCAGGGACTAGAGAGTACCCCGGTGGCTGTACACCTGGAAAATAGGTACTCATGTTTGAATACGATTGGAGCGGACAGCCTACCTGGGAGCAGCAACAGCGGCCGGGCCTCCGGCACATAGAACGGCCCTGATGCTCAGAAGAGCCATAAAAAAATAAATGGTCGGCACGGACTGGAAGGGCCGAGAAGGCCTGTTTCCGTGCTGTAATTGTTATATAGTTATATGGTAGGGTAGCAAAAAGAGGAGGGCAATTGTAATAGGGAACTCCATAGTTAGGGGGTCAGATTGCGATTCTGTGGACGCAGTTGGGAGACCCGGATGGTAGTTTGCCTCCCTGGTGCCAGGGTCTCGGATGTGTCGGAATGTGTCGAAAAGATTCTGAAAAGGGAGGGAGAGGAGCCTGATGTTGTGGTACACATTGGTACCAATGGCATAGGCAGAAAAAGAGAAGAGGTCCTGAAAGGAGAATTTAGGGAGTTGGGGGGAAAGGTAAGGAGAAGGACCAAAAGAGTAACAATTTCAGGATTACTGCCTGTGCCACGTGACAGTGAGAGTAGAAATGGAATGAGGTGGAGGATAAATGCATGGCTGAGGGACTGGAGCAGTGGGCAGGGATTCAAGTTTCTTGATCACTGGGACCTCTTTTGGGGAAGGCATGATCTGCATAAAAAGGACGGGTTGCACTTGAACCCGAGGGGACCAATATCCTGGCGGGGAGATTTGTAAAGGAGACTTTAACCTAGAAAGGCTGGGGGGAGGGACTCGGGTAGAGGGGGCTAGAGGAAAGGGTGAGGGGCAAGAGGCAGAGAAGGGAAGCACTCGGTCCCAAAATGTAGGCGAGAAAGAGGAAAAAGATAATAAACAGAGAATAAGGGATGGTGGGTTTCTAAAATGTGTATATTTTAATGTTAGGAAAGTGGATGAACTTAGAGCCTGGATTGACACATGGAAATGTGATGTTGTGGCAATCAGTGAAACATGGTTGCGGGAGGGTTGTGATTGGAATTTTGTTGGAACTAAATATTCCAGGATTTTGTTGCTTCAGGTGTGATAGAATTGGACGGACCAGAGGTGGAGGGGTTGCATTGCTTGTCAGAGAAGATATTACAGCAGTGCTTTGGCAGGATAGATTAGAGGGCTCGTCTAGGGTGTTTGGGTGGAACTGAGAAGTGGGAACGGTGTAGCAACACATTTAGGGGTGTATTATAGACCGCCAAATGGGGAGCGAGAATTGGAAGAGCTAATATGTAAGGAGATAGCAGATATTAGTAGTAAGCACAAGGTAGTGATTGTGGGAGATTTCAATTTTCCAAAAATAGACTGGGAAACACATTCTGTAAATGGGTTGAATGTTTTGGAGTTTGTTAAATGTGCGCAGGATAGTTTTTTGCAGCAATACATAGAGGTATCGACCAGAGAAGGGGCAGTGCTGGACCTCCTGTTAGGAAATGAGGCAGGTCAGGTGACGGAGGTATGCGTTGGTGAGCACTTTGGGACCAGTGATCACAATACCATTAGTTTCAATATAATTATGGAGAGTCACAACTGGACCTAGGGTTGAGAATTTTGATTGGAGAAAGGCTAACTTTGAGAGAATGCGTAAGGATTTAAAAGGAGTGAATTGGGACATTTTGTTTTATGGGAAGGATGTAGAAGAGAAATGGAGGACATTTAAAGGGGAAATTGTAAAAGTACAGAATCTTTATGTCCCTGTTTGGTTGAAAGGAAATAATAAAAATTGGAAAGAGCCATGGTTTTCAAGGGAAATTGGACACTTGTTTCGAAAAAAGAGAGATATCTACAATTTTTATAAGAGGCATGGAGTAAATGAGGTGCTAGAGGAGTATAAAGAATGTAAAAAGAATCTTAAGAAATAAATTAGAAAGGCTAAAAGAAGATATGAGGTTGCTTTGGCAAGAAAGGTGAAAGTAAATCCAAAGGGTTTCCACAGCTATATTAATAGCAAAAGGATAACGAGGGATAAAATTGGACCATTAGAGAGCCAGGATGGACAGCTATCTGCAGAGCCAAAAGAGATGGGGGAGATATTGAACAATTTCTTTTCTTCGGTATTCACCAAGGAGAAGGATATTGAACTCTGTGAGGTAAGGGACAAAAGTAGAGTAGCTATGGAACTATGAGATTAAAAGAGGAGGAAGTACTGACATTTTTGAAAAATATAAAAGTTGATAAGTCTCCAGGTCCTGAGAGAATATTCCCTAGGACATTGAGGGAAGTTAGTGTAGAAATAGCAGGGGCTATGACAGAAATATTTCAAATGCCATTAGAAACGTGAATGGTGCCGGAGGATTGGCGTACTACGCATGTTGTTCCATTGTTTAAAAAGGGTTCAAAGAATAAACCTAGCAATTATAGACCTGTTAATTTGACATCAGTAGTGGGCAAATTAATGGAAAGGATACCTAGAGATAATATATATAAGCATCTGGATAAACAGGGTCTGATCAAGAACAGTCAACATGGATTTGTGCCTGGAAGGTCATGTTCGACAAACCTTCCTGAATTATTTGAAGAGGTTACTAGGGAAATTGATGAGGGTAAAGCAGTGGATGTTGTCTATATGGATTTCAGTAAGGCCTTTGACAAGGTTCCCCATGGAAGGTTGTTTAAGAAGGTTCAATCTTTGGGTGTTAATGGCGGAGTAGCAAGATGGATTCAACAGTGGCTAAATGGGAGATGCCAGAGAGTAATGGTGGATGGCTGTTTGTCAGGTTGGAAGCCGGTGACCAGTGGGGTGCCTCAGGGATCTGTGTTGGGTCCACTGTTGTTTGTCATGTATATCAATGATCTAGATGATGGGGTGGAAAATTGGATAAGTAAGTATGCAGATGATACTAAGATAGGTGGTGCTGTGGATAATGAAGTAGATTTTCAAAGTCTGCAGAGAGATTTGGGCCATTTGGAAGAGTGGGCTGAAAGATGGCAGATGGAGTTTAATGCTGATAAGTGTGAGGTGCTACATCTTGGCAGGACAAATCAAAATAGGGCAAACATGGTAAATGGTAGGGAATTGAGGAATGCTGTGGAACAGAGGGATCTAGGAATAACTGTGCATAGTTCCATGAAGGTGGAATCGCATGTAGATAGGGTGGTAACTAAAGCTTTTAGTGTGCTGGCCTTTATAAATCAGAGCATTGAATATAGGAGTAGGGAAGTAATGTTAAAATTGTACAAAGCATTGGTAAGACCAATTCTGGAGTATGGTGTACAATTTCGGTCGCCTAATTATAGGAAGGATGTCAACAAAATAGAGAGAGTACAGAGGAGATTTACTAGAATGTTGCCTGGGTTCCAGCAACTAAGTTACAGAGAAAGGTTGAACAAGTTAGGTCTTTATTCTTTGGAGCACAGAAGGTTAAGGGGGGACTTGATTGAGGTCTTTAAAATGATGAAAGGGATAGACAGAGTTGACGTGGATAAGCTTTTCCCATTGAGGGTATGGAATATTCAAACAAGAGGGCATGACATGAGAATTAAGGGACAGTAGTTTAGGGGTAACATGAGGGGGAACTTCTTTACTCAGAGAGTGGTGGCTGTGTGGAATGATCTTCCTGCAGAAGTGGTGGAGGCAGGATCGATTTTAACATTTAATAGTAAAGTGGATAGGTATATGGACGGGAAGGGAATGGAGGGGTATGGTCTGAGTGCAGGTAGATGGGACTAGGGGAAAATAAATGGTCGGCACGGACTGGAAGGGCCGAGAAGGCCTGTTTCCGTGCTGTAATTGTTATATGGTTATATGATTATATGGTTATATCACTTAAATAAATGACAAACAACAATGGGTCTTGCACCAATCCCTGTGGCACACCACTCGTCACAAACCTCCAGTCCAAAAATGAAACCCTCCAGTATTTTTTCTAAAATAGGTAGGAGTTCGGGAGGTACACTTTTTTTTTGAATACAAATACTTTTATTCGGAAAACAAAAACAAACATACGTAACACGATCAAAACTGCCTTTGCGGCAGTTTACAAAACAGTCATCAATTTTGAAACAACGCCATACTTTTACAATAGTATGGTGAAACACAAAGTTAAATTTAAATCCGATGCTACGTTGGGTGAGGGGGGGTGGGGAGGGGCAAGGGATATCTCCATCTTTTCTCATTCCTCTTTCTCTTTGCTGGGAGCTTAGGGAACTTTTTCTTGTTCTTTTCTATTCTATTCTTTCACCTTTTTCCTTTCTTCTTTTCTTGCTGTCCCTTTGTTTCCTCTTTTCCATTTTTTCAATTTAGGTTATAAGGTTAAAAATGAAGCTGTACAATAATTGTAGAATTCTAGATGCCGAACGTTTTATCTCTGTACAATTGCTTCCAAAAAAACAAATGCAGATGACAGCAAGATTGCTAAGGTCACAGACGTTGAGGAAGGCTGAGAAGGTATACAGTGGGATATAGATCAGCGACAGAAACGGGCAGAGAAATGGCAGATTGAGTTTAAACCGAGCAAGTGTGGGCTGTTGCAAGTGCGACCAAACCAGCAGCGAGGGCCGCGCGGAGGTCGGGTGAGTGGCGCAACGCGGCGCAAAGTGAGGCGAACTTGGAGCGAAGTCTTCAGGTATGTTCTCCAGGACAAAGAGGGGCACACAGAGAGGGGCACAGAGGTACACACAGAGAGGGGCCACGGAGCCACACACATAGAGGGTCACGGAGGCACCTACAGAGAAGGTCACGGAGGCACAATGTCGAGACGGTGTGTAATGCGTCGAGGCGACTGCGAGCCGACAAGCCGTTGCCGCGTGGAATTTTCGAACATAGTCAGTTTTTCGGAGCCCCGCGCGATGTCGGGACGAACTTCGCACAATTCCGCACAGCTCCGGCGATCGAAGTGGGACCGGCCCCGCGACGCCGGACGGCTCAAGCGACCACATTAGGTCGCGCTCATCGCATGGAGTTGCATGCTTGTAGGACAGGCCCTTAACTCTCTGAAAGTGGCAACGAAAGTAGATAGGGTGGTAAACAAGGCATACGGTATACTTGCTTTTATAGATTGGGGCTTGAATCATAAGAGTCAGGAAGTCACAATGCAGATTTACAGGACTTTAGTTAGGCTACATTTAGTGTGTTGTGTGCAGTTCTGATCTCCCCATTACAGGAAGGATGTGGAGGCTTCAGACAGGGTACAGAGGAGGTTCCCCAGAGTGTTGCCTGGATTCAGGGGTATGAGCTACAGAGCGAGGTTGGACAGACTTGGATTGTTTTGTCTGGAATGCCGAAGTTGGTATATAAAATGGTGAGAGGCATAGATGGGGTCGGATTCTTTGTCCCAGGATGGAAAAATCAAATACAAGAAGGCAATCTTTAACGGTGAGAGGGGCAAAGTTGAAAGGAGATGTGCGGGGCAAGTTTTTCACACCGAGGGTGGGGAGTGCCTGGAACGGGCTCTAGGGGTGGTTGTTGAAGCAGTTACCTTAGTGGCATTTAAAATACTTTTGGATAGGCATATGGATATGTGGACAATAGAGAGATATGGGTTATGTGCAGGTAGGCAAATAAAGAAAGCAAACTCAATGCTAGCATTTATTTCAAGAGGGCTTGTATACAAAAACAAGGATGTAATGTTGAGGCTCTAGAAGGCACCGCATTTGGATTATTATGGGCAATATTGGGCACCATATCTGAGGAAGGATGTGTTGGCTCTGGAGAGGGTCCAGGGAGGTTTACAAGAATGATCCCAGGAATGAGTAGGTTAACCTATGATGAGCATTTGTCGGCACTGGGCCTGTACTCGCTGGAGTTTAGAAGAATGAGGGGAGACCTCTGTGAAACCAGAACAGTGAAAGCCTTGGGAAGAGTGGATGTGTAGAGTGGGAGAATCTAGGACTAGAGGTCATAACCTCAGGATTAAAGGACGTTCTTTTAGGAAGGAGATGAGGAGACATTTCTTTAGTCAGAGGGTGGTGAATCTGTGGGATTCTTTGCCATAGACAGCTGTGGAGGTCAAGTCAATGGATATTTTCAATGGATAGATAGATTTTTGATTAGTATGGGTCAGAGGTTATGGGGAGAAGGCAGTAGGATGGGGTTAGGAGGGAGTGATACTGTAGATCAGCCATGATTGAATGACGGAATAGACTTGATGGGCCGAATGGCCTTATTCTGCACCTATCAATTGAATGGATTGTGCTGAATTGTTCTATGTTCTATCAAGGTAACTCTATACTTGGTTGCAAAATAATGTATGTTCAGGGATTCGAGCAGGGGATTGAGTACATATCCTCAAACACCAGTATTGCAGCAGAGTGGGAAAAATGTTATGACCAATTCTAATTGACTGATTGTGTAGGAAGGAAGTGCAGATGCTGTTTTAAAGCGAAAATTGACACAAAAAGCTGGAGCGACTCAGTGGATCAGACAGCATCTCTGGAGAGAAGGAATTGGTGACGTTTTGGGTCGAGACCCTTCTTCTGTCTGAAGAATCACTCAACCCGAAACGTCACCTATTCCTTTTCTCCGATTG
Source organism: Raja brachyura (assembly GCA_963514005.1). The sequence continues at coordinate 4,809,899 of OY740794.1, read as the reverse complement.
ACTGTCTAGCAGTCAGGAAGTTCCGAAGCCAGTTGCAGATGGAGGTCTCAAGGCCAAAGTCTAGACATGCGGAGAGGAGCCTATTTGGTATTATGGTGTTGAAAACTGAGCTGTAGTCAATGAATAGCATCCAGACAGAGGTGATCGTATAGTCAAGGTGACCCAGAACTGAAGGTGGTGCAAGGAAGATGGCATGCTCTATTAAGCTGTTTATCCGTTACATAAATCGCAAGGATTTCTAGATTGTCCAGACAACTGTTGCATAATGGTGCGGCCATTATCAATGTAGCTTAGTTTAGTTTTGAGATACAGCACGGAAACAGGCCCTTCAGCCCACCGGGTCCTCACCGACCAGCAATCCCCGCACACTGACATGATCCTACACACACAGGGAATATTTTTACATTTACAACAAGCCAATTAACCTACAACCTGGACGTCTTTGGAGTGTGGGAGGAAACCGAAGATCTCGGAGAAAACCCACGCAGGTCACGGGGTGAACGTGCAAACTCCGTACAGACAGCACCCGTAGCCGGGATCGAAACCGGGTCTCCGGCGCGGCAAGCGCTGCAAGGCAGCAACTCTACCGCTGCGCCACCGTGCTGCCCTAAGTTAGTTTCCCAGACAGGCCAAAGTAACCTAATTCAAAAGTCGATTTGTAATATAATCAGCCAAATGGACTTTGCCGTTCTTGCAGAGGCCCTTGTAGTACTTGACATTATACTTGGACAGATTACAGGGCCCTCTGAAGCAGTTCATTGGAAACGGTTTCACTGTACAGGGCAGTGACAGCACTGGAAGAAAATTAACGCATTTATCTGTCAGCGCCGAGCTAGACTTTCAACTTAGTTAGTTGCAGAGTTCAGATTTTTTTTTCTCTGCAGGGCAGTGAAACCGATACTCTAGGCAAAGAGGTGTCATTTATAAAACAGGATATTTACATGCAGAAAGCAGAGAAACTAAATTTCTAGGTTGAGTCTCTGCACAAGCAGGTTTCTTTGAGTAAACGTATCCTTTTTTGAGAGTTTGTCTGAGAGCTCTCGGAGGAGAGTAATTTTATATTGCAGCGTGCACTATCCGCTTCCCCCGAGCTCTCTCCCTCTCACCCACCCCAGCCAGCATCACCCACCACAAACCTTCCGCTGACTCGACTCACATCATTTAGAGTCTGACGGCATGGGGAGTAGTTCTCGTCTATCAGTCGCCAAGGAGGGCAGACAGAGCCGGGGAACAACAAGTCATTTGTATCTGTTGGGGAGGACACTCCTGGGAAACAAACAGATGAGCCACCTCCTGAATAAAATCCATTCTCTAAACTCAACCCTGTGGTAAATAGAACTTCATGAGAAACACGCAGTCGAGGTTCCCAAGCACGGCAGGAAATATTGCCTTTCACTTTAACCCTTTCATTCCAATGATACATAAAGCGGTGATGTACGAGATAATGGGAGATTTTGAAGGGGATTATTTGCAGCACTAAGCACGTAACTGGCTGTGCTCCTCTGCAGACCTGTCGCTGGTTTTCTAGCATTCAGGGAAAGTTACTGGAAGTTTGGGATTTCCATGCAAACCAATAACTCAAGGCACAAAACAAAAGCTTTTCCACAAGTATTTTTGACCAGCCTTTTCACACGGCTATGGGCTTGGGCTTTGCAGCAGGGTCTCGGTGGAGGATGCAAATAATGTAACTGGGGACATAGCCTGTGGAGTGTGAGCACATGGAAATAGACATGGAACAGTACGGTGCAGGGGAGATGCACTGTACCTGAAGCGTCACCTATTCCTTTTCTCCAAAGATGCTGTCTGCTCGACTGAGGCACTCCAGCTTTTTGTGTCTATCTGTGATATAATGCAGGGAGGTGGGGAGATTGCAACCTTCACGTGGTACACCCTGTTTCGACGAATGCAATCAACCTGACGTGCACAAACGGAAGATCAAATAGAACAAGTTGTCCAACAACTTTAGGCTGTGCACGCCACACGCAAGAAGAAGAAGAAGTGTAGTGCGGGAACAGGCTCTTCAACCCATCATGCCTGCACCGATTTCAACAAATCCCATATGCCTGCACATAATCTATATTCCTCCATCCCTCTGTTAAAGAAGGAACTGCAGATGCTGGAGAATCGAGGGTACACAAAAGGCTGGAGAAACTCCTGAAGAAGGGTCTCGACCCGAAACGTCGCCTATCCCCTTCGCTCCTTAGATGCTGCTGCACCCGCTGAGATTCTCCAGCCTTTTGTGTACCCTCCTCCATCCCCTGTCTGTTTATGTGCCCGTCTAAACACCTCGTCATGTTGATATTGTGTCTGTTTCCACCTCTCGTAGGCATTCCATAGACATCCCCCTGTCTCTCTCCCTCTCTTTTATTTTATTTTCAAAAACTTTATTCGACACAATCATATGATACAACACATCAAAACATATTCAGAAATTACACTATAACAAATAATCATTATAGTACAACAGTACATTCATTGTTTACAATACTCTCAACCCCCTGTCGTGACCAGTGTTGACGGAAGGCCTCCAGAGTCCCCGTGGACACCGCGTGTTCCCTCTCCAGGGACACACGTGCACGGACGTAGGCCCGAAAGAGGGGCAGGCAGCCGACTCTTGCCTGACCGTCGACCGCCCACTGCCTGGACCCGCGAATGGCCATCTTAGCCAGGCCCAGGAGCAAACCCACAGGGAAGTCCCACCCCCCCCCCTCCCCCCACTCGGCTCTCCCCACACCCTGCCTTCTGTCCGAACACCAGGATTGTGGGACTAAAATGCAGCCGGAACTTGAGGAGCAGCCCCTTCAGATATTGGTACAGGGGCAGTAACCTCACACACTCCATATACGCGTGGGACACGGTCTCATCCTCGCCGCGGAAAATACATGCGGCGGGCGAGCCCGTGAACTGGCTCAAAAGTTTATTACACACCACCGCTCTGTGCAACACTCTCCACCCCAGGTCCCCAATGTAAAGGGGAACAACTCCCTTGTAGAGAGACCTCCACTGGGGACCGCCCCCGCCTTCAGGCGGTAACACGCACCGCCATGGTGTGTCGGGACGGGAGACGAAGGCAAGGAGGTGCAGAATGTGCAGGAGCATTCTGTACAGTGAGCGGCTCTTCGCATCATGAAATGCCATGCTGGGCATCTCAGAGAGGCGGCTCAGGTTGTGTGGAGCCGGCGCCCGGGAAATATCCCGGAGCCTGGGCCCGATGAGCAGATCCGACGGAGCGGGGGTAAGCTCTATCTGAACCACTCTAGGCTCGCGCCTCTCCTCGACACCCGCTATGACAGGGTGAGGACTGGCCACTCCCGCAGCCACAACATCCCCCTCCCCTCGTGGAGCAACACACTGGCTGAAAACAACCAAATTCCTCACTCTTAGCACATCACGATAGAAACTAGGCCAACCCCGTAAGGCGGGTCGACTGATGCCCGCTACCACCTACCTCTCCCTCCCTCTCCCTCTCCCTCTCCCTCTCCCTCTCCCTCTCCCTCTCCCTCTCCCTCTCCCTCTCCCTCTCCCTCTCCCTCTCTCTCTCTTTCTCTCTCTCTCTCTCTGTAAAACAGTTAAATCACCTTCTGAATAAAATCAATTCTCTAAACTGAACCACTTTTACATTCTTAAACTCCAACCTCTGACCCTGTAGAGAAAATAATCTGAATAACCGGTGACTGGACCCCCCTTCGATATAAAATTTGAAATAGAATAATTACTTTAACAACAACAAAAATCGGTCAGCACCGGCGACAACCTACGTTATCTGGCGACAACTATGACAGCACCTACGTCACGAGAAGTCAAGCTACGTTCATTGGCGTCAAACCCACTGTCGCTAACTGTCTCCGAAAATTGAAAATGCAGGGGTGACCTGAAGGCCGCTACGACTCTTTGGGCGACTGAGGAGACGACTCACGGCCACACAGGCGACTCCATGTTGCGACAGCCTAGTCACCGGCAGTCGCCTGAAAAATCACCCACATGGGACAGGCCCATAGGGTCGCGCTATCTGTGGTACACGTTCATCTTTGACCCCCGTAGTCTGCAGCTGATTGATAGTCAGCATGGACAGTGGGCTGAAGAACCTTTCTCCATGCTGTTTCTTTCAATCCGTCAATGGATTAGAATGTACCAGCGTACACTTGTCCGGATTAAACTCCATCTGCTGTTTGGCCACCCACATTTCCAACTGCTTCATATCCCGCTGTATCCTTTGACAGCCTCCCGCACTATCCACCGCGCTGATTGCCGTCTGCAATCTCACAAATCAGCCCACCTACATTGTTGCTGACTATAAGATCTGCACTGTTAGATGATCGTCAAAAAGTGCCTCAGATAGAAAGTTAACCCTATAAATTCAGAAACCTCTGCATGTTTTATGTATTGAACATTCATCGATTCATAATACTTTGGAAATACATTTGTAACAAATTGTGCTGACTGCTGCCGGTGGCTTCAAATCACAAACTAATCATCAATAACTAGGGGAGTAGGCTTGGGCAGCTTGAATATTGATTTATCTAACTTCAAATAACCATAGCATGCCCTCTCTCTGTGTCCCTCCTCCACCCTAGTTCTCCAACTGGTTTCAATAGACAATAGGTGCAGGAGTAGGCCATTCGGCCCTTCGAGCCAGCACCCCCATTCAATGTGATCATGGCTGATCATCCCCAATCAGTACCCCATTCCTGCCTTCTCCCCATATCCCCTGACTACGCTATTTTTAAGAGCCCTATCTAGCTCTCTCTTGAAAGCATCCAGAGAACCTGCCTCCACTGCCCTCTGAGGCAGAGAATTCCACAGACTCACAACTCTCTGTGAGAAAAAGTGTTTCCTCGTGTCCACTCTAAATGGCTTACTCCTTATTCTTAAACTGTGGCCCTGGCTCTGGACTCCACCAACATCAGGAACATGTTTCCTGCCTCTAGCATGTCAAAGCCCTTAACAATCTTATATGTTTCAATGAGATACCCTCTCATCCTTCTAAACTCCAGAGTGTACAAGCCCAGCTGCTCCATTCTCTCAGCATATGACAGTCCCGCCATCCTGGGAATTAACCTTGTAAACCTACGCTGCACTCCCTCAATAGCAAGAATGTCCTTCCTCAAATTAGGGGACCAAAACTGCACACGATACTCCAGGTGTGGCCTCACTAGGGCCCTGTACAACTGCAGAAGGATGTTCCACCTGCCTAATGTTACTATTTGTATGCCTCATGGTCACCTTCCCCTCAGCCAACAATGAACCATTCTACATTTCCGTCAACATCGTCTGCTTTGATCTGTTCTTTTCACACTGTAAATTATCTTTGTACCCCTCCATATCTCTCATCTCCCTCTCCCTTGACTCTCAGTCGGAAGAAGGGTATCGACCCGAAACGTCACCCATTCCTTCTCTCCAGAGATGTTGCCTGTCCCGCTGAGTTACTCCAGCATTTTATGTCTATCTCCCCTCCAGGAGGATGGGAATGTTTAGGAAAGGAACAAAGCCTGGGAAAGGGGGCAGCATAGTTTAGTTGGAGCTGGGATCAAAGTGAGATTGGGTGGGGTCAGGGAGGACCTGGAGGCCCATTGCATTTGTTGTTTCAGAGTTAGATATTTTTTTAACAGTCATAAAAATATCTTAAGCCGTCTTTTAAAACAAAATTGACTGAGTTACGCGAGAAGATGGAAGACTGGAAACCCGGGCAAAGAAATAGGTTGAAAAAAATGATGAGGGAGATGGAGAGATTTTTGGAGGGAATTTCAGACTTTGGGGCCTTGGAAACTGAAAGCAGAGCTGCCAGTGATGAAACAAGTAAAGAACAGAGCCAGGAGAGGTCAACATTGATAGAGTGTAAGTGTGCGTAGGGCTAGGAATGGTTAGGGAGATATGGAGGGTAAGGAAATGGAAGGCCCTGAAAACCAGGCTTAAGGGCCTGTCCCACCAGCATGCAACTCCATGCGATGAGCGCGACCTAACGTGGTCGCTTGAGCCGTCCGGCGTCGCGGGGCCGGTCCCACTTCGATCGCCGGAGCCGTGCGGAATTGTGCGGAGTTCGTCCCGACATCGCGCGGGGCTCCGAAAAACTGACTATGTTCCAAAATTCCGCGCGGCAACGGCTTGTCGGCTCGCAGTCGCCTCGACGCATTACACACCGCCTCGACATCGTGCCTCCGTGAACCTATCTGTAGGTGCCTCCGTGACCCTCTATGTGTGTGGCTCCGTGGCCCTCTGTGTGTGTGCTTCTGTGCCCCTCTCTGTGTGCCCCTCTCTGTCCTGGCGAACTTACCTTAGACTTCATTCCAAGTTCGCCTCACTTTGTGCCGCGTTGCGCCACTCACCCGACCTCCGCGTCGCTGGTGGGAACGGCCCTGTACAGGGATCACCCGATCTCCGCGCGGCCCCCGCTTCTAGTTTGATCGCGCTCACCGCATGGAGTCGGATGCTGGTAGGGCAGGCCCTTTATGGCATTTTAAATCAATTCATTGCCTGATCATCAGTCAATGTAGAGCAGTAAATAAAAGGTGTACTGGGACTTGGTGTGAGGTTGGATACAGAGAAGGAATGCCATACTTCGAGGAAACGTTGTAATCGTCCCGATACAACCAGATAAACGATTACAGAGCAATGAACACTTATATTGACTAGGTCAGGGGTGGGGAACCTGTGGCCTTAAGGTCGAATACGGCCTTCTTGGCCAGTAAGTGCGGCCTTTTGAACAAATCCAAATTTTGTAGAACAAATCCTTTTATTTTTATTAATATGTTTTTGTTCATCTATTATTTTTATTTTAATCTTAAAATGAACGTATTTAAAACACCTAGGGTAAAAGATTCAACAAAATAACCCTCCCCGACTGACGGCCACAATTAAAACATTAGTAAGTCATGAGGGCTATTTTAACAAAAGAATGTACATTTTGAAGTAGATCTAATTGAAGTTCCTTGGATGCGGCCTTATTAGATTACAGCTAACTTAATGTGGCCTTCCGACCTGAAAAGGTTCCCCAGCCCTGGACTAGGTTAACACCAGCAAAATACTCTCCATGGTGTAAATACAGCTACGTTGTTCGATATATTACGTATTTTCACATTGATCAGGAGTTCTACCTTCAGGTTGGCAAAAAGCAAGGATGAAATGCAACCGCAGGATTCTAAATCACTCGTTAAATGTTCATTTCTAAAGAGAATCAATTCTACTCAGAGTGAGAATCATTAACATTTTGTTATTCATGAAGCTATTGCCGCATTAGATATTTTTTTAATCCAATTTTCATTTATCCAGGGGTGAAAAGGTTATTCTAAAATTTGAACAGGTAAGAATGGCAATGATGATTAGTCTGATTTGTAAACCAGCAATCAAAAATTGGTGTTGAACTCTCTAATTATAAGGTTAATTTGCTCATTTAATCACGATACAATGCCCTTAAAATGCATGCAAGTTTTAAAAAGTATATATAAACCATATGTTCCTTCTCATACTATACATGGGCCTGCAATCATTTTTAATTTGAATGGACCAAAATCAGGTAAATGTGAGATTGTTTTTTTAGTCAGTTCACAAATACTGAGCACATGGCATATTAGCATTTTTTAAGTAAATATTAGCTGCAATGTGCATATTTTAATTTATTATCTATTGCAAATCACTGTCACGCAACAGTACGACTGCTGCTACTAACATTGTTCTTGCAGTGTGCAGGACTGTGCAAAAATATTTGAATCTTAACTTTGCAATTGCTAAAGGCTTAAAATGTTGTTTCTCTTATGCTTTTCCACACAATATGGCAGTCAGTGTAAGTGCAGCCCTTAATTTTAGCATTAGTAAATTAGATAAGGCATCTAACATCTGACGGTTAGTTTAGTTTAGTTTATGGGCTTGTCCACTGAAGGGCCTGTAACACTTTCACAACCTAATTCACGACCGTTTTTACTCGTGGACATTTTTCATCATGCTAGAAAAATGCCCCGACCTACTTGATGCCGCGAATATCTACGACTAGCATCACGGCCTACCTACGACCTCCTACGACCTCCTATGACCATCAAGGTCAAACTCAGCAGAGGTCGTGAATTAGGTCGTGAAAGTGGGGCAGACCCTTTAGGCGACTTTTTAGGCAACTGCAGGAGACTATGCAGTCGCCACATGGTCGCCACATGTTCGCGGGTGTTTCCCGGGAGTCGCCTTCGTGGTCGTGAGGAATTCCCGCATTCTGGGAACTAGTCGCGGCCTCAATATGGTCTCCACGAATTTGTCAACATGTTGAAAAATTAGCGGCGACTAGAATGAAGCTGCCATGGAGAGTAGCGAGAATTATCGTGCCGTAGATGGGCCGCCAGGAGGTCCCAGTGGGTTGCCAGGAGGTCGAAGGTTCTCGTAGGTTCTCGTAGTTTGTAGCCGGTGCTGACCGGTGAATTTCATTGGTTCATTGGGAAAAACAGTAGTTTTCAGAACCAGAACCGTTAGGTCACATGTTCACATGGGAGGAGTGGTCCCCCAATGCAATATTCCACCTCTCCACCAATTCCAATATTGGTGGCCAGTGGTGGGGGGGGGGGGGGGGGGGGGGCTTTGTGGAGAGCTAGTATGGGTATTGAGGGTTGAAGGGACTGGTTTCCAGAGGGCCAGTATAGACATTATGGGCCAAATGGATTCTTGGGGTGATAGCCCAGTCACTCAAGCCTGATGGGCTGGCAGCTCATTCATGGCTAGTAGACGAGCAGTTGACTCATGGCTATTCCTTGAAATTCCATTTCAAGCAGGGTGCAAGGCCATCAAATTCAAATTCAGTTTCCTACCACTTCAAGCAGGGTGCAAGGCCACCAAACTCAAGTGCAGTTTCCTTCCACTTCAAGCAGGGTGCCGGGCCACCAACCCCAAGTGCAGTTTCATGCCACTTCAAGCAGGACGGAAGGCCACCAAATGCTAGTGCTCTTTAATGCCATTTCAAGCAGGGTGCGTGGCCACCAAATTCAAGTGCAGTTTCATACCACTTCCAGCAGGGTACAAGACAACCAAATTGAAGTACAGTTTCATACCATGTCAAGCAGGGTGCAAGGCCACCAAACTAAAACGCAGTTTCATACCATTTCATGCAGGGTGCAAGGCCACCGAATTCAAATGCAGTTTCAGACCATTTCATGCAGGGTGCAAGGACACCACATCCAAATGCAGTTTCATACCATTTCAAGCAGGGTGAAACCACAATAAAACCATCATAAAAACACTCAAAACAGCATATAAACACCACACTCACAGTTCAGTAGAAATTCAGTGTGTTCAGTTGATTCACAGCTCAGACAGAATTTTCACTGGAATACTCGCTGGAATTTAGGAGATTGAGGGGGGATCTAAAAGAGACTTACAAAATTCTTAAGGGGTTGGACAGGCTAGATGCAGGAAGATTGTTACCGATGTTGGGGAACTCCAGAACAAGGGGTCACAGTTTAAGGATAAGGGGGAAGTCTTTTAGGACCGAGATGAGAAGATAATTTTTCACACAGAGTGGTGAGTCTGTGGAATTCTCTGCCACAGAAAGTAGTTGAGGCCAGTTCATTGGCTATATTTAAGAGGGATGTAGATGTGGCCCTTGTGGCTAAAGGGATCAGGGGGTATAGAGAGAAGGCAGGTACAGGATACTGAGTTGGATGATCAGCCATGATCATATTGAATGGCGGTGCAGGCTCGAAGGGCCGAATGGTTTACTCCTGCACCTATTTTCTATGATTCTATGATTCTATGACAGAGTTGTGACCTCTCCCTCCCCCATCTTGCAGAGACTGGGCCACACCCATACATCCAGGTTTTATAGTTCCTCCCCCTTCCCTCCGGAAGGGGTGTGGCCTTCATTGCGTGATTAAAACATGTACACTTTTATTTTTAATTGATGGGAAGAATCCTCTGCACCTGATGAGCGGAGGGGGGCTGAGTAAGATGGCCAAAGACCACAGTCGTAAGTGGTAGCGGTTTATCTAAAATCAATATACAGATCAAACAGGAAGTTGGCAAGTTACAACCACCAACAACCATTTGCAGTGCAGCATTTCAAAGCAACCACATTTTAATTTTCAAACCACATTAAGGGCACTCACAGTTGAGTAGACATGTGTTCAGTGTTATTCACAGCTGAGACGTGACAATCTCGCTTCCTCCATCTTGCAGAGACTTAGTGAGGTACAACACTTCCAGGTTTTATAGTCCTTCCCCCCTCCCACCGGCAGAGGCAGCAGAGAGAATGTCAACAATTTTTAAACATTAATAACTCTTTTATTTTTAATCATGGGAAAAATCCTCTTGTCCTGTGCAGTGGAGTGGGATGGCCAAAAATCACAGACGCAAGTTGCAGCGTTTTTTCAAAAAACATGAAACAGAAAAACAGGAAGTGGTCAAGATCTTACTTTTAGTAATATAGATACCTATTAAAAGTCTGATCTTGGATGCGTGTGTGTTTGTTCGTATGTGTGTGTTTGTGTATAATCATATCTTCTTGAAAAATTCGAAACATTCCGCCGAAATCAACGTAACTGAAAATTCCTGCTTAATTTCAGTTATTAATGAAAATGTGCCCAAATCTGAAAAGGCTTTGACAAAAAACCCGCTGTCTTCTTGCTCGCGCTGCAAGTGATGTCACAACACCCCCCCCCCCCCCGCCCCATGACCATGCCCCCCTGTACTCGGGCCCTGCCTGAAGCCTGGAGCCGGCCTCCCGTGGTGGCTACGGGTAGAGTTCAGGTGCGTTGGGGGGAACCTGCAGCCGGGAGCCATCAGCCGGGGAGGGAGTATTGCGTTCATGATGACGCGCCCCCCCACCCCTCAAACTCTACCTCCCCTCCCTCCCTGCCCCCCCCCCCCATTCTCTGCCCCCCATGCCACCTGTGGGCCTACAGCTAGGGGATGGTTGCATTGGGTGAGCAGACCCAACGGGTCTGCACTTGCTTCCGGAGGGACTATAAAACCTGGAAATGTGGAGTGCGTCAGTCAGTCTCTGCAAGATGGGGGAGTGAGAGGGTCACGTCTCTCAGTCTGAGCTGTGAATAACACTGACCACATATCTACTAAACTGTGAGTGGTTTTACTGACCTGTCAGTGCCCTTAATGTGGTTTGAAAATATAGTTTGGAAATGCTAAAGCTGTGTTGCCTTTGGTTTGCAAATGCTAAAGCTGTGTTGCCTTTGGTTTGGAAATGCTAAAGCTGTGTTGCCTTTGGTTTGGAAATGCTTAAGCTATGATGGCTTTGGTTTGGAAATGCTAAAGCAGTGTTACCTAATTAAAGTTGCCATGCCTAATTAAAGTTGCCTTGCCTAATTAAAGTTGCCTTGCCTAATTAAAGTTGCCTTGCCTAATTAAAGTTGCCTTGCCTAATTAATGTTGCCTCGCGTAATTAAAGTTGTTTTGCCTTCTATATAATTAAAAGACTAATCTTGACCACTTCCTGTTTGTGCCATCTTACTCAGTCCCCCCCCCCCCCCCCCCCACCCTCTGCTCATCAGGTGCTGAGGGTTCTTCCCATCAATGAAAAATAAAAGAGTTTAATAACTTTAATAATCTAAAGTGTTGAGATTCTCTCTCCTGTCAATCATGCCATTAAGGTCATGCCCCTTCTGGTGGGAGGGGGAGGAGGGAGGGACTATAAAACCCAGAAGTGTGGGCTTAGTTCAGTCTCTGCAAGATGGAGGAGGAAGAGGTCATGACTCGCTGTCTTTAGTGGCCTTGCACCCTGCTTGAAATGGTATGAAACTGCACTTGAATTTGGTGGCCTTGTACCCTGCTTGAAGTGGTAAGAAACTGCACTTGAATTTGGTGACCTTGCACCCTGCTTGAAATGGAATTTCAAGGAATAGCCGTGAGTCCACTGCCAGCCCACCAGCCGTGAGTGAGTGAGCTGCCAGCACAACAGGCTTGAATGACTGAGCCGCCAGCCCAAGAATCCATTCGGCCCAAAATGTCCATACTAGCCCTCTGGTAACCAGTCCCTTCAGCCCACACCACCCATACTAGTGCTCCAGAACACTCCTCCCCCTCCACTGGCCACCAATATTGGAATTGGTGGAGAGGTGGAATATTGCGTTGGGGGACCAGCCCTCCCGTGTGATGCTGGGACCCAACGGGTCCCACTTAGTCTGGTAATAAATAAATTTATCCTTGATTGAATTGTATCTCTGTATGCTTTGTTGTCAACTTCTCCTAGCCAACAATGATCTTTGCAACATTTTCCTTGACCACCATCCCCTTTATGTCTTGTTTTCACATCTTACTCTTCCTTATCTTTTTGTCCCCCTCTCCCCTGGCTGTCAATCTGAAGAAGGGTCTCGACCCGAAACGTCACCCATTCCTTCAGTCTAGCGATGCTGTCTGTCTCGTTGAGTTACTCCAGCATTTTTATATACTTCCTGCCCTCTGCGCACAGATGTTCCTTTGCTCTGAAGAAATTATCGTGTCAAGATCAGTATCTTTGATCATCATCAGCCACCTCTCTGAACTTCTTCTCTTGTCTTTTGGAATTTTATGTTCCAATCCATTCCAGTAGACCACTTGCAGGTCAAAGAAATCTTCACGCAATGAGAATAGTGCTTTTGGATTGAAAGTGATTCTTATCAGTAGCATAATCTATTTATGAAAACATCTGAAGAGCATATCGAGGTGAAGAAACACAGGGTTATGATGATGGGAGGAAGAAAGGCTAAAAATGGAATTAAAATTGAATTAAAACATCAAGGTGCATCCTATCTATAAAATAAATGTATCAATCAGATGAACGCAGCAAGATTGAAGGGGGATCTTATAGAAACTTACAAAATTCTTAAGGCTAGATGCAGGAAGATTGCTCCCGATGTTGGGGAGGTCCAGGACAAGGGGTCACAGCTTAAGGATAAGGGGGAAATCCTTTAGGACCGAGATGAGAAGGACTTTTTTCACACAGAGAGTGGTGAGTCTCTGGAACTCTCTGCCACAGAGGGTAGTTGAGGCCAGTTCATTGGCTATATTTAAGAGGGAGTTAGATGTGGCCCTTGTGGCTAAGGGGATCAGAGGGTATAGAGAGAAGGCAGGTACGTGATACTGAGTTGGATGATCAGCCATGATCATATTGAATGGCGGTGCAGGCTCGAAGGGCCGAATGGCCTACTCCTGCACCAAATTTCTATATATCTATATTTCTAAGTATCAGTCAGGATGGTACCAGAAGGAACACTTAACCATATAATCATATAACAATTACAGCATGGAAACAGGCCTTCTCGGCCCTTCCAGTCCGTGCCGACCATTTATTCTCCCCTAGTCCCATCTACCTGCACTCAGACCATACCCCTCCATTCCCTTCACGTCCATATACCTATCCACTTTACTTTTAAATGTTAAAATCGATCCTGCCTCCACCAATTCTGCAGGAAGATCATTCTACACAGCCACCACTCTGAGTAAAGAAGTTCCCCCTCATGTTACCCTTAAACTTCTGTCCCTTAATTCTCATGTCGTGCCCTCTTGTTTGAATCTTCCCTACCCTCAATGGGAAAAGCTTATCCATGTCAACACTGTCTATCCCTTTCATCATTTTAAAGATCTTAATCAAGTCCCCCCTTAACCTTCTGCGCTCCAAAGAATAAAGACCTAACTTGTTCAACCTTTCTCTGTAATTAGACTACAAACCTCCACACACTCTTCCCAGAACTTAATTGTATGCCAGGGATAAATCACCACTCAATTATACTTATGTCCCTGTCAGATGCCACTTAGAATTGTGGAGTGACACAGTGTGGAAACAGGCCCTTTGGCCCAACTTGCCCACACCGATCAACATGTGTCATCTATACTAGTCCCACCTGCCCACGTTTGGGCCATATCCCTCCAAACCAGTTCTATCCATGCTTCTTAAACATTGTGATAGTACCTGCAAAGGTGCCTGGCAGTTTTGGTTTTGGCAATCAACCTGGACATGCAAATCATACGCCAGTGTGTAAGGGTGGCATGATGGTGCAGCGGTAGAGTTGCTGCCTTCGAGCCCTTGCTGTGCCGGAGACCCAGGTTCGATCCCGACTACGGGTGCTGTCTGTAGAGACTTTGTACGTTCTCCCCGTGACCGCATGGGTTTGCTCCGAGATCTTCGGCTTCCTCACGCACTCCAAAGATGTTGCAGGTTAGTTGGCTTGGTATCATTGTAAATTGTCCCTAGTTGGTGTAGGATAGTGTTAATGTGCGGGGATCGCTGGTCGGTGCGGACTCGGTGGGCCGAAGGACATGTTTCCGCGCTGTATCTCTCAACTAAACTAAAAGTTAAAATCTCTCAGGTTTTGCTGTGCTGAGTTCAGGTAGTTTTCTATCCATTTCCTTGCTGCCTACCCAATCCTCTAGACATAGACACAAAATGCTGGAGTAACTCAGAGGGACGGGCAGCATCTCTGGAGAGAAGGAATGGGTGACGTTTCGGGTCGAGACCCTTCTTCAGTCTCAACCCAAAACGTTACCCATTTCTTCTCTTCAGAGATGCTGCCTGTCCCGTTGAGTTACTCCGGGTTTTTGTGTCTCTTTAGTTTTAACCAGCATCTGCAGTTCCTTCCTACCCAATCCTCTGCTCCAACTAAAGTTAGTGCAATCTTCCACACTGCACCATTTCCAATGTCTGCAACGTTTGGTGCTGAATACTAATGACTTGGAGTGTGTTTGCCAAATCTTTCTTGCCTTGGAAGGAGAAAGGTTCTTTTTGCCACAATAATAACGCTTGCAACTGACCCAATCATTCTCAGGTAGTTTAACACTTCAGCCACGTGTTTGTTTGCAAATAAAAAAATCATTTGGCAACCACTTTCCCCACTATGGCTGTACTCCATTTACATCATATGAAGTGGATAATGAAAGGCATTGTTATTTTCTAGATGACAGCCGAACAGTTTGTGCCTGAAGCCAAAAATAACTCAACCATTGCTGGCTTTCTTACCTTGTCCCCATTATTATTCAAGGTTTCAAGGTCAGTTTATTGTCACATGTACCAATTAAGGTACAGTGGAATTCGAATTCCACTGTAAGGTACAGTGGAAAACAGCCACACAAAAAACAAGCAACAAGACACACAACTACATAAAGGATAACATAAACATCCACCACAGCAGATTCCCCACATTCTTCATTGTGATGGAAGGCAATAAAGTCCAATCTTCTTCCTCTTTTATTCTCCTGCGGTCGGGGCAGTCGAACCATCCGCAGTCGATGCAATCGAAGCTCGTGTGTCGCGGCGATCGAAGCTCCCGCCTCGGGGCGGTCGAAGCTCCTGCGTCTGGGCGATCGAAGCTCGTGCGTCGGGGCGGTCGAAGCTCGTGCGTCGGGGCGGTCGAAGCTCGTGCGTCGGGGCGATCGAAGCCCGTGCGTCGGGGCGGTCGAAGCTCCCGCGTCGGGGCGGTCGAAGCTCCCGCGTCGGGGCGATCGAAGCTCGTGCGTCGGCGTGATGGAAGCTCGTGCGTCGCGGCGATGGAAGCTCGTGCGTCGGGGCG
The DNA here is from genome assembly GCA_963514005.1 of Raja brachyura. The sequence continues at coordinate 4,794,438 of OY740794.1, read as the reverse complement.
ATGGAAGCTCCCACGTCGGGACGATCGAAGCCCGTGCGTCGGGGCGATCGAAGCTCCCTCGTCGGGGCGATCGAAGCTCGTGCGTCGGGGCGATCGAAGCTCGTGCGTCGGGGCGATCGAAGCTCGTGCGTCGGGGCGATCGAGGCTCGTGCGTCGGGGCGATCGAAGCTCCCTCGTCGGGGCGATGGAAGCTCCCGCGTCGGGGCGATGGAAGCTCGTGCATCGGGGCGATGGAAGCTCGTGCTTCGGGGCGATCGAAGCTCGTGCGTCGGGGCGATCGAAGCTCGTGCGTCGGGGCGATCGAAGCTCCCTCGTCGGGGCGATCGAAGCTCCCGCGTCGGTGCGATCGAAGCTCCCGCGTCGGTGCGATCGAAGCTCCCGCGTCGGTGCGATCGAAGCTCCCGCGTCGGTGCGATCGAAGCTCGTGCGTCGGGGCGATCGAAGCTCCCTCGTCGGGGCGATGGAAGCTCCTGCGTCGGGGTGATGGAAGCTCGTGCGTCGGGGCGATGGAAGCTCGTGCTTCGGGGCGATCGAAGCTCGTGCGTCGGGGCGATCGAAGCCCGTGCGTCGGGGCGATCGAAGCCCGTGCGTCGGGGCGGTCGAAGCTCCCGCGTCGGGGCGATCGAAGTTCGTGCGTCGGGGCGATCGAAGCTCGTGCGTCGGCGCGATGGAAGCTCGTGCGTCGCAGCGATGGAAGCTCGTGCGTCGGGGCGATCGAAGCTCGTGCGTCGTGGCGATTGAAGCTCGTGCTTCGGGGCGATCGAAGCTCGTGCGTCGGGGCGATCGAAGCTCCCACGTCGGGGCGATCGAAGCTCGTGTGTCGGGGTGATCGAGGCTCGTGCGTCGGGGCGATCGAAGCTCCCTCGTCGGGGCGATGGAAGCTCCCGCGTCGGGGCAATGGAAGCTTGTGCGTCGGGGCGATGGAAGCTCGTGCTTCGGGGCGATGGAAGCTCGTGCGTCGGGGCGATCGAAGCTCCCTCGTCGGGGGCGATCGAAGCTCCCGCGTTGGGGCGATGGAAGCTCGTGCGTCGGGGTGGTCGAAGCTCCCGCATCGGGGAGGTCGAAGCTCCCTCGTCGGGGCGATCGAAGCTCCCGCGTCGGGGCGGTCGAAGCTCGTGCGTCGGGGCGGTCGAAGCTCGTGCGTCGGTGCGATCGAAGCTCCCGCGTCGGGGCGATCGAAGCTCGTGCTTCGGGGCGGTCGAAGCTCGTGCGTCGGGGCGGTCGAAGCTCGTGCGTCGGGGCGGCCGAAGCTCGTGCGTCGGGGCGGCCGAAGCTCGTGCGTCGGGGCGGCCGAAGCTCGTGCGTCGGGGCGATCGAAGCTCCCGCGTCGGGGCGATCGAAGCTCGCGCGTCGGGACGATCGAAGCTCGCGCGTCGGGACGATCGAAGCTCCTGCTGCTTGGAGCTCCCGAAGTCGGTCTCTAACCAGAGATCACGATCTCCGCGACGTTATCGTCCGCAGGCACCCGTGGTGGACCTCTCGAAGTCGACCTCCAGCTAAGGCCGCCGACTGCTCGATGTTAGGCCGCAGAGCGGACAGAGAAATTACACAGAAAAAAAACGCATCTCCGTCGAGGTAAGAGATTAGAAAAAGTTTCCAACTCGCCCCCCCATCTCTCCACATAAAACAAGCTAAAGAACACAATAAAACATACATTTAACAACCAAGGAAGGAAGGGACAGGCAGACTGTTGGTGAGGCAGCCGTTGCTGGCGCCACGCATGGTTATTCTGGAATTTGATACCAGCTGAACTCAAGTTCAAGTTTCTTCATCATTTAAATGTATTGGAAATAAAGTGTATCCATCTTGATGTGTTATTCAAAGTTTGATACAAAATTAGATTGTATTTCTGAAACTGCTGAAAAGCAGTTCAGATTAAAGAATGGACTCTATGTACATGGGAATCCTACGGGTCTGGTGTGAAGAGAAGATAAATATAAAGCAACATCTACATGGAGGTTCAATTTATAATGTTATCCATGCGCTGTCACTTCCAAACTGGTTAATAGACATGTATGTCAAAGAGGTATAGAACTGTACCGCCCATCAACTTGCTCTGAAGTAGGGTCTCGACCTGAAACGTCACCTATTCTTTCTCGCCATAGATGGTGTCTCACCCGTTGAGTTCCTCCAGCTTTTTGTGTCTATCTGTCTAAACTTCTCATGTCAACCAAGTTGGCATATTGGGTTGGTCTTATTTTCTGGCATTTGGCCCATAACGCTTTAAACCCTTGCCACATACATATGTACAGATGTCTTTTTAAAATCAGAATTGTATCCAGTTCAATAGCTTCCTCTGACAGCTCATTTCAGATACTGACAACCCTCTTATTGAATAGGGTGCCTCTGAGCTCCCTCTTAAATCTCTCCCCAATCACCTTATGCCCTCTAGTCTCAGAATCCTCTATCCTGGAAAAAAAAGACTGAGTGTTCACGCTAGGTATACATCTTCTGATAATAAGGTCACACTTCAGAGAAAATGTTCAGCCCTCTCCCCATAACTCAAGCCCGCAACTCCAGATAACTTTGCACTGAATCTTTTCTGCACCTCTCCACGTAATAGCCTCCTCCCAGTAGCTGGACAAACAGAATTTTGGAAGCCAGAGCTATCCTTCTCTATAACAACTTTCAAACTAATATAACTATGATGACTGGTCCTAGTGTTCCCCACTATCACGTCAGTCACTTCCCCAACTTTGTTCACTAAGTGAAGATCTAGTGTTGCCCCTTTTCTAGTAGGGCCCATTATGTATTGATTACAATAGCTTTCATGGATATATTTAGCAGATTCTATTCCATCCAAGCCTTTTCCAGTCAATACAAGGGAAATTAAATGTACCACTAACACTACTCAATAATGTTTACATCTATATGCAATCTCCCTATCCATCTGTTTCTCTAGTTTTGTTTAGTATATCTGGTTTGTTAGTATATCTAGTGTGTTTAGTATAGTAGAGATACAGCGCGGAAACTGGCCCTTCAGCCCACTGAGTCTAAGCCAACACTAAAACCAATCAAACACTCAGGTGTCATAGACTGGATATCGCAGTGGAGTAAACAAAGTGTTAAAGAAGGAACTGCAGATGCTGGAGAATCGAGGGTTACACAAAATGCTGGAGAAACACAGACTGGACTTGACTACCTCTACACTAGTTCTATGTTATCCCAGTTTTGCAGCCTACACTCTAAGAGTAATTTACAGAGGTCAATTAACCTACACCTGCACATCTTTGGAATGTGGGAGGAAACCAGAGCACGCGGTCACAGGAAGAGCGTACAAACTCCATGCAGACAGCACCCGTAGTCAGGATTGAACCCAGGTCCCTGGTGTTGTAAGGTAGCAGCTCTACCAGCTGTGCCACTATGTCACCGGTCAAGCTGACTATTGGGAGGTTTGTAATACAGTCCCATCAATGTAATCATTCCTTTCCTATTTCTAACTGTACTCATAGAGCCTCACTGGATAATCCCCCAAGAACGTCCTCTTTGAGAATTATGGCTCTGTGCCCCCTGATCAGAAAGTCAACCCTATCGCACCCATATCATCTATACCCTGGAATATTGAGGTGCCAGTCCTGCTGGTCTCACTGCCATGTTTCTGTTATGGTTATAATATCTCAGTCCCTGATTCATCTGCCCTGCATTCATCCACCTTACCTGTTACACCTATAGTACTGGAAGAAATACAGTTTAAACCACTGGTCTTTCCATTCTCTTGACCATGCACCTGCCCGTCCTGTCTGCTATTCCGGTTTTCTTTAACTACAGTATTTCCCCCAGTCGGTCAGCCACCTCCTTTACTCCCCTGGAACACTCACTCATGTAATCTAATTTAAACCCACCCTGGTAGCACTAAGACATCTCCCGCCCGGGATATTGGTCTCCCTCCAGTTGAGGTGCAACCCATCCCTCTTGTCAGCTCATGGGATTTATTCAACTTTTGACAGAGCCCTTTTGTCAATAATGCACATAACTTCAGAGGTATTTGATTACAGGCATTTAGAAACATAGAAACATAGAAACATAGAAATTAGGTGCAGGAGTAGGCCATTCGGCCCTTCAAGCCTGCACCGCCATTCAATATGATCATGGCTGATCATCCAACTCAGTATCCCGTACCTGCCTTCTCTCCATACCCTCTGATCCCCTTAGCCACAAGGGCCACATCTAACTCCCTCTTAAATATAGCCAATGAACTGGCCTCAACTACCCTCTGTGGCAGAGAGTTCCAGAGACCCACCACTCTCTGTGTGAAAAAAGTCCTTCTCATCTCGGTCCTAAAGGATTTCCCCCTTATCCTTAAGCTGTGACCCCTTGTCCTGGACCTCCCCAACATCGGGAACAATCTTCCTGCATCTAGCCTGTCCAACCCCTTAAGAATTTTGTACGTTTCTATAAGATCCCCTCTCAATCTCCTAAATTCTAGAGAGTATAAACCGAGTCTATGCAGTCTTTGTTCATAAGACAGTCCTGACATCCCAGGAATCAATCTGGTGAACCTTCTCTGCACTCCCTCTATGGCAATAATGTCCTTCCTCAGATTTGGAGACCAGAACTGTATGCAATACTCCAGGTGTGGTCTCACCAAGACCCTATACAACTGAAGTAGAACCTCCCTGCTCCTATACTCAAATCCTTTTGCTATGAAAGCTAACATTTGTTTGCAACTGGTTAGTGGCTTTAGAAATGAAAGTAAGCTTTAGGTCCAGTGAGTTCATAAAAAGTTAAACCTGAAGATAAGCTGCCCAAAACCCTTCACCATTTGTTACGTGCTGTGTTTAATTGAGATGAATTAATGATAAACCATGAAGCAATTTAGATCGCATCTAAAACATATTGATGTACCGTAATAAAGGAAGAACCATACGTGGAGAAACTGACAAAGTCTCACAGATATAAACCAGGATTTATATATTAACCGAAGATAGACACACAATGCTGGAGTAACTCAGCGGGACAGGCAACATCTCTGGAGAGAAGGAATGGGTTACTTTTTGGGTCGAGACACTTCTTCAGACTCAGAATCAGGGGAGAGGGAAACGAGAGATATAGACGGTGATGTAGAGAGATATCGAACAAATGAATGAAAGATATGCAAAAAAGTAACGATGATTAAGGAAACAGGCCCTTGTTAGCTGTTTGCTAGGTGAGAATGATAAGCTGGTGTGACTTGGGTGGGGGAGGGATGGAGAGAGAGGGAATGCAGAAGTCACTTGAAGGTAGAGAAATCAATGTTCATACCATTGGGTTGTAAGCTGCCATTAGCGAAGTATGAAATGCCGTGATCTACGTCACCATTTATATCTCTCCTTTCCCTTTCCCCCAACTCTCAGTCTGAAGAAGAGTTTCGACTTTCTTAACAAATGGTATGTTAGCATTCATAGCGAAAGGATTTGAGTATAGGAGCAGGGAGGTTCTACTGCAGTTGTACAGGGTTTTGGTGAGGCCACACCTGGAGTACTGCGTACAGTTTTGGTCTCCAAATCTGAGGAAAGACATCCTTGCCATAGAGGGGGTACAGAGAAGATTCACCAGACTGATTCCTGGGATGTCAGGACTTTCATATGAGGAAAGATTGGATAGACTCGGTTTGTACTCGATGGAATTTAGAAGATTGAGGGGGGATCTTGTAGAAACCTACAAAATTCTTAAGGGGTTGGACAAGCTAGATGCTGGAAGATTGTTCCCGATGTTGGGGGAGTCCAGAACAAGGGGTCACAGTCTAAGGATAAGGGGGAATTCCTTTAGGACCGAAATGAGGAAAACATTCTTTACACAGAGAGTGGTGAGTCTCTGGAATTCTCTGCCACAGAAGGTAGTTGAGGCCAGTTCATTGGCTATATTTAAGAGGGCGTTAGATGTGGCACTTGTGGCTAAAGGGATCAGGGGGTATGGAGAGAAGGCAGGTACGGGATACTGAGTTGGATGATCAGCCATGATCACATTGAATGGCGGTGCAGGCTCGAAGGGCCGAATGGCCTACTCCTGCACCTATTTTCTATGTTTCTATGTTTCTATGACTCTTCATTCTCTCTCGTGAGATGCTGCCCGTCCCGCTGAGTTACTCCAGCATTTTGTGTCTATTTTCAGTGTAAGCCAGCATCTGCAGTTCCTTCCTACACATTTTCATCTGCTCCACTGCAAAATCTCCACATGGTATGCCTACTTTGAAGAAGTTCTCCTCCTCTCTCTGACGAGAACTCCAGCACTCCAGCATTTTGTGTTTAGCTTTGGTTTAAACTAGCATCTGCAGTTCCTTCCTACACATATCTTAACCAGTCTCTATCCTAAATATTTTTTTTTTAATATTTTTATTAGAAGCAATGCATGTTGCCAATGATATAACAGTTTTTCAAATACACATTTAACTTGTTTCAAAAGTTATTCAAATATTACGAAATGATTTATATAAGATTCTATTTATATTTTTAGAAAGTAAAGAAGTGAAAGAATAGATCTATAATCAATGGAGATGGTGATTAAATAATATTGATTATGATTATATAAGAAAAATTAAAAAAATTAAAAATTAAAATTAAAAAAAAGAAAAAACAAAACAATAAAAAATACAATTAAAAAATAATACAAGCAAACAATTATTATATAATTTAAAAAAATTGAAGTACACATCTTAACAATGAATGGAACAATTTCACATAACAATATCTATAGAGACGTGTATACAAATCTCAGAATAGATATTTTCATCTCATCCTTCAACCGGATATTTATTGAGTTACAATGCTGAGCTCAGCTACCCCTTCAAATAGTCTCTATCCTAAATATTCTCATTGAAAACAATCATACAGTGTAACACTCTCAAATTCATGTAATATTTTTGGTGTTCTTATTAGAATGTAGTAAAGAAGGATTGAAATAACACAGCATCCAAAGATACTAGATGTTTTTCGCTATATGTACTTATGATCACATGAGTTAGGCAACACTTTTTTCAGATACCTGGAGGTTAGGAATGTATTGCATTCTGCGCCACTTTTTAATCTATATACATTTGTGGTGCTTTATTCTTATAGCTCTGTGTTTTTAAAGGCCACATTACTTTGTGTTGCTTATAATAGATTAAACATGAATTACAGCTTTTTGTAATTAAGGTTAAGCTATTTAGTCAGATAAGAATGCCTTCAAAAGACATCTGAGATGTCCTCATATTTTAGGGAACACTTTAGGTGTTCCCCCATTTCCACCATTGATGAGGCCCTCACAGAGGTCTCCTCGGTTCCCCGCAGCTCCACTCTTGCTCACTCTGCCCCAAGCGGCAACAGGGACATAGTCCCCCTAGTCCTCAGCTTTCATCCCATCAGCTGTCACAATACCACACATAATCCTCCGACATTTTCGTCACCATGAGTCACCTCTTTCCTCTTTCTGCAGGGGGCATTCAACTCCCTGGTGAACTAATTCCTTCCCACCCAAACCCCCCCCCCCCACCCCTCCCTAGGTACATTCTCCTGCAACCGCATGAGCTGCAAATCCTGTCCCTGTACCTCCCCCCTCAACTCTGTCCAAGGATCCCGACTGTCCTTTCAGGTTAGGCAGAGGCTCCCTTGCACCTCCTCCAACCTCATCTACTGTATCCACTGTTCCAGGTGTGGAATCGTACATATCGGCGAGACCAAGCGCAGGCTCAGCGATGGTGTCACTGAACACCCCTGTTCAGTTCACCTAAACCTACCTCAACTCCCAGTTGCTAAACACTTTAACTCCCACTCCCACACTGACCTTTCTGTCCAGGGCCTCCTCTAATGTCAGAGTGAGGCCCTGTGCAAATTGGAGGAACAGCACCTCATATTTCGTTTGGGCAGCTTACACCCCAGGGGTATGAACATTGACTTCTCTAACTTCAAGTAACCCTTGCTTTCCCTCTCTCTCCATCTCTCCCCCACCCTAGTTCTCCGACTAGTTCAACTGCCCTTCTGATTAAATATGCCTCGTTGTCACCTTTCCCTCAGCCAACAATGAACCATTATATATATATATAATTCATAGTTTTCAGGCTCCTATAACTTCTTCCCGAGGGCAGGAGTGAAATGAGTGTGTGGCCAGGGTGGTGTGGCTGCCTTTTTGAGGCAGTGACTCCTGTAAATCCCTTCAATGCTGGTAAGGTCAGAACTCGTGATGGACTGGGCAGTGTTCACACCTTTTTGCAGTCTTCTTCACGCCTGGACGTTCAAGTTGCCAAACCAGGCCGTGATGCAACCAGTCAGTATGCTCTCTACTGTACACCTGTGGAAGTTAAAGAGATTCCACTCTCACCTCGGTAAGGCAATTAAAAAAGTACAATTTTGGTCGCCTAATTATAGGAAGGATGTCAATAAAATAGAGAGAGTACAGAGGAGATTTACTAAAATGTTGCCTGGGTTCCAGCAACTAAGTTACAGAGAAAGGTTGAACAAGTTAGGTCTTTATTCTTTGGAGCGCAGATGTTTAAGGGGGGACTTGATTGAGGTCTTTAAAATGATGAAAGGGGTAGACAGAGTTGACGTGGATAAGCTTTTCCCATTGAGGATAGGGAAGATTCAAACAAGAGGGCATGACATGAGAATTAAGGGACAGAAGTTTAGGGGTAACATGAGGGGGAACTTCTTTACTCAGAGAGTGGTGGCTGTGTGGAATGATCTTCCAGCAGAAGTGGTGGAGGCAGGATCGATTTTAACATTTAAAAGTAAAGTGGATAGGTATATGGACGGGAAGGGAATGGAGGGGTATGGTCTGAGTGCAGGTAGATGGGACTAGGGGAAATTAAATGGTCGGCACGGACTGGAAGGGCCGAGAAGGCCTGTTTCCGTGCTGTAATTGTTATATGGTTATATGGTTAAAGATATACTTTTGCTCTCGACAGGAAGATTAGACAGAGCTTTGGCAGCCAAGGCAGGGCTTGCACGCCATCACTTCCTACAAGGTGAAACCAAGTGGCATCTCAAGCTGCAGGGAGGCACAACTCCCAGATGTACTTAATGCTTTCTGCACTGGCTTTAAAGGGGAGAACACCGATATGCCTCCTCAAGCACCCATAGTCCCCAATTGCATTATAGTCACAGTCACCAAGGCAGACGTCAGAAGACCCTTCATGAGAGTAAACGGGGTGGGAGATTGCAACCTTCGCCCTGTTTCGACGAATGCAATCAACCCGGCGTGCGCAATCAACTAAGATCAAATAGAACAAGTTGGCCGACAACTTTAGGCTGTGTACGCCATACGCAAGAGGAAGAAGATGAGAGTGAACCATCGAATGCATTCGGCCCTGATGGTAGAAAGACTGGTTGCATTCTTAAAACTGTGCAGACCAACTGGCTGGAGATTTGACGGACATTTTACGGATTAGGTCGCCACAGTGGGACAGCCCCTTTGTTTTGTGGTGCTTTGAGAGGGTGGCTATCATGCATATTTTACTTCGGAGTCACGTGAGTGACTACGTGAAGAAGACCCCGCCTGGCGCTGGAACGGCATTACGTCGTCGCTGTCGGCAACGAAAGAGCTGCAGAGCGCAGCTCCACACAGCGGTAAGGAACCGGCCCGCAGGTAAGAAAGTTTTACAAAATTTAGGGCGAGGTTTCAGAACTCCGTAGCCTGGTGGGTAAACCAGGAGGAGTTAGAGGAAAAATAAAATGGAGAAGGCCAAGAAACAGCGGGTAAAACGTGCGTCCCGGGGTGCAGAGGAGTCGGGACAGCAGCTTATTGCGGAGCCGGTTCCGATACCGGCGGCCGTTGAAACACCCGTTAGTGAGGCTTTGATTGCTCCACAAACAGAAACTGTAGAGGAAATCCCAGTGCCTCAAAAAAGTAAAAGAAAAGCTGCAGGGCCTGGGGTTTCTGAGGACTCTGATTCTGAAGGTCCAGAAAAGAAAGCCTTATGGCTCAGGATGGACCAAATGGAGAAAATGCTCCAGACTATAATCAACCAAGGGTCTACGAACCCAGAATATTCACAGGCAGCCCCTGAGGGGGTTCCATATCGTGAATATGGTGCCAATTCGAATTGGGAATTTGAAACCCCAGTGCCTGGGTATGGACTGGAGGAAGTCTCCTTTGAACAAGTTTCAGGAGTACCAGGGCTGTATGAGACAGACCCTGCAAGTGGTGTTTGTGGTCCGGAGGACACACCACAATTCAAATATATGGATCCAGGTGTGCCTGATGTGGCACAAGACTTTGCTATACCTGGAGAAGGCGGTGAGGCCATGGAAGAAAACCTGGCGGCCAATATTAATTATATGGTCTCTCACCCGCTTCAAGATGCTGTTATGGTTGAGACAGCAGAAATGTATAAAACACCTATCAATTGTGCCTCATTGAAGGTACCTACGGTGAATCCAGTTGTTTGGGCGCCTATGTCATCAATTATGCGGGCGCAGGAAATTCGATTTCAAAGAGTCCTCAAGCTGATTTCAGCTGGCATTACTGCACTTGGCAGACAAGTGGAAGGTTGTGGAATGACCAAAGTGCAGAAACATATGTTGGCTTTATTTTGCAACTCATTTTTTGAGATTAATTGCATGAGGAAGATTGCCATTCGACCTCTGTTACATCCAAGATTTGCAGGATTGTGTAAACCAAGCAATGTTCAAACTCCTGGGTTTTTGTTCGGAGAGGATTTGTCTAAACAAATTAAAGAAATAGATGAAGAAGCAAAAACTTTTGGTCGTATGAGACCCTTCAACTTTGGCCAGAGATGGTCTGGCTATTCAAGGAAGAGATTTGATTTTGGAGCTGGGACAAGCCGAGGCAGGAGTATGATAAGGAGGAATTTCCAGCCAACACAGCCGAATGTACACCCATTCCTTGGGAAAAGGAGATCATCTCGTCCAGCTGGAGAGGTACATAAACATTATCCTATTAAAAAGGAATGCTGGGATGGGCCACAGATTGGCGGTAGACTCCAAATGTTTTATAAGGAATGGGACAATATTACAGTTGATCGTGTGGTATTAGACACTGTACAAGGATCTACCATTGATTTTGTGGAAGGTATGGTTCCATTGGGACAGAATGACCCTAGTCATCCTTTAAGGTTCTCCGAGTTTGAGGTTAATCAAATGGACAAAGAGATTAAGAATTTGAGTAAAAAAGGAGTTATCGAGAAAACAGGAGAGGATCCACAACAAATTATATCAAACATTTTCCCCAGACTGAAGAAAGATGGGGGTTGTAGGATCATTTTAGATCTCACATTTCTGAATACATTTGTCCAGTATAAACATTTTAAAATGGACACTTTCTACACTGCAATGCAGTTGGTATCAACAGGTTGTTATATGGCTACAATAGACTTGAAGGATGCATATTATTCGGTCTCAATTCATCATGATTTTCGCAGGTATTTAAAGTTTAAATGGATGGGACAGCTGTGGCAATACAAAGCTTTGCCAAATGGATTAAGTTCAGCACCTAGATTGTTCACTAAATTGTTAAAGCCAGCACTTGCACTGTTAAGGGCACAAAAACACATCGTTATGGCTTATCTAGATGACATTTTAATTGTCAATGCTAATCAGGAATTAGCTGGGAAATCAGTCTCAGCAACTATTAGCTTGTTGGAAAAGTTGGGGTTTCTGATCCATCCAACAAAGTCTAAGTTACAGCCGTCCCAAACCATTGAATATCTGGGGTTTCTGATTAACTCAGTCACCATGTTGGTAAATTTACCAATGGATAAGGAGTTAGATTTGACAAATGTATGTCAAAAATTGATTAACAAACCTTATCCCTCCATCCGAGAGGTTGCCAAGGGTATTGGTAAATTGGTAGCAGCATTTCCAGCAGTAGAATTTGGTCGTTTACATTACCAGAATCTTCAAAGGGCAAAAACTAAAGCACTAATTCAGCGAGCAGGCCATTTTGATAGGCCAATGCAATTGCCTAAGGAAGCTTTATCGGAATTACAATGGTGGATTGAGAATGTTCCACAAGCTGCTAAGAACATTTTAGTTCATCACCCAGTCATGGTTTTACAAACTGACGCAAGTTCTCTCGGATGGGGGGCTACGGACAATGAGACCAGCTGTGGAGGCAGATGGGCTGTCCAAGAGGATTTATTGCTCCAAACATATGGTATTAATTATTTGGAGCTACTGGGAGCATTCTATGGATTAAAAGCTTATTGCTCTTCATTAAAGGATTTACATGTCCAAGTACAAATAGATAATACCACAGCTGTGGCATATATCAATCACATGGGTGGTGTCAGATCAATTCCATGTGATCATCTGGTAAGCCAGATATGGCAGTGGTGTATTACAAAAAATATTGGCTTTCAGCTATTTATCTCCCAGGGAGAAACAATGTTGTGGCAGACAAAAGATCACGAATATTTAAAGACAATACAGAATGGATGTTAAATCCAAAAATTTTCAAAAATATTGTCAGTCGGTATGGAGTACCAGACATTGATCTGTTTGCATCTAGATTGAATCACCAATTGCCGAAATACGTGTCTTGGGAACACGATCCAGGGGCAGTAGCGGTGGATGCTTTCTCGCTACACTGGTGGAATACGTTCTTTTATGCTTTTCCCCATTCTGTCTCATTGGGCAATGTCTCAAGAAAATAGTGCAAGACGCTGCCAAAGGCATTTTGGTGGTGGCAAATTGGCCCACACAGTCATGGTTCCCATTGATGCTTAAAATGATTATTGAACCATGTATGACGATTCCCAGTTGCGACTATCTGTTGACACAACCAGTAACAAAAGAAATTCATCCATTGCATGATCATATGAATTTGTTAATCTGCAGGTTCTGACCAGACCATTGCAAGAGTTTGAACTGTCGGACAGGACCATGGATGTTATAGATGCAGCTTGGAGGACTAGCACTAAAAAACAATATATGTCGTATATAAGAAAATGGGAAGCCTTTTGTACACAGTCAAAGATATCTTATCATACTGCAAACATTTCAAATGTATTGGAGTTCCTTGCTGGGTTACACTTTGATGAGCATTTGAGTTATAGTGCCATTAATTGTGCTCGGAGTGCATTGTCAACCTATTTAGGACAAATTTCGGATCGGGATTCAGTTGGGTCTCACCCATTAGTATCCCGATTCATGAAAGGTATTTTTAATAAAATCCTCCCAAGCCCAGATATACAGAAATTTGGGATGTTAGCATTGTTCTCACTTTGCTTAAACAATGGACTCCAATTAATTCAATGTCTTTGCAGAACTTAACATTCAAGGTGGTTATGTTAATGGCATTGGTATCAGCTCAAAGAGTACAGACTTTGCAATTGTTAAGGTTGGATTGCATGCATGTGACTTCAGATAACATTGTGTTTTATGTTTATGAATTGATCAAACAAAGCAGACCAGGGAAAACTGGAATGAAGGTAATGTTTAAAGCATATCCTATTGATGAAACATTGTGTGTAGTTAAGCATTTAACTCAATACGTGGAGGTAACCAAAAATCTCAGAGGTTCTGAGAAAGCGTTATTTATAACGCACAAAAAAACACATACAAAAGTATCAGTTCAAACCATTTCTAGATGGTTAAAACAGGTTTTGGGTCTAGCAGGAATAGACACTGATGTGTTTAAATCTCACTCCACTAGGGCAGCAGCTACGTCCGCGGCGAAGGTACAGGACGTACCCCTCGATCAAATTTTAGAGGCCGCAGGGTGGTCTAGAGAAGAAACTTTTTCAAAGTTCTACAATAAACCTGTTGTCACGGTGCCAGGATTTGGACACGCAGTACTGGGTTCCCTTTAAATGCTTGCTTTGTTTATATTATCGATTTATTTTATCGATTTATGTTACCATTGACATCATTTATCAATTGTTGTAATTTTCCCCTGCAATAGAGGGGTTATTATTTTTAAAAAGTTGTTCTTTTTTATAATTAAAGGACTTATTACATAAAATATAACAATGTGTTAAAATACTTTTTACTCACTACTGTTTTGACCAAACAGAGAGTCGTATGAAATGAGTTTATGACATGGAAAACACAGGGCTTTAAAATCTTCACGTAGTCACTCACGTGACTCCGAAGTAAAATAGTGAGATTAAACGAGAACTTACCTGTTCGAAGTTTGATCTTTATTTTATGAGGAGTTACGATGAGGGATTACGTGCCCTCCACTCCCAACCCTCATAATGTAAATGATCATCTGGTAGTTCTAGTCTATTTTGAGCCTTACTATTTTACTCCGGCTATTGGTTCTGTGTTTTTCATGCCGCTGCTTTGAAGTATGCCGATCCAGGCGGGGTCTTCTTCACGTAATCCCTCATCGTAACTCCTCATAAAATAAAGATCAAACTTCGAACAGGTAAGTTCTCGTTTAATCTCACTATTGTCTTCTACCTCAGCAAGGGCCTACACCCACTACAATTTGCCCACCACTCTAATAGATCAATGGGGAATGCAAACTCCCTGGCTCTCCCTTTTGTACTGGACACTTGAACAATAAATACACGTACATCAGGTGATGGTTCATCGCCGACTGCTCTGGCATAGTGAAAGAATCATAGAGCAAGGACACAGGCCCATCAGCCCAATTCATTCATAATGACTAAAGTGCCATTAGTCCCTTTTGCCCACATTTGGCCCATATTCCTCTTACCTTTCCTATCCATGTACTTTTCCTAGTGTCTATTAAATGCTATTAGTGTACCTGCTTCATCTGGCAGCTTATTCCATACAGTCACCACCCTCTGAGTTTACTACCCTTTCTTTTGTATAACTTAGGGTCATATTAAACCTTGCTCCTCTCACATTAAACCTGGATCCTCAGGTTATCAATTTCCCTACCCTGGGTAAAAGAAACCTTATCTATTCCGCTCTTGGCTTTATAGACCTCTATAAGATCACTCCTCAGCTTCCTGCTTTCCAAGGAATATAGTCCTAGCCTTCCCAGGCTCAGGGCCTCGAGTCCTGGCTGCATCCTTGTAAATCTTCTCGACATTCTGTATTGTTCTATTGTGTCCTATGGCGTCCTATGGTGTCCTATGGCGTCCTATGGTGTCCTATGGCGTCCTATGGCGTCCTATGGCGTCCTATGGCGTCCTATGGCGTCCTATGGCGTCCTATGGTGTCCTATGGTGTCCTATGGTGTCCTATGGGTTTCTGTGTTGTGTATGTGCCTCAGTTCCCTCAGCCCCTCCATGGATATACTGCATCCCAGCTACCTCTCCCTGGCCCGTGCCTGCTTCTTTTCCCTGATCAGAGCTTACATCTCTCTTGTCATCCAGGTTTCCCTATTCCCATTTGCCTTGTCCTCCACTCTACTAGGAACATGCATGCAGTAAACTCCGACCATCACTCTTTTATATATTTCCTGGATGACCCGTTGCCTGCAAACAACCTACTTCACTCAACGTTAGCCAGTTCCTGTCTAAACCATCCTCTGCTCTGCTCACTCTATATTCATGACTGTGTAGCCAGTCACAGCTGTAACACCATCTCTAACTTTGCTGAGGACACCACTGCTGTGGGACCAATAACGAGCTATAATGAGCCAGTATAGGGGGCAATTGAAGATCTGATTGAATTATGCCAGAACAACAATCTTGCTCAGCCGGCACATACAACAGATAGTCCTCCGCCAGTTTCG
The DNA here is from genome assembly GCA_963514005.1 of Raja brachyura. The sequence continues at coordinate 4,778,868 of OY740794.1, read as the reverse complement.
CCACCTCCAACGTGACCCCTCCACTCGCCACATCTTCCCATCTCCCCCCCTGTCTGCCTTCCGCAAAGACCGCTCCCTCCGCAACTCCCTTGTCAATTCTTCCCTTCCCTCCCGTTCCACTCCTTCCCCGGGCACTTTCCCTTGCAACCGCAAGAGATGCTACACTTGTCCCTTCACCTCCCCCATCCACTCCTTTCAGGGACCCAAGCAGTCATTCCAAGTCCGACAGAGGTTCACCTGCACCTCCTCCAACCTCATCTACTGCATCCGTTGCTCCAGATGCCAGCTGATCTACATCGGTGAGACCAAGCGGAGGCTTGGCGATCATTTCGCCGAACACCTCCGCTCGGTCCGCAATAACCAACCCGACCTCCCGGTGGCTCAGCACTTCAACTCCCCCTCCCATTCCGTATCCGACCTCTCGGTCCTGGGCCTCCTCCACGGCCAGAGTGAGCAACACCGCAAGTTGGAGGAACAGCACCTCATATTCCACTTGGGGAGTCTGCATCCTCTGGGCTTAAACATTGAATTGTCTCAATTCTTTTAACCCTGGCTGCCTCCTCCCCTTCCCACCTCTCCCTCAGCCCTCGGGCCCTGGCATTCCTTCTCTCTCTATCTCTCCCCCACCCAAGTCACACTAACTTCTCATTTTCACACTACTAACAATGGCCTGTTTCCTATGGTCTGAGTGCAGGTAGATGGGACTAGGGGAAAATAAGTGGTCGGCACGGACTGGAAGGGCCGAGAAGGCCTGTTTCCGTGCTGTAATTGTTATATGGTTATATGGTTATAAACACCATGTCCCATTTTCTAATATGAATGAAGCAGAAGAGATGAGAATAAATCTAATTTTGTATCAGCAAAATATAGTAAACAAAATAGGAATTGACAAAATCAAATGGCTAGGTTTAATGATATAATTTATTCATATCATATTCAAACTCAGTACACCTCTCTTGTACGGGTCTCCCCTGCCCCTTGCACCAAATCTAAAACCCACACGTTCATCTCCCCTATTTTTTTATCCTTACCCTCACCAGCACGTGGCACTGGAAGCAATACCGAGAACTCTACCCTGGAGGTCCTGCTTCTCAGCCTTTTACCTAAAGGGCCTGTCCCACCAGCATGCAACTCTATGCGATGAGCACAACCTAACGTGGTCGCTTGAGCCGTCCGGCGTCGCGGAGCTCCGAGTTTGTCCCGACATCGCGCGGGGCTCCGAAAAACTGACTATGTTCAAAAATTTTGCGCGGCAACGGCTTGTCGGCTCGCAGTCGCCTCGACACATTACACACCGTCTTGACGTCGTGCCTCCATGACCATCTCTGTAGGTGCCTCCGTGACCCTCTATGTGTGTGGCTCCGTGGCCCTCTGTGTGTGTGTGCCTCTGTGCCCCTCTGTGTGCCCCTCTCTGTCCTGGCGAACTTACCTTTAAGACTTCGCTCCAAGTTTGCCTCACTTTGCGCCGCGTTGCACCACTCACCCGACCTCCGCGCGGCCCTCGCTGCCGGTTTGGTCACGCTTGCCGCATGCAGGCGCATGCTGGTGGGAACGGCCCTGTACAGGGGATCACCCGACCTCCGCGTGGCCCCCGCTTCTAGTTTGATCACGCTCATCGCATGGAGTCGGATGCTGGTAGGACAGGCCCTTAACTCCCTATACTCGTACTGCAGAATCTCCTTGCTCTTCTGATCTATATTATTTGTGCCAACATGCGTGGCAACTTTCAGCTGCTCGCCCTTGAAGATGTTCTGCAGCCGCTTCGACACATGCTGGATACTTGCACTTAGAAGGCAGCAAGCTCACTATCCTAAAGACTGCTGCTGCTGCTGAATCTCCTGTCTGCACCCCTAACTACAGTCTCCTACAACCATGGCTCTGCCTGACATCGCCCTTCAGAAGGACTTGGACAGGTTGGGAGAGTGGGCAGAGAAGTGGCAGATGGAATATAGTGTAGCCAAGTGTGGAGTCGTGCATTTTGGTGGTAGGAGTAAAGGCATGGACTATTTTCTAAATGGGGAGAGAATCCAGAAACTGGAGGTGCAAAGGGACTTGGGAGTGCTGGCGTAGATCCCAAAAAGTTAATCTGCAAGTCGAATCGGAGCTAAAGAAAGGAAACGCAATGCTAGCATTTATTTTGAAAGGGCTTGTGTACAAAAACAGGGATGTAACGCTGAGGGTATAAGGCACTGGTAAGGCCGCATTTGGAATATTGTGAGCAGATTTGGGCACCAAATCTGTGGAATGATGTGCTGGCTCTGGAGAGGGTCCAGAGGAGGTTTACAAGAATGATTCCGGGCATGAGTAGGTTAACCTATGATGTGTGTTTGATGGCACTGGGCCTGTACTCGCTGGAGTTTAGCAGAATGATGGAGGACCTCATTGAAGCAAACAGAATAGTGAAAGGCTTGGATAGAGTGGATGTGGAGAGGATGTTTCCACTAGTGGGAGAGTCTAGGACTAGAGGTCACAGCCTCAGAATTAAAGGACGTTCTTTTAAGAAGGAGATGAGGAGGAATTTCTTTAGTCACTGAAGGCTGTGGAGGTCGTCAGTAGATATATTTATGGCAGAGATAGACAGATTGGTGATTAGTACAGGTGTCAGAGGTTATGGGGAGAAGGCCAGAGAATGGGGTTAGGAGGGAGAGATAGACCAGCCACAATTGAAAGGAGGGGTAGGCTTACATAGATAAATAGACAATAGGTGCAGTAGGCCATTCGGCCCTTCGAGTCAGCACCACTATTCAATGTGATCATGGCTGATCATCCACAATCAGTACCCCATTCCTGCCTTCTCCCATATCCTTTGATTCTGCTAGCCCCAAGAGCTCTATCGAACTCTCTTTTGAATGCATCCAGTGAATCAGCCTCCACTGCCTTCGAGCCAAATTCCACAAATTCACAACTCTCTGTGTGAAAATGTTTTTTCCTCATCTCAGTTCCTAATAGCCTACCCCTTATTCTTAAACTGTGGCCCCTGGGAACATGTTTCCTGCATCTAGCGTGTCCAATCCCTCAATAATTTTATATGTTTCTATAAAATCCCCTCTCATCATTCTAAATTCCAGTGAATACAAGCCCAGTGGCTCGTTTCTTTCATCATATGACAGTCACGTCATCCCGGGAATTAACCTCGTGAAGCTACGCTGCGCTCCCTCAATAGCAAGAATGTCCTTCCTCAAATTAGGGGCCGATGAGCCAATTCTGCTCCTAACACTTATGACCTTATGAACTTCCCTGCTGAGCCTTGCTGCCAGGGCTGGTGTTACAATCCTGCCTGCTCGACCTTGATGGAAACATAGAAAATAGGTGCAGGAGGCCATTCGGCCCTTCGAGCCAGCACCGCCATTCATTGTAATCATGGCTGATTGTCCCCAATCAATAACCCGCGCCTGCCTTCTCCCCAAATCCCTTGATTCCACTAGCCCCTAGAGCTCTATCTAACTCTCTCTTAAATCCATCCAGTGACTTGGCCTCCACTGCCCTCTGTGGCAGGGAATTCCATAAATTCACAGCTTGAGGGTGTACTTGATTTGAAGACATACGTCACTGGGTCACCTCCAATCTAATTCCCTTCCTTGTGGCCACCCACCTACTCTCTTCCTGGATCATCAGTGTGACAACCTTGCTATATGTCCTGTCCAAGAAGCTCTCGTTTTCCCGGATGTTCCAGAGGTCATCCAGCTGCTGCTCCAGTTCCCTAACGCAGTCCTTCAGGAGCTGCAGCTGGAGACAGTTCCCTCTGGTGTAGCGATCAGAGGCACCAGCAGAGTCCCTGACTTCACACCTCCTGCAGGAGGTGCATTGCACCAGCTTACCTGCCATCACCACTGCAACTAAACCAATAAATTAATAACATGGCTAACACAAAAGAGCGGATTGAACATTATCCTCCTTGCCTCGACCCCCTTGCCAAGGACTCACCCTTTACCTGTCCACTGCACTTAGCTCCACATGCAGCCTCTCTCCCAACATGGCCATTGGCAATGCTCCACTATATCTTGCCTTATTTTAATTTACAATTCAATTAATCTATTTGATGCTGCAATGCATCCAATGGCTAACTGCAAATTGCCTAATTACCTTAAATGACCTTTAAATGGTCCTGCCTCTTATATGCACGGTGGCACAACAGTAGAGTTGCTGCCTCACAGCGCCGGAGACCCAGGTTCGATCCCGACTACGGGTGCTGTCTGTATGGAGTTTTACGTTCTCCCTGTGACCTGCGTGGGTTTTCTCTGAGATCTTCGGTTTCCTCACACACTCCAAAGACGTACTGGTTTGTAAGTAAAATGGCTTCGTAAATGGAATGAATGTCCGTAGTGTGTGTAGGGTGGTGTTTATATGCGGGGATCGCTGGTCAGTGCGGACCCGGTGGGCCGAAGGGCCTGTTTCCGCGCTGTATCTCACAGCTAAAATAAACAAAAATTCACTGCCTTGGCCAATTGCACCCTGTTCAACTGTTCTGTTTGTGTTCTCCAAACAACTTGCTTTCTTACACATCTTTGCATCAATAGCAAATTTGGTGCCATGTAGTCACTCCCTAATTCCAAGTTATTAACATAGTTTATCAGTAGTTGAGGACCCCCTCGTGATCCTTGTGGCACCTCCGTCATTACAGCTTGCCAAACTGCCAGACAGACACTGAAGACAGACACAAGGAGCTGGAGTTACTCAGTGGGTCAGGCAGCATCCCTGGAGAAAAGAAATAGGTGAGGTTTTGGGTCGAGCCCCTTCTTCCGACTGAGATTCAGGGGAAAGGGGAACGAGAAATATGGATGGTACTTGGGAGAAATTAATGGAAGATATGCAAAAAATAACGACAATCTAGGAAATGTGGGGCACACAACAGGCCAGGTACGACAGGTGACACCAAGTATACAGACAGAGGAACTCAACAGGACGACATAAGCTAGTATGGGACGACTAGGGTGGAGAGGGACGGAGAGAGAGGGGATGCTTCATGTTACTTGAAGTGTTACTTGAAGATAGAGAAATCAATGTTCATACTGCTGGGCTGAAAGCTGCCCAAGCGAAATATGAGGTGCTGTTCCTCCAATTTACATTTGGCCTCACTCTGACAATGGAGGAGGCCCAGGACAGAAAGGTGAGTGTGGGAATGGGAGGGGGAGTTAAAGTGTTTGGCAGCCATGAGATCAGGTAGGCCAAGGCGGACTGAGTGAGGAACAGAAGCTGAATCATAATTTTGTGGAATTTTGCAGGGCCGAGACAGGCCTGTTGACCCACATTATCCAAGCTCAGCAAGATGCTTCTTGATGTTGATCCCATTTACCTGCGTTGCTCCATGTCCATCTAAAGGCTTCCTATCTATACCTCTGTCCGCATGTTCTTTGAACGTTGCATCAGTACCCACGTCTGTCAAAGATAGACACAAAATGCTGGGGTATCTCAGTAGGACAGGCAGCATCTCTGGAGAGAAGGAATGGGTGAATTTTGGGTTGATATCCTTCTTCAGACCCACCTCTCCTGCCTGCACATTCCACATACCAACACCCTCTGTATAAAAAACGTACCCCCACAAACTCATATAAATTTCTCCCCTTTCACCTTCAACCAATCAATGAATAGCTACCCTATCATTGTCCTTCATTCATCATTTTATAAACCTGTGTGAAGATCACCCCTCAACTTCCTACACTCCAGTCTAAACCGTCTCTGCCTACTTATTTGCACCACATAATTCAAAGCTTCCAGTCAACGCAACATTTCTATGAAGATTTACTGCATCCTTTCTAGCTTAGTCACAAAGCATCACAAATAGAATTGCTAACAATACGCCAAGTGCGGCACAACCAAAGATTTGTTGGAATATTATCCTCTGTCTGTACCATTCCGTTTACCTGGTACCACTTTTAGGGAACTATGTATTTGTACCTCAATGTCTTGCTGTTCAATAACACTCCTCCCCCCCCCCCCCCCAGAGGCGCTGTCATTCACAGTGTATGTCCTGCCGTGGGTTACCTTCCGAAAATGAATCACTTCACACTTGTCTAAGTAAAATTCAATCAGCCATCCCCTTGCCCACGTTCCCAGTTGGCCTGGATCATTTTGCAACCTCAGACAACCTTGTTCACTGTCCACTCTACCACCAATTTTGGTGTCAATTGTAAAATGGCCACTCATGGCACCTGCAATCTCTTCAGCGCAGTGGTGCAGCAGTAGAGTTGCTGCCTCACAGTGCCAGAGACCTGGGTTCAATCCTAACTGCGGGTGCTGTCTGTGTGGAGTTTGTACGTTCGCCCCGTGACCACATGAATTTCCGTGCAAGTTTGTAAGTTCATTGGCCTCTTTAAATTGTCGCTAGTGTGTAGGATAGAACTAGTAATGGGTGATCGTTGGTCAGTGCGGATTCAATGGGCCAAAGGGCCTGTTAAGCCCCTGTCCCACTTAGGAGACCTAAACGGCAACCTTGCCTGACACCCCAAAAAAAATCAAGGTGGAGGTGACCTGCAACCTCCTACCACCTCCCACGCACATGTTGAAAACCTTCCTCGACTATGAAGAAATAATGGCTTCGACTAGACCTGCGACTAAAAAATTATTGATTTTTAAAACGGCAACCTATTTTTAGTCGAGGCCAGTTTTAATCATGATGAAAAAATAGCAGCAACCTAGATGAAGCCTCGACCACGCGGAAACAGGACTGGGATGTCAGGACTTTCATATGAGGAAAGATTGGATAGACTCGGTTTGTACTCGATGGAATTTAGAAGATTGAGGGGGGATCTTATAGAAACCTACAAAATTCTTAAGGGGTTGGACAAGCTAGATGCAGGAAGATTGTTCCCGATGTTGGGGGAGTCCAGAACAAGGGGTCACAGTCTAAGGATAAGGGGGAATTCCTTTAGGACCGAAATGAGGAAAACATTCTTTACACAGAGAGTGGTGAGTCTCTGGAATTCTCTGCCACAGAAGGTAGTTGAGGCCAGTTCATTGGCTATATTTAAGAGGGCGTTAGATGTGGCACTTGTGGCTAAAGGGATCAGGGGGTATGGAGAGAAGGCAGGTACGGGATACTGAGTTGGATGATCAGCCATGATCACATTGAATGGCGGTGCAGGCTCGAAGGGCCGAATGGCCTACTCCTGCACCTATTTTCTATGTTTCTATGAAACCATTTTCAACCATTAGGGAGACTGGCCAAAACCTCCGGTGACCTCATGGAAACCTTGGGTGGCGGGCAAGGTCACCAGAGGTTGCTGCTTAGGTCTCCTAAGTGGGACAGGGGCTTAATCATGCTGTATCTCTAAATTAAACTATACTAAATTAAACTAATATCTGATTAACAATAAAGAACCCAGTGCGCCACTCCTTACAGGAGTCGAGTCTGCAAAGCAAACTTGCACTATCACGCTCTGCCTCCTACTATTCTGGATACAAAGCCATTTTTGGATTCATTGATCCCAACTCCCACAGTTACCCATCTAACTTTCTGAAATACCTTCAGCGCCTCCGAAATCTCCTCAATATTTTGTAGTTCTTTGTAATAAAAACAAAATCTTTTCTAAGGATTTGTCATGAAACAAAAAGTCAATGCCATCGATGTTGTAGAAAACAACACTGAAACAGGCCCTCAGGTCCCACTTGTTTGGGCAACACAGTGACACAGATCCTACCTCACGGTGCCAGAGACCGCAGGTACCACAACTCCTCGGCACATGGGACAATAATAAACCAATACCTATACTAATAAGTGAGGTATACTGGAAGTTATTTCCTTCTTTAATCAGACAAGGGGGAAGTATCAGTGATACAGCTATCCAGTAGTAGGTTGCAACTGAAGCTTCAAAGGTAAACCTGTGTCTTTAGACATCAAAGGTGAATGAAAAGACAAAACTTTAAAGCATCATGTTCGGGTTGATACTAAATCTGGAATGTCGTTTGCCATCATTTCTTTGGTGAGGTTTTGCTTTCATAACTCACTACTGCACTTGGTTGTCGCAACTGCTACTGAGTTGCTCAGGGAGACTAAAACAAAAGGACTTGATTTTCCTGATGTGATACATTTGGAGCTGAGTCATGTCCTGCCTTTTGTACAAAGAAAATCTATGTCTCTCAGTCTGTCGTCCTATTTGCCTCAAAGTATTTGCTTTAATTTTCTCAGTGTTATTTTAAACCACAAAGAAGGTTGGCTGCAAAGATATTTTGAAACATTGCTTGCAGCCAAGGTAATGAGTAATTTTAGATGGATAAAGCCGGACTCAACTACTATGTATCTGTTTGGTGACCCTCGGACTATCCTTTTTTTATTTTTTATTTTATTAGAAGTACAGGAATATGGCACCAAGGTGCCTAATATATATTGACAGATTATATTTTATGTACAGCTTATTTTTTTTGTTTTTAATAATGAAAAAGAAAAAGAGAGAATAGATAATAAAGATAGAGAAACATGTGAGATATAGCGTGTGAGAAAGAAACAAGTGTGAAAGAAGAAAGTTGAGAAAGGTAAAAAAAGAGAGAGAAAGTGTAGAAAGTAAGAGATTAAGGAGATCGTTATCTATATTCTTGACCACCCCTCACTCAATCCTGAAACAGTTAGCTTCTTACGGTTTTGTTGCACCATATGCTTCCAAAAAATCGACAAAATGGAGACCAACTCATTAAGAATTGGTCTGATTTATCTATTAGGAGGAATCACATTTCCTCAAGATGTGCCGTGTTCAACATGTCTGGAATCCACATTTTAAGCATTGGTATGGGTGTATTTTTCCAAAAGTTATGTGTAAGTTTTTTTGCCGTTATTAACCCATAATTTAGAAAAGAAATAAAAAATTCCCATCTTCCATTACTCCAAATATAATCATTTCAGTATTAGGTTCCATTTTTATCTTAAATAATTTTGTAAATATTTCAAAAATATCACTCCAGAATTTATAATGTTTTCTGCAAGAGACAAAAGAGTGTGTTATAGTTGCATTTTGGGATAGACAATATCACAAATGGGGGAAGTATTTGGATAGAATTTATTCAATCTAGTTTTTGAATAATATAATCTATGTAAAATTTTAAATTGAATTAAATTATGTCTTGCATTAATCGAACATTTGTGTATATATATATCAAATACTTTTCCCATGTTCCCTTTGTGATTTTTATCATTAATTCTCGTTCCCACTCTTCTCTAAGTGCCTCTGTTGGTGGTAAATCTATATTTAAAATACTATTATATAAATATGATATTAATTTCTGTGAGTCAGCCTGAATGTTCATTGCTTCTTCCAGTGGATCTAAAGTTACGTTTTGATATCTTTGTATGTGTTTCTTCATTAAGTCGCAGATCTGAAGATATTTAAAATATTGGTTATTTTTCAGTTTAAATTTTAATTGTAATTGTTGGAATGAAAACAGATTTCCCATTTCATACATATCACCGATCCTTTTAATTCCCATTCTTTCCCAATGATTATATTGATCACCCTCGGACTATCCTTGACCGGACTTTGCTGGCTTTACCTTTGCACTACACATTATTCCCTTTTCATGTATCTATACACTGTAAATGGCTTGATTGTAATAATACTTGTCTTTCTGCTGACTGGAGGCTAACAGGCCTTCACACTTTTTGATAATTTGCTATTTTATTTAAAATGATTATTGAACGATTTCTTCATAGAAACATCCACCTACAGAACCACTTGCCTATGTGGACGAGGATGGAGAAAGTGGTTATGAAAATGTTGGAAAATAAAGTGTCCCAAAATAAAAATAACTGGTGATAAAGCTGACAATGCATAAATTGGCAACGGACAATCAGTCCTCCTAGTAACATTCAGACTATTATCTAAATGGTGGCCGATTAGGAAAAGGGGAGATGCAGCGAGACCTGGGTGTCATGGTACACCAGTCATTGAATGTACCACTTGCCTATGTGGATGAGTCATTGAAAGTAGGCATGCAGGTGCAGCAGGCAGTGAAGAAAGTGAATGGTATGTTAGCTTTCATAGCAAAAAGATTTGAGTATAGGAGCAGGGAGGTTCTACTTCAGTTGTACAGGATGTTGGTGAGACAAGATTTGGAGTATTGCGTACAGTTTTCGTCTCCAAATCTGAGGAAGGACATAATTGCCATAGAGGGAGTGCAGAGAAGGTTCACCAGGCTGATTCTTGGGATGTCAGGACTGTCTTATGAAGAAAGACTGGATAGACTCGGTTTATACTCTCTAGAATTTAGGAGATTGAGAGGGGATCTTATAGAAACTTACAAAATTCGTAAGGGGTTGGACAGGTTAGATGCAGGAAGATTGTTCCTGATGTTGGGGAAGTCCAGGACAAAGGGTCACAGCTTAAGGATAAGGGGGAAATCCTTTAAGACCGAGATGAGAAAGACTTTTTTCACACAGAGAGTGGTGAGTCTCTGGAACTCTCTGCCACAGAGGGTAGTTGAGGCCAGTTCATTGGCTATATTTAAGAGATAGTTAGATGTGGCCCTTGTGGCTAAGGGGATCAGAGGGTATGGAGATAAGGCAGGTACGGGATACTGAGTTTTATGATCAGCCATGATCATATTGAATGGCGGTGCAGGCACGAAGGGCTGAATGGCCTACTCCTGCATCTAATTTCTATGTTTCTATGTAACTGATAATTGGTTGAACTAATTGCTCCTCGAAACCTGAGCAGAAGACTCTGATTTCTGAGATACGACCTGCAGTCATGGTATAAGTGTACACTGGGTCTCCTTGGCAGCCTGTGCAGTCAGTGACAGGCAGGCCATACAGCTAATGTGGTTCTGGTGTCCTTGATTCTTTCAAAAACATATTACATTCATTAAATGAAAGCGTTACTATTTACAATGTACAAAATCAGAAATCGCATGCTAGTGATTTTCAGCGTAACTCATATAAGCACTCTTCAACTTTATATGAATGGCTTGTAATATAGCAGTTTGTCAATCAGGGTGATACAGCATGAAAACAGGCCCTTCGGCCCAACTTGCCCACACCAGCATTTGTCATTTGTATTTAATTAGGTCATGGCATACCTCAACTCCATTCACGTGGCGTAGCTTCACAGCACGGCACAGTGGCGCAGTGGTAGAGTTGCTACCGACAGCAGCAGAGACCCAGATTCCATCCTGACTACTAGTGCTGTCTGTGCGTAGTTTGTACGTTCTCCCTGTGACCACATGGGTTTTTTCCAGGTGCTCCGGTTTCCTCCCACACTCCAAGGACCTTCAGCTATGTAGAATTATAAAATTGTCCAGTGAGAAGGATAGTGTACAGGGTGATCGCTGGTCAGCGCTGACCCAGTGGGCTGAAGGGCCTATTTCAATGCTGTATCTCAAACTCTAAAGTTAAAATCACTTCTTGCTCTTACCTGAGACATTGATGCCCTCTTGTCACTGGGTTGGATTGAGCTGGGTCTGCCCCTCTGCTTGGACTTTCTATGAAGGCTTTTTCCTGATCTATATGAAAGAGAGAATTCCACATCCAAGGTGGAAGAGACTCTGGGTGTCAAAACTGACTCGTGTATCAGATCCCAGGACTGTTTTAATAGTTCTTCAATGATTCAACAATCAAAGCTTGAAAAATCCTTCAGATTGATCAAAATTATATTTTAAAGTTATAAATTCCATAAAGAACTAACAACTGATTGAAAATAAATGTGTTGATTTTTCTACCTATATCTATTATTTTCCGCAAGGTAGGAGACCCCGTTCTAATAAATGGAATTGCTGTTGAGAAGGTAGACATCCCGGGTACAACACTGAGGGGCCAGATGTGAAGTACATGTGGCCTCTCTCTGTCTCTTCAGTCACTCTAACGGTGAGTTCAACCATGGACAGAGAGGTGTTTCTCCGAGAGTGTGTGGATGTTTGTGCTGAGGCCTGAAGGTTGAGGACACTCGTGGGACTATTCAGTCAGCTAGATTCAGCTAAAAGACTCCCCACATATTCTTTGTTTGTGATATTACCAGATTTTCCAAGCTTTATTACATTAGAGTTAAATTCAGCTTCTCCTGTTCATGTTCTTTCAGCTCCTGTCCGCGGTATCATCATGGTGAACCAGGACTCTTAAGGGGATGTCCCACTGTACGAGGTAATTCAAGAGCTCTCCCGAGTTTAAAAAAAAATCAAACTCGTGGTAAGCACGTAGAATGTACGTAGCGGGTACGTCGGAGTCAGGGACGTCTCTTAGCGACTCGTAACATTAACGGCAGATACTTGGGAAATGCGGTAGGCTTGTGAAGTCTTGTGAAGATTTTTCAATGTTGAAAAATGTCCACAAGAGCCCAGAGTACCTACGAGCGGCTATTACCGTAAATCTCCGAGTTCGAATCAGGATATACTCGGGTGAACTCTTGAATTAGCTTGTACAGTGGGACAGGCCCTTTACTCCTCTGCCTGTCCCATTCTTTCGTTTATGGAGTTCTCATAACTATTTACTTCTGAATGATTAGGCAGAGAAAGGATTCAACGTTCAAATTGTAAAGTAATCCCTGCAGGAATTTAACTCCTCATTTAAACACTTTCTTTGCTAGGTAGAAAGAAAGAACTGCAGATGCTTGTTAATACACAAAAGGACAAAAAGTGCTAAACTCAGCGGGTCAGGCAGCATCTCTGAAGAAGGTGATGTATCGGGTCAAGACCCTTTTTTGGACGGGTCCTGTAGTGAAATAATTCTTGATCAAAGTATCAGTGAAAAATGTTTGAATTTTATTCGTGTTGAGAAAAGCTTTAAATGTTTTTTCGTTGGATACGAAGGACAGAATCACCCAATCTCTGCTTAGCCCCTGCTGTTTGTGCATGTGCATACTGTGATGCAGCAACATGTAGCTGCTTGATCTGCTGTGACAGAGAGAACTGCACTAATGAACTTAATATTTACACTCGGTAGCCTCTCCACCTCGCTCACTCCTACAAGCATAAATACACGCACAGCACTCATTATCACACCAGCCACTCCACACAGTACAACAACACCCACCTCGCACTTAAACAGTACACCCTGACTCACAAATCTATCTCCCTACCCCCACACACAGAATCACACTGCCCATGCCATACACAATCACAGCATCAACCCCATCCACCCCCCACAACCACTCCATCCACCCCACAGCCAACACCTGCACAGAGAAACAACCTCCCAACTCATAAACACACCACCCACTCCTACTAACGAAACACACCCAGCCCACACACACACACACACACACACACACACAGGCCCCACTCACATGGTGTCCTACACTGAAGCATACTGCCCCTCACACACACACACTACTCCCAACCCATGAACACCCGCTGCCTGACCAACCTTACAATCACCATTCACTTCTGAGTGGGGCAATGTGTGTGGACTGGGTATTGCGTTAAATTGTGGGAGGGCATTGTGCGTGTCACGGAGACAGGCAGTGATGGGGTCTTCCAGCATGCACACAGCCCCTTTAGTCTACTCCAGTTCCTCTGGTTGTCCCATTCTTTCTTTCATGGAGAACTGAGGGCCAGCCATCAAGTATCTATTGATATTAATCCCATTTACCACCACTGAGCCCATATCTTCTTTGCTGAGGCATTTCAGGTGTGTAACTAAGTGTTTGTATATGTTAGAGCCCCTGATTTCACCTTTTATTTCTGATTCTAGGCATATCTGGTAGAAAAATAATTCTTCCTCCAATCCGGAGATTGACACAAAAAGCTGAAGAAGGGTCTTGACTCAAAACGTCACACATTCCTTCATTCCAGAGATAGTCTCTGACCCACTGAGTTACTCCAGCATTTTGTGGGTATCTTTGGTTTAAACTGCAGCTCAAACTGACGTTTGGTTAAGCTGCAGTTCTTTTCCAGCACTCTTTCTCCAATCCCCTCTCTATCACTTATTCATTCCCTTAAACCCATTATTTATATTTATGGACACTGATGGGGAGTGGGGGTGCATGGGGGAGGGGGTGTGCATGGGGTGGGGGGCAGGGGGCGGGGGGAGGAGGTGGGGAGGGGCTGGGGGAGGGGGGCATGAGGGGGGGGTGTGGGGGAGGGGGAGGTGTGGGGGAGGGGGTAGGGGGTTAGTATTTGGGGGAGGGAGAGGGGTGTGTGGCTGGGAGGGAAGGAGGAGGGGTGTGTGGGCAGGGGGGGGTGGTGTATGTTGGGGGGTTATGGTTGCCGCAGACACAGCTCGCACTCCACTCACCCCACAGCTTTCGGCCTCACTCAGTAGCTCCCGGTCCAGCTCCGGCTTCCCTTAGTGGCTCCCGGTTCCACTCAGCGGACCGTGGCTCATCGTGCTGGTCTCTGTAGAAGCAGCCCGCACGCTACTATCTCTGCACGCTGCTCTCTCCGGAAGCTGCTCTCTCCACACTCGCTCAACACACTCTGCTCACTCCGATCCTTCAGCTTTATTCTCCTCGCAGCTGATGATTGACAGTGGGTGCCGGAAGGGGTGTTTTTTTTAAATCGTACTTTAAACCTTCATAACTTTTGCACGATTCCACTGATCGGAACAAAACTTGCAGCTTGCAGCACGGGAGAATGGCGAGTAAGGTGGTGTAAAATTGTAGCGCTATCAGGTACCATATTGTGCAAATGTAAAAACAGCGCAAGAGGACAAGATGAGTGTTTTATAAGAATACTAGACCAAGTGCACACCCATTGTGTCTGTTCCCTGGATGTGCGGTTGAGGAGGGGAGAAGGTGGGAGAGAGGGAGGGAGGGGGAGAGAGAGGGATGGAGGGGGGAGTGAGGGAGGGAGGGGTGGGGGAGGGAGGGAGCGAGAGGGAGGGGGAGGTGTAGGAGGAGAGGGAAGGTGGGAGAGTGAGGGGAGAGAGGGAGGGGGCAGGGGGGACAGAGAAGGGGGCAGGGAGGGGAGAGGTGGGGGTAAGGGAGGGGGAGAGGTGGGTGTAAGGGAGGGGGAGAGGTGTGGGAAAGGGAGGGGGAGGGTGGGAGGTGGTGACGGGGAGAGAGGGGGAGGGGTGAGAGGGGGAGGGGTGAGAGGGGGGTGTGGATGGGAGGAGCGAAGGGATGGGAGGAGGAGCGAAGGGGTGGGAGGAGGAGCAAAGGGGTGGGGGGGAGAAGGGGTGGAGGGGGTGGAGGAGAGAGGGGTTGTTACCGAACTGAACTCACTGTGGAATGAATCCATTAATGGAGCCACTCTGCTGCTGGATTGTAAGTTGTTCCTGCATTCCCTCTGGAAGCCTCATCCTCATCAGATGCCAAGTTCCCAGAGCCCTGCCTAAACACGGGGGTCACTCACGGTTAAGTCTGTGAAAGCGGCCCCATCAGAGACAGAGGCCTTGCATCCTCGGTGCTTCAGACCCCAAGGAGGGGGGAGTGGGCAGGCGCGGTGCGGGCGGGATTGAAAGTGCGATGACAGTGTCTGGCCTTTACCCCGCCCACCCGTCGCTTTATCTCTGCTCCCGATCGGCAGAGCATTTTGAGAATGGGGGGGAGGGGTTTGAGCGGGCGGGCGCGCGGACAATTCCAGATGCGGGAGGCGCGGCGCGAGTGTAGTTGGAGGGAGGGGTGGAGGGGAGGGGAGGGGTGGGGGGCCGTGTTGGCAAATGAAGAGAGAGAGAAGTGGCTTGGATCGGTCTGCATGTGGGATTCTGACGTCAGCAGCTCATGAGGTCCTGTTTAGATTTTTAAATGAGTGAGTGTGGGAGGGGGGGGAAGAATTTTATATAAAAATGTGCACATAGAATGTCTAAATGTAATGAGGAGTGGATTAGTGAACGTAAAAGTGTAATGTCTAGCTAAATGGAACAAATTTCGGAGTTTGAGCGTGTGGTTTTGGCGGACCATGGTATCAAAGGCCAAAAATCTTATCTGAAAAAAAATAGAATGTGACATACACCCACAAACACACACACGCACACACACACACAGAGTTTTAAAAGTATATACTCGACCAACTGCAGACCCATTGGGTCTGTTCCCCAAACGTGCGATTGAGGGGGAGAGAGAGGGGGGAGGAGGGAGGGGCGGAGAGGGAGGGGGGAGGGATGGAGTGAGGGAGGGAGAAACAGAGAAACATAGAAAATAGGTGCAGGAGTGGGCCATTCGGCCCTTCGAGTCTGCGCCGCCATTCAATATGATCATGGCTGATCGTCCAACTCAATATCCCATACTTGCCTTCTCTCCATACCCTCTGAGTTGTTACCAAACTGAACTCACTGTGGAATGAATCCATTAATGGATCCACTCTGCTGCTGGATTCAAGGTTGTCCCTGCCTTCCCTCTGGAAGCCTCATCCCCATCAGATGCCGAGTTCCCAGAGCCCTGGTTAAACGCGGGAGCCACTCACGGTTAGGTCTGTGAAAGGGGCTCCTTCAGAGACTGAGGCCTCGCATCCTCGGCACTTCAGACCCCGAATATGGGGAGGGGGGGGGAAGGTGGAGTGGGTGGGCGGGCCGGTGGGCCAGCGTGAGAGTGGAGCTGTGGGCTTCTGACTCTCTGGAGCGCGCAGGGGATGTGAGGGGCGCGCAGGCTGCATCGTCATGCCGCCTGCCCACTCTGCTGAAGACTGCAAGCAACTACAGAGCCATGGAGAACTTTAGCTCCCCCTCCATTCCCACACTGACCTTTCTGTCCTGGGCCTCCTCCACAGTCAGAGTGAGGCCCAAAGCAAATTGGAAGAACAGCATCTCATATTTCGCTTGAGCAGGTTACACCCCAGCGGTACGACTCTAGATTTCTCTTACTTCAAGTAACTCTTGCTTTCCCTCCCCCTCCATTCCTCTCCCATCCTAGTTCTGTGACAAGTTTCACTGTCCCCTTTATTATATTTTACTGATTGTGTTACCTGTTGTCACGTTCACCTCAGCTAACAATGATCCATTCTGCATTTTCCTTGATCGTTGATCTCTCGTTTTCACACCTTACCCGTACAAATCTCCGTGTCCCCCTTTCCCCTGACTCTCAGTCTGAAGAAGGGTCTCGTCCCGAAACGTCACCCATTCCTTCTCTCCAGAGATGCTGCCTGTCCCGCTGAGCTACTCCAGCATTTTATGTCCATCTTCGGTGTAAACCAACGTCTGCAGTTCCTTCCTATGAATTTTAAACAGACTAGACAATGCAAACTGCACATCCAAGAACTTTGATGTTTGTCCATCAAACCTCAAAGTACAGGTGGGACGGTGGCGCAGCGGTAGAACTACTGCCTTACAGCGCTAGAGACCCGGGTTCGACCCTGACTACGGGTGCTGTCTGTATGGAGTTTGTACGTTCTCCCCGTGACCTGCGTGGGTTTTCTCCGAGATCTTGGGTTTCCTCCCACACTCCAAAGACGTACAGGTTTGTAGGTTAAGTGGCTTGGTGGCTAAATGCAAATTCTCCCTGGTGCGTGTAGGATAGTGTTAATATGTGGGGAACGCTGGATGTGCAGACCTGGTGGGCCGAAGGGCCTGCTTCCACACTGTATATCTAAACGAAACTAAACATAATAATAACCTCAAACTACATAACAAACCAAACCATTATGAGCGCCGCAACATCTCCAAAATTGCAATGGTAATTACTCCTAAATAATCCATTACCCAGTGATATTGATACAAGGTGGAACCAAGGCCAAGGGCTCTAGATCTTTAGGATTCACCAAGTAGCGGAACATCTGAAGAAGTTCCACTAATATAGAGGCAAATGAAAAATTACAAACTTATTTTCTGTGAGTGGACTTTGAACATGTTGCCAGGCCTGTAAAGTTGTCAGGGCTAGAGGGTCTGAGCTACAGGGAGAGGTTGAGTAGGCTGGGACTCTATTCCTTAGAGAGCAGGAGGATGAGGGGCGATCTAATAGAGGTGTATAAAACCATGAGAGGAATAGATCGGATAGATGCACAGAGTCGGTGAATATTGATCTTCCATCTCTCGTTTTCACACCTTAAGGGCCTGTCCCACCAGCATGCAACTCCATGCGATGAGCGCGACCTAACGTGGTCGCTTGAGCCGTCCGGCGTCGCGGGGCAGGTCCCACTTCGATCGCCGGAGCCGTGCGGAATTGTGCGGAGTTCGTCCCGACATCGCGCGGGGCTCCGAAAAACTGACTATGTTCAAAAATTCCGCGCGGCAACGGCTTGTCGGCTTGCAGTCGCCTCGACGCATTACACACCGTCTCGATGTCGTGCCTCCGTGACCCTCTCTGTATGTGCCTCCGTGACCCTCTATGTGTGTGGCTCTGTGGCCCTCTGTGTGTGTGCCTCTGTGCTCCTCTCTGTGTGCCCCTCTCTGTCCTGGCGAACTTACCTTAAGACTTCGCTCCAAGTTCGCCTCACTTTGCGCCGCGTTGCGCCACTCACCCGACCTCCGCGGGGCCCCTGCTGCTGGTTTGGTTGCGCTTGCCGCATGCAGGCGCATGCTGGTGGGAACGGCCCTGAACAGGGGATCACCCAACCTCCATGAGGCCCCCGCTTCTAGTTTGATTGCGTTCATCGCATGGAGTCGGATGCTGGTAGGACAGGCCCTTTAGAGTCCTAGAGTAGGTGAATCGAGAACCAGAGGACATAGGTTTCAGGTGGAGGGAAAAAAAATTAATAGGAATCTGAGGGGTAACTTTTCCACACAAAGGTTGGTGGGTGTATGGAACAAGCTGCCAGAGGAGATAGTTGAGGCTGGGACTATCCCAACATTAAAGTAACATGGATAGGACAGGTTTGGAGGGATATGGACCAAACATGGGCAGGTGGGACTAGTATAGCTGGGACATGTTGGGCCGAAGAGCCTGTGTCCATGCTGTGCCACTCTATGACTCTAACATAAACACCAGTGAGCAAACTAGTCTGAAAACTCAACTCGGCAACGGCTAAGCCTTTTTCTCTCGACTGTGGGTAACTTTTGAAAGCATCTTCCACTACCCTGAGGGAAGCATTGTGCTGCAGCACATACCTAATTGAGTTTGCACCCAAGCCACAACTGACTTCAACCTTCAAAATCTTTCACCTGCTTTTATAATTGCCATCTGGTCACATTGTTGCTTTCAGCTCCTTCAGGAATAATTCCGTGTTCTTGAAATTCTTGCCGTGCTTTATCAAGTCCTTTTCACTTTGCCTCCTTTCGAGCTGTTAATCATTTTGAGGCTGCAAATGCAACAAACGCAATCGGTTCCAAAGAATTCTGAAGACTAATTTCATTCCAGGGTCAGCCTGACTTTCTTCAATTTTATTATTTGGAGTGTTACAGTTTGTAACGTTAATTTGAACGTTTTGGGGATGATAAAAAAAACCCAATATATTTTGTGAAAATTAAACTCTTGTTTAAATACACAATCATTTATATTTTAGGATTTGCATTATAAATCTTAGCCTTGTAGCAGCAGAATGTCTATGCAAGCTGTTACTGACGCTGTGCTTATTAGAGTGAGTAGTAGTGACAGGCAATGCAGTTTGTGCAGAAGTGTTTTCAAGTCCTGATGCTTGTTAACGTTTGCGGAGATGCTCTGGGCTGAGCTGCCCGAGCCGTCGGCATCCTGGTGGCGTAGCTCGCAGCCTTGCTGGCTCCACATTCTGTACGCTTCACTCTCCCAGCCTCTCCGAGCTGGCGTCATCCGACCATTCACCAGTCTCTGGCTTTGCCATGTGCACTGACCCTCTACTCACCCTGAGTCATGATACAAACTACAGGATTGTAATTAATCCTTAATTGCCCACAATACCTCCGTCAGCACAGACCAATGCCACATATATGCTTAAAGGTTGTGAAATCACCAGAACCACTGTTCCTGCCATGTAATCACCTCTATTCTCTATATGGCCCTATGTGCTTCCCATTCCACCCTCCCAAACCAGCAGCAGTATGTAAACACCTGGCAGCTTAAAGAGATACACTCCTGAACTCCAGTGACCAAATAATGTGCACTTTGCTGTTTGATCTGTGTCCTCCAAAGCCAGCTGCAGGCTAAACGAAAGATGTGTCCATGCTTTTTACCTCTGAATCTGAAAACAATTTTCCAATAATGTGCTAAATACATAAACTGCATTGTAGATTGTAAATCTTCTCACTTTCGGTAGCTGAGATGAAAGCCAACACACAGAAGAAGGGTCTCGTCCCGAAACGTCACCCATTCCTTCTATCCAGAGATGTTGCCTGTCCCACTGAGTTACTCCAGCATTTTTAGTCTATCTGCTGTGTTAACCAGCATCTGCAGTTCCTTCCTAGACAACTATGTTCCTTTTTGAAATGGTTCATAGCTTCCCGTTTACATTACATGCTAAATATCGCAAACTAAACAAGGCAGCAGAATAACACAATTTGGATATCGAGTTTCAAGCCATTGCCTGTGTGTGTCCCACCATCTGGCCAGAGGGATTTGCATAGCTGGGGACCTGCATATTTGGAAGTTGAAAATGATAAATAGATGTATAATGTCACTGATTATATATCACTTCTGTATTTCATAGCCGTCTGTGTCATTATTGTGAAGAGAAAACTTACCTCGAGGCATCTAATTCTTTGTAATGCAGAAGATAGTCAATAATGGGGCAGTTGTGTGGAAAATAGGATACTGGAAGATCCATTTGCAAGACGTAGGTGGAGATGATGCTTCTGATTCACATGCATCTAGGTAACATTCTTGGATTCTAATCAGTTTATCTGCACTAGAGTGTTGTCCAATTAGCAATTTAATATTACAACAGCATAGAACAGTTTAGCACAGGAACAAACCTTTCGATCCATCATGTCAATGCCAACCATGATGCCAACCTAAACTAATTGCATCTGCCTGCATCTGGTCTGTTTCCCTCTATTCTCTGCTTTCTGTCTGAAGAAGGGTCTCGACCTGGAACGCCTATCCAGAGATGCTGCCTGTCCCACTGAGTTACTCCAGCGTTTTGAGTCTATCTTCATGTGTAAATGCCTCTTCAACATTGCTTTTGTATCTGCTTCTCCCATCTCCCCTCCTCTCGCAGTACGTTGCAGGCCCCTGTTACACTCCATATAAAAAACCTTCCTCTCAAGTCTCATTTCATCTTCCCCCTCACCCGAAAACTATGCCCTCTGGTTTTCAACATTCCCACTTGGAGAAAGGCTCTGAATATCAACCACCAATGCCTCCAATAACCGTAGACACTTCTCTCAGATTGTTCCTCATCCTCCGACATTCCAGGCAAAACAAACCAAATCAGTCTAATCTCTCCTTATAACTAATGCACTGTAATCCGTGTAAAACCTTCACTCACTTCAATGGCTCCATGTCCTCCCTATCGTGTGGTGATCAGAACTGAACACAATACTCCAAATGTGGCCTAACCAATGTTTATATAACTGGAACATGACTTGTTTAGTTTAAAGATACAGCATGGAAACAGGCCCTTTGACCCACCGAGTCCGCACCGACCAGCGATCCCTGCACATTAACAATATCCTGCACACACTAGGGACAATTTACACTTATACCAAACCAATCAACCTACAAGCCTGTACGTCTTTGGAGTGTGGGAGGAAACTGGAGCACCCGGAGAAAACCCACGTGGTCACAGGGAGAACATACAAACTCAGTACAGACAAGACCCGTAGTCGGGATTGAACCTGGGTTTCTGGCATTGCAAGTGCTGTAAGGCAGCAACTCTGCCGCTGCGCCACCGTGCCGCAGTACCTTGTCCACTTTGATACTCAATGGGCCAACCAATGATAGCAAACATGCTGTACCACTGACTATAACCCTCTCCATCAGTTTGCCACTTTCTGGGAGCCACGGAGTTGCCCCCCTAGATCCCTCTGTACATCAGTGCTACTAATGGTCCTATAATTTGCATTTGATCTTCACTTCACACTAAAGGGTCTGTCTCACTCTCACTTGGACGACCTAATTGGCGAGTTTGGAAGAGTTTGAAAAAATGACATGTTGAAAACCTCCTTCGACTATGTTGAAGACCAGCTTTGACTATGTTGAAGACCAGCTTCAACTAGCTAAGGCTAGCTACGACTAACTTTGGGAAAATTGGACACTGAATAGTGGAGAGTGAAGACGACCTCCTTGGATCTCCTTCGACCTCCCTTCGACTATGATGAAGACTATCTACGACTACCTTCGACTACCCTCGATTACATCCGACTAACATGCCGAGCTACTACGACCTACTACGACTAAACCTACGATTAAAAAAGTATTGATTTTTCCATGGCGATCTTTTTTTACTCGCGGGCATCTTTTAACATATTGAACAAAACACCGCGACCCAGCAGAGGCCTCGAGTACGCAGAGACCACTCTCGAGCATGAAGGAGAGTTACAAAGACTTCCTATGACCTCGTGTCGACCATGTTGCGAGTATGAGTCGAGGGCAAACTTGCCAGAACTCGCAGATTAGGTCGCCCAAGTGGGCAGCCCCTTTAGTGTCATAGATTCATACAGCATGGATCCAGTCCCTCGGCCCAACGAGTCTACATCACACACTAGCTCTTTGTTATCCAACTTTTGCATCTTACAAACCAGGGACAAATTACAAAATCCATTAACCTACAAGCTGCATGTCCTTGGAATGTGCGAGCACCTGGAGAAAACCCACACGGCCACAGGGAGAACGTACAAACTCTGCACAGAGAGCACCCATAGTCAAGATAGAACCCGGGTTTCTGGTGCCGTGAGGCAGCAAATGTACCACTCAGCCACTGTGCTGCCCATTTAAATACCCATCGAAGCCAGTCCCATTTGCCCACATTATCATGTTCGAGAAGCAGTCTGACAAAAAAGAGGTGGGCACAAAATGCTGGAGTAACTCAGTGGGACAGGCAGCATCTCTGGATAGTAAGAATGGGTGTTGTTTCAGGTCGAGACCATTCCTTCTAGCCAGAGATGCTGCCTGTCCCACTGAGTTCCTCCAGCATTTTGTGTCTATCTTCGGTGTAAACCAGCATCTGCAGTTCCTGCCTACCGAAAAATTTGATATGGCGTGACACGGTGGCGACACGGCGTGGTGACGTATTGACGCGCTGTGCTTTTTTAAATGCCGCAACATTTCTTTTGTCGCCGCTGATTTTGAAATGTTCAAAATCTTTTGGCGACACTAATATGATGCCGGCAGTTGCTGAAAATGCATGCGTGTTTTCAGTTGGAGTCACGGTAATGATTGTCCAAGGAGAGATTGTTGGAACCAAAATAACCCATTGTTGGTATTTCGCCTTTTGCATGAGAAAGGTACCAAAAAAATAGCAATTGGGATCAGCTGCGCCATGCAGGTGTAGGGGGAACATGGCATGAATAACAGCATCAAAGCTTGTTCCAAGGTCATGTAGAATAAGAGGTGCCTGGTCACAAAATACTTGGATTGTTGTTTGCAAGTGATTCGACCTCCAAGATAATCCTTCAAATCCATGTTTAAATCTCTATAATTGGGGGAATTTCGGGAGGAACTGCAGATGCTGGTTTAAATTCGAAGAGAGACACAAAATGCTGGAGTAACTCAGCGGGACAGGCAGCATCTCTGGAGAGAAGGAATGGGTGACGTTTCGGGTTGAGACCCTTCTTCAGACTGGTCTGTAACCGAGGGTATCACTACGCTATCCCAGTTCAAAATAGAGCAATGGGTTGGCCTCCCATTCTACAATCAGGGCAAGTTATTTTACAATGTGGTCAATGGAAAATAAAATCAATTAGAATGCTTTATAAGCTAATGAAAACCTACTGCCTTTTTCACTTAAGTTAAAGAATTACGTGATTACTAGACCGAGGGGGACCCATCGGGTCCTGTCCCCTCAACACGCACTGCGGGGGGCCGGCCGGCACACACACACACACACACTAACCACGTCCCCCTTGAGGGGTGGGGAGGGGCATGGCATCACAGGGGAGTTCCTGAACACAATACTCCATCACTCACCCATAGGTCCCAATATTCATCACTGCCTAGAGAGGGAGGGGGAGCAGAGAGGAAGGGGGGCAGACAGGGAGGGGGGCAGAGAGGGAGGGAGGGGCAGAGAGGGGGGGGGTAGAGAGTGAGGGAAGAGAGAGAATGGGGCAGAGACAGAAGGGCAAGAGACCGAGTGAGAGGAGGGTGGAGAGGAGGAGGAGAGGGAGGGGGGGGTGAGGGGGGGGGAGGGGCGAGAGAGATGGGAGGAGAGAGAGATGGGAGGAGAGAGAGGAGGAGAGAGGGGGGAGAGAGGGGGGAGAGAGGGAGAGAGGGGGGAAGGGAAGGGGGGAAAGGAAGGGGCAGAAGTGGGGGGAGAGATGGTGGGGAGAGGATGGGGTGGAGGGAATGGGGTAGGGGAGGGGTGGAGGGAAGGGGGATTTGGGAAGGGAGGGCAGTGGGGTGTGGGGGAAAGGAAGGGGGAGAGAGAGAGGGAGGGGAGAGAGGGAGGGGAGAGAGAGATGGGGAGAGAGAGAGAGGGTGAGAGACAGAGAGAGCGAAATGCAACCGTGCATCACATGTTCAGAAAGTTCTGGAAATGAAGCGTCCGGGTCTCATGCAAGAAGCTGTCGGCAGCTCTGTAGAATTCAGGGGAGGACCCCCCCACACACACACACACACACACACACAGTGGGTCAGATCTAAGCTGTCAATGAAGACAGCAAATTTTATGTTAAGAATTAAAATTTTATGTTAAGAATTAGTGTTGTTAAGTGAGAAATAATTCTATTCAGTTCAATGAAAAACAATGTAATCAACAATCTGGCAGGCCGGGCGGGGTCGGGAGGCAGGTGGGCCTGGGCCAGGCGGGGCCAGGCGGGACCGGGCGGGGCCAGGAGGCAGGTGGGCGGGGCCATGCGCAAAGGCATTGCGAGGTCAGCAGCTGGGCAACCTTAATATTTTTATTAAATGTCAGTTTGGTGATAAATTTTAGTAAATATCTCTGGAAATAATCGACCAAATTGATAGAGGATGGGATTTCTGAAATCATAAGGAAATTTTCTACCAGAAGATGTAAAGATTTCACTGTAATTGTAACGTCAGCAGCTGGGCAGCGGTCAGATTTAGATAAAAAGGTCTGATTGGTCAACAATTTTAATTAAAAAGTCAGGAAAATAATGTACCAATGGTACAGAGGAGTGGTCTTCTAAACGCGCAAGGAAAATCTCTACTGAAATATGCAAACATTTTCCCGTTTCGGTGTCTGGTTTTCGAGGAGATACCACACACACACACACACACACACACACACACACACACACACACACACACACACACACACACACACACACACACACACACACACACACACACACACACACACACACACACACACAGTTTTAATAGCTACTAGACTAAGTGCACACCCGTTGGGTCTGTTCCCTGAATGTGCAGTTGAGGGGGGCAGAGGGAGGGGGGGAGAGGGAAGGGGGGGTAGAGAGGGAAGGAGGGGGGAGGGGGAGGGTGGAGCGGGCGGGCATGATGCCGAGTGAGCCTGCGGGCCAGGCGTACGCCGTCAAGACCCTGCGTACGCCGTCGAGACGCTGCGTATGCTCTTGAGACACTGTGTACGCCGTCAAGACGCTACGTACAACGTTGCGACGCTGCGTACGCCCGTCAAGACACTAAGTACGCCCGTTGAGACGCTACTTACGCCCTCAATGTGGCTGCAGGCCGACAGGCCATTGACACGCCGGCTCTATCACGCTGGCTCAAGCTGGCTCAAGCCAAAGATCGGCTGCTTTTCCGAGGACGGCGAAAAGAAGCGAGGGAACAGCCGATCTTTGGTTTGAGCCATTGTCACAGAGCCAGCCCGAGGGGGGAGTGGGGAGGGGGGAGTGGAGGAAGTACTGTAACACCGCCAGCGAAATAAGAAAACTTTTGGCGTTTTTGGAGGCGAGCCGTAGGTGAAATCATAGGAGGACGTGCTAAGTCGCGACTATTGGGTCGCCGGTTGCCAGTAGCTTGCCGTAGCTTTACGTTGACTAGGTGTTAGGTTGTCGTAGACATTGTCGTGGGGGGGGGTCCAGTCGCTGCTTTTTCGGCGACCTGCTACGACTGTGACAGTCACCGGCAGTTGCCGAAAAAATTGCCCAAGTGGGACAGGCCCTTTACTTTCTTGGTTTGATAACAAAGTTACTGAAATGTTGGAAAACAGCTAGAAACTTTGCAGCTACATTTTGAACTGTCGAGGACAATGGTGAATTTAAATGTGTATCATTAGAGGTCTGCATTCTAGCCACTTAAATATATTTAATTATTTGGAAACAATCGTGTAATTTAATTAAAGTAAGTAAAAATGCAAATGAATCTCTAAGTGTGTAAAATATTTACCAGAAGCATCAAATGTTCAGACCATGGAAATTACAGAAATGTATTGGTAGTTCCAAACATGAGCAATATGTTTTAGAAAATTGAATCCTAAACATGGCACAATGAGAAAGGAGTGGTCCAAAAGCAGTAGAAAAGGGATGCAACGCATAAGCCACGTCCATTCATTTTTTTTGTCGTCTTGAGTTTTTGTCGTCATGCATCATTTCGCGCAGGAGAATGAATTAGCAGACAAGCCAATGCCCGGAACAGTGTGGGTGTAGTTCAGAGGGCAAGCAACTTCAGCGATCTATCATGGGGAAATTCCCTTTTAAAAGCTGTCCAGAATCAGCAATATGGAGAGATTATGACACAAGCACAGTACACTGCTCTGCTATCTGTCAATTTCAAAATTGTAATAGAAATATGAAATGACAAAATGGAACCATGAGTACATTCATGGAAATGGGACTTGTATGTTACGTGTTCACTCAAATGGAAAATGTTTGTCAGTAGCAGTTTAGGCTGGGGATTTAGTTGAAAGGGTTCATTGGCTATGAACAATTCAAACACCCAGTTGCTGATCACACTGGAAATAATGGCATAGCTTATAGTACTCTGAAGTACTAACTGGAGTACACCAGTGAATAGAAAATAGCATCTATCATCTACTTTTAATTATCCGAGTTTAAAAGCCGTAATATTGTTCATCCTGTCGCAAATGATCGTCAGAGTAAAATGTTGCCTTGAAGTGATATTATGTAGAAAAACGACACGCAGTTCGTTACATAGCTTGTTGACATTTCAGAAAGCAAAACATTAATAGCTCATGGATATTTAAACATGGGTTTAAGTGCTCTGCAGTCTCATTGATATAATGTGCACCGCTGCCTAAAATATATTAGCTATGCCTCATAAAATGCATTCTAATATTGTTTCCCTTGGTTCAAACTATCTGTTTCCCTGCAATTTAACCAGTTATCTGTAAACAAGAACAGAAAAAGGTTTAAATTTAGAGAAAGTGCAGTAAGTTTAATAAACTTGATAAATTTTAATAGGACAGTTACAGATGATTTATTCTCTCTGGAAGCACAACTAACCCATTCCTTTTATGACATGCAGACACGAGGAACTGCAGATGCTGGTTTACAAAATAAAATCACAAAGTGTTGGAGTAACTCAGAAGGTCAAGCAGCATCTCCAAGGGACAAGAATAGGTGATGTTTTGGTGCTGGACTCATCTTCTGAAGGGTCTAGACTCAAAATATCTCACACCCATGTCCTCAAGAGATGCTGCCTGACCTGCTGAGTTACGCCTGCTAATAGTGCTTTTTTTCCCCCATTTGCCCATTTATAACACAATTCCCTGAATCAGCACATTGGCCATCGGTCAGCGTATTGAGTGTAGAGGTTGGGAGGTCATGTTACAGTTATATAAGACATTGGTGAGGCCACATTTAGCGTATTGTGTTCAGGATTGGTCACCTTGGTATAGGAAGCAGGCTAGGACTTTGTTCCTTGGAGCGCAGGATCTTATAGGGCGATCTTATCGGGGGGTACAAAATCACAAGAGGAATAGATTGGGTAAATGCACAGCTTCTTCTGCCCAGAGTAGGAGAATCGAAAACCAGAAGTCATAGGTTTAAGGTGAGGGAGGAAAGATTTAATAGTGAGCTGAGGGATAACATTATTTACACAAAGGGTGGTGGGGGCAAGAGAAAGCTGCTGGAGGAGGTAGTTGAGACAGATACTATTGCAACATTTAAGAAACATTTCGACAGGATTTCGATAGGATAGGTTAAGAGGGATATTGACCAAATGCAGGCTGTGGGTCTAGTGTAGATGGATTGGTCGGTGTGGGCAAGTTGGGCCAAACAACCTGTTTCCACGCTATATCACTCGATGACTCGGTATGTCAAAGAGGACTGGCTCCAACTTCTACAGGTGCACAGTAGAGAGCATACTGACCGGTTGCATCGTGGCTCGGTTCGGCAACTTGAACGTCCAGGAGCGGAAAAGACTACAGAAAGTTGTGACCACTGCCCAGTTCTTCATCGGCTCTGACCTCCCCACCATCGAGGAGATCTATCACAGTCGCTGCCTCATAAAGGCTGCCCACACCATCCTGGCCACTCATCTCTCCGCTGCCATCAGGTAGAAGGTACAGGAGCCTGAAATCTGGTACATCCAGGTTCAGGAACAGCTTCATCCCCACAGCCATCAGACTATTAAGCACAACTTCAAACAAACTCTGAACTATAACAGCCTATTGCACTTTTTCTGTTTATTTACGTGTATATATCTGGTCTATGCTATATAGACACACTGATCTGTTCTGTATTGATGCCTACAATACTCTGTTGTGCTGCCGCAAGCAAGAATTTCATTGTCGTATCTGGGACACATGACAATAAAATCTCTTGACTTGATTATTTTTTCAACCTTTGGAGTCAAAGTTCAATTTGACTTTCATCATTCCACTTATCATAGTAAATTTTATAAAACAAAATATGTTTTTCTGGAAAGGTTTCATGACTGACAATATAATTATAAAATCTCTGGTCTTGACTACATCAACACAATATGAAATATGATAAAAATAAATATGAACAAGATCCTTTTGCATCACACAAACATAGAAACATAGAAAATAGGTGCAGGAGGAGGCCATTTAGCCCTTCGAGCCAGCACCGCCATTCATTATGATCATGGCTGATCGTCCCCAATCAATAACGCGTGCCTGCCTTCTCCCCATATCCCTTGATTCCACTAGTCCCTAGAGCTCTATCCAACTCTCTTAAATCCATCCAGTGATTTTGCCTCCACTGCCCTCTGTGGCAGGGAATTCCACAAATTCACAACTCTCTAGGTGAAAAGTTGGCTTCACTTTTATTCTAAGACTGTGGCCCCTGGTTCTGGACTCACCCAACATTGGGAACATTTTTCCTGCATCTAGCTTGTCCAGTCCTTTTATAATTTTATATGTTTCTATAAGATCCCCCCTCATCCTTCTAAACTCCAGTGAATACAAGCCTAGTCTTTTCAATCTTTCCTCATATGACAGTCCTGCCATCCCAGGGATCAATCTCGTGAACCTACTGCCTCATCACAAGAATGTCCTTCCTTAAATTAGGAGACCAAAACTGTACACAATACTCCAGATGTGGACTTACCAGAGCCCTATACAACTGCAGAAGAACCTCTTTACTCCTAACCTGAAATTCTCTTGTTATGAAGGCCAACATTCCATTAGCTTTTTTCACTGCCTGCTGTACCTGCACGCCAACTTTCAGTGACTGATGTACAAGGACGCCCAGGTCTCGCTGCACCTCCCCCTTACCTAACCTAACCCCATTGAGATAATAACCTGCCCCCTTGTTTTTGCCGCCAAAGTGGATAACCTCACATTTATCTATATTATACTGCATCTGCCACGCATCTGCCCACTCACTCAACCTGTCCAGGTCACCCTGCAACCTCCTAACATCCTCTTCACAGTGCACACTGCCACCCAGCTTTGTGTCAGAATTTCTAAATGGGCCAAGCTGAAATAAAGTAGATCAGGGTAGGCTGAAGAAGGGTCTCGACCTGAAACGTCACCCACTCCTTCTCACTCCCTCATCCCTTCCTCACAATTCAACCTGATCAGGGCCTCTAAATTTCCTGGACTTTTAAAAGATTATCTATTTCCTTTTTAAATACAGTGATCTGCAATGATCTAGGCTTCGTAGCCTCCGGGATACAGAATTCCATGGATACGCTGCTCTCAGTGAGCAGACGTTCCTTCACAACTCACATTTAAATGACTGCCCCTGAATCTTGTTGCTGTGATCTCTCGTTCAAGATTCTCCTATAAGTGGGAGCATCTCGACATTTAGTCAGAATTTTCACGCTTCTATTCTTTTTGAAGCTATTGCATTGCTAGCCATTTGTTTGGATGATCATAATTCCATCTCTGTACAATCTAAAAATATTGCTTAAAATCTCTGAAGAAGGGTCTCAACCCAAAACGTCACCTATTCCTTTTCTCCAGTGATGCTGTCTGACCCGTTGAGTTACTCTAGCTTGTTATGTCTATCTTGGATTTAAGCCAGTATCTGCAGTTCCTTCCTGCACTTATAATCTCTTCCTTTCAAATCTATCACAATTTCATTGACCTTTCATTAGTTCCTGAATCTTGTATCAATAAATTTGCTCCAATCTATACTTTCATTGAGACAAATACTCCTTTGCAAGCATGATGTCTGTCTGTAATCCAAATTAGGTGGGCCTTATACACCATTATAAAGGTATGTTACAAAACTTACCTTGAGCAGCGTTGCAGTTCTGCCACTCCCCGTGTGCGCGACTTTGGCGCCTTTCAGAGGGGGGCGGGTTTTTCTTCAGACTGGGCAAATCGATCAATGTCGGGCGATTTCGTTGCAGAAGAAAAATCGCTCCAACATTTCATTAATGAAGGTATTTTTAAATTACGCTAGATTATTTATTATCTAGAGTAATTTAAAAATCACCTTCAAAAGCCGTGAGCGCCGATAACGGGAAGGATTTTGCTTAGGGGAGAAAAAAAATGTACACAGTTTATTTTTATATTAAAAGTTGGTTTTTATGGAGGCTTTAATAATATTTTCATGTTGCGAAATGGGGTCCAAAAAAATGTATGAACCAACAGTATTTTTCATACCGACTTCACAGCAAACCGCAACGTTCCAATCCACCGCATTCCACTAAAACCCACTCGCTAGTTGATTTAAATGGCCATTAATTTACAGGCATTAAACACTAAATACCTTCCATTTGGCCCAGAAATTCATGAAAATGAGACTTAAAAATTATTTTATACTGTGGATTATTGTGTGAATGTTATTTGGACACTTAGGCAATTTTAAAAAAGTTTATCTTTTCTTAAGAAATGGATAGATGTTTAGATCTACTCATTGAATTTTGTAATTAGCTACAATTAGATAACTAACTAATTATATGCTTTAATTTTAGGTCATCCAAGTAAGATTGTTTCATATTTGTTTCAGAATGGTTCAATCTATAATAACAGAAAATTTCATTGAGTTCTCTTAATTTTTAAGAAAGTTATGGGCTTTTAACGGTTCTAGATCACAGCTTTTGAGTTAAGTCAATTGAAAGGCAATGGGGAACAAGATGCTAATTTCCGAGTATGGAAATGGTCATAACTTTCTTAATACTGAAGATATGAAAGTGAATTAGGTGTCAAATTAAACTTCTTTTTATGCTTTATCTGATGGGATAAATTGCAGACTTGATTTTTTAAATCTCAAAATTTTGTAACATTGCTACATGAAACCTGATATTTCATTAATGTTAAAGCATATTATAGGCCAACATTATAGGATTCTACTCTTGTGTTAACCAATGTTGTACCTCAGCTGGAGTACTAATGCTGACAATGAGACTAAATCACATGCAAATCTTCCATTTTTCACGCTTTGCATCTGGCTCCATGATGAACATAACATTTCCAAATTAAATCCAGAAGCTGGGTGAGGCTAATTATTTTATTCTCCAGATTTGTGAACGCACACCAATTTAATCACATTAAATACAAAAGGACACAATGTAAATGAGTCACCTGCCCATTATCAGAACAGAACTTAAACTTTCACAGTGCTAGATTGGAATCCCTGGAAGTATAGATTTCATGACCAGGAGCTAGAAATTTTTGTAGAGCAAGAAAGAATAAAGAAGCTTTGTTTATCACTTCCACTGAAGAAGGCAATTCTTGTGTGGCTCCATGTGCAGAGCTGGGTATTGCGAGACTTGTTTAGTATTAAGTAGCACATCAACAGGATGCAGTAATTGACAATTGTGACAGGGTAGATGCCTCATAACTTGACTTTGGTACTTCCTGCCAACAGAAAAAATATATGCAGAAATAGTACCGGATATACCCAGGTTTGTATCTGCTTCATCTCTCCTTCAGCAAGTGAATGCATTTAAACCTTTGTCATTGATATTCTGTGAAGGATTAATGAATTGAGATGTAATGATCAATTGCAGTAGTTTCTCAAGCACTGTAACTCCAGCTGGGAATTGCAGAGACCAGCTACATTTCTTTAATGCTGAAAAGGATGTGCATCAATATCACACAGAATATGCTCTTCAAGTCTAATGGCTCTGGGCTATACTTGGTCCCACTATTAAAAAAATTAATTATCCCTGTCAAATGGACTCCAATATTCTTTACCACAGTCCGGACATGCCAGTGGGGACAAGTAGGGAGGTCTATACTTCTCCCAAGATGATGATCCAGTTGCTTTCATTTCCTGTTAGCTTCAGTCTCCGCTGCCAAGTTATGGAAATGAGAAGTTTGGCTGATACGAGGATTTAGTTGATCAAAATCACGGACTATCCTATTCCTTGCTGAATGTATCAAACTGGCAATTACTTGTTTTTTTACCTTTCATAGGAAAACCAATGGTGCATAAGACGTATCATCTATAAAGTGACACTGGTCCCGTCTTACTCCACTATTTATCCACTCACATTAAAAAAAGAAAGTATAAAAAATAAAAAATAAAATAAAATTAAGATCTTATAAATAGGTAAACGATTATTTGAAGAGGGGTTCGACCCAAAATGTCACCTCTCCACATCCTCCGGAGATGCTGCCTGACATGCCGAGTTACTCCAGCACTTTGCGTTTTGTTTTGTAAACCAGCATCTACAGTTCCTTGTGTTCCTCGACCCAGCACACGGATGTAATTGTAAAGAAAACACATCAACGCCTCTACTTTCTGAGGACATTGAGGAGATTCCGTATGTCAGGGAGGACTCTCTTGAACTTCAACTGGTGTACAGTTGAGACCATATTGACTGGTTCCATCACGGCCTGGTTTGGCACCTTGAATGGCCAGGAGCGAAGAAGATTCCAAAAAGAGGTGAAGATCGCCTGGTCCATCACGGGTTCTGACCTCCCCACCACCAAGGGAATTTACCGTTGTCACTGCCTGAAAAAGACAGTCAGCAACATCAGAGACCAACACCACCCTGGCCACACAATCATTTCACCCATGCCATCGGGAAGAAGGTAGAGGAGCCTGAAAACTGTAACGTCCAGGTACGGGAACAGTTTACGCAGGGAATCCTGCAGCCATCAGGCTTTTAGACACTCCAACCTCCAATATATATATATACAGTGGCTTGCAAAAGTATTCATACCCCTTGAACTTTTCCACATTTTGTCACGTTACAACCACAAACGTAAATGTATTTTATTGGGATTTTATGTGATAGACCAACACAAAGTGGAGCATAATTGTGAAGTGGAAGGAAAATGATACATGGTTTTCAAATTTTTTTACGAATAAAAAACTGAAAAGTGTGCCGTGCAAACGTATTCAGCCCCCTTTACTCTGATACCCCTAAATAAAATCCAGTGCAACCAATTGCCTTCAGAAGTCACCTAATTAGTAAATAGAGTCCACTTGTGTGTAATCTAATCTGAGTATAAATACAGTTGTTCTGTGAAGGCCTCAGAGGTTTGTTAGAGAACATTAGTGAACAAACAGCATCTTGAAGCCCAAGGAACACACCAGACAGGTAAGGGATAAAGTTGTGGAGAAATTTAAAGCAGGGTTAGGTTATAAAAAAATATCCCAAGCTTTGAACATCTCATGGAGCACTGTTCAATCCATCATCCGAAAATGGAAAGATTATGGCACAACTGCAAACCTACCAAGACATGGCCGTCCACCTAAACTGACAGGCCGGGCAAGGAGAGCATTGATCAGAGAAGCAACCAAGAGGCCCATGGTAACTCTGGAGGAGCTGCAGAGATCCACAGCTCAGGTGGGAGAATCTGTCCACAGGACAACTATTAGTCGTGCACTCCACAAATCGGTCCTTTATGGAAGAGTGGCAAGAAGAAAGCCATTGTTGAAACAAAGCCATAAGAAGTCCCGTTTGCAGTTTGCCACAAGCCATGTGGGGGACACAGCAAACATGTGGAGGAAGGTGCTCTGGTCTGATGAGACCAAAATTGAAGTTTTTGGCCTAAATGTAAAACGCTATGTATGGTGGAAAACTAACACTGCACATCACCCTGAACACACCATCCCCACTGTGAAACATGGTGGGGGCAGCATCATGCTGTGGGGATGCTTTTCTTCAGCAGGGACAGGGAAGCTGGTCAGAGTTGATGGGAAGATGGATGGAGCCAAATACAGGGCAATCTTGGAAGAAAACCTGTTAGAGTCTGCAAAAGACTTGAGACTGGGGTGGAGGTTCACCTTCCAGCAGGACAACGACCCTAGACATACAGCCATAGCTACAATGGAATGGTTTAGATCAAAGCGTATTCATGTGTTAGAATGGCCCAGTCAAAGTCCAGACCTAAATCCAATTGAGAATCTCTGGCAAGACTTGAAAATTGCTGTTCACAGACGCTCTCCATCCAATCTGACTGAGTTTGAGCTATTTTGCAAAGAAGAATAGGCAAACATTTCAGTCTCTAGATGTACAAAGCTGGTAGAAACATACCCAAAAAGACTTGCAGCTGTAATTGCAGCAAAAGGTGGTTCTACGAAGTATTGACTCAGGGGGGCTTTTGCACGCCACACTGAATACTTTTGCACGCCACACTTTTCAGTTTTTTATTTGTTATAAAATTTGGAAACCATGTATCATTTTCCTTCCACTTCACAATTATGCTCCACTTTGTGTTGGTCTATCACATCAAATCCCAATAAAATACATTTATGTTTGTGGTTGTAACGTAACAAAATGTGGAAAAGTTCAAGGGGTATGAAAACTTTTACACACCACTGTATGTATGTATGTATGTATGCATGTATGTATGTATGTATATGCATGCACTGTATGTGTGTATGTATAAATATATATCTATATGTGTTTGTGTGTGTGTGTGTATGTTTATATATGTGTGTATATGTATACAACTTTTTAATCTAAATTATTATATAGTCTACAGTGTACTATGTTTACATATTCTGCTGTGCTGCTGCAAATAAGAATGCCATTGATCTATGGACCATATGACAGTAAAACACTATTGGCATGAGTCTTGACTCTAAATGGTAACGTTCCCTCAGAGCACTGCCTTGCGTCATGTAGCATAATACCGCTCCAAAATCTCTTCACCATCAAGAAGTAAATACCAACAAGTGAATAAATGAACGAATGAATGAATATATTAGGACTTCAGGTGTGTTGTTGTAGTTATTACGATACGATACAATACGACAGAACTTTGTTTATCGCAGGAGGGAAATTGATCTGCCAACAGTCAGAAAAACACAAAACCCATGAAACATGAAATTAAAGTGACGAGTGGATAGGATTGGGCATGTGCAGAGATAGGGAAGAGGGGGAAAGTGGTGGAGGGGAGTCAGTCTACCCCATGACAGAAGGGTGTGTGGAGCTGTACAGTTTGATAGCCACAGGGAAGAAGGATCTCCTGTGGCATTCTGTGCTGCATCTTGGTGGAACCAGTCTGTTGCTGCAGGTGCTCCTCAGGTTGACCAGTGTGTCTTGGAGGGGGTGAGCTGTTTGAGGAGCATCCTTCCCTCCAATATAACCTCCCATGAATCCAACTCCACTCCCCAAGACAAAATATTAGAACATACGAGCAGACATTAGGAATTCCAGAGCAGGTAGATATACGATTTAAATCTTTCAGTTTGTTCCATCATTTAATGAAGTTGTGGCTGATTTTTAACTCACTTCCATAAACCTGCATTTTGTTCCTAGATTTAAAATTACCATAGGGCTAGCATCAATTTGCATTTGTGGAAAAACTACAAACTCCAGCCATTTTTAAAAGCACTAATTTCTCAGTAACTTCAATCCAGGCTCTCCTTGAGCTCTTTCCAGCAGCGCGCTGCAACAGCATGGATCTACTTGTTTTGGACTGTATGTTCTCTTCATTGAGTCCAAAACCAGACAAAATAGATTCTCACCTTCACCATTTCAGGTTCCCTTTGAAACCATATTATTCTTCAGCCTTCTAAATTTCAGCAAATATTATCATCTTTATATTTTAACATGGGGAAACCAGGTAGTATTTTGGTAAAGCAGGTGCAGCAGGCAGTGAAGAAAGCGAATGGTATGTTGGCTTTCAGAGCAAAAGGATTTGAGTATAGGAGCAGGGAGGTTCTACTTCAGTTGTATAGGGTCTTGGTGAGACCAGACCTGGAGTATTGCGTACAGTTCTGGTCTCCAAATCTGAGGAAGGACGTTATTGCCATAGAGGGAGTGCAGAGAAGGTTCACCAGACTGATTCCTGGGATGTCAGGACTGTCTTATGAACAAAGACTGCATAGACTCGGTTTATACTCTCTAGAATTTAGGAGATTGAGAGGGGATCTTATAGAAACTTACAAAATTCTTAAGGGGTTGGATAGGCTAGATGCAGGAAGATTGTTCCCGATGTTGGGGAGGTCCAGGACAAGGGGTCACAGCTTAAGGATAAGGGGGAAATCCTTTAAGACTGAGATGAGAATGACTTTTTTCACACAGAGAGTGGTGGGTCTCTGGAACTCTCTGCCACAGAGGGTAGTTGAGGCCAGTTCATTGGCTATATTTAAGAGGGAGTTAGATGTGGCCCTTGTGGCTAAGGGGATCAGAGGGTATGGAGAGAAGGCAGGTACGGGATACTGAGTTGGATGATCAGCCATGATCATATTGAATGGCGGTGCAGGCTCGAAGGGCCGAATGGCCTACTCCTGCACCTAATTTCTATGTTTCTATGTTTTCTATAACTGCTCAGAATCTGCTCTGTGATATTCAGAGACAGATCTCACTGAATCTTGAGTTTGGAGTTAGACACAGAATACTTGAGTAACTCAGCAGGACAGGAAATATCTCTGGATAAAAGGAATGGGTGACGTTTTGGGTTGAGACCTGAAACGCCACCACTACCTTCTCTCCAGAGATTGCTGCCTGTCCCGCTGAGTTACTCCAGAATATTGTGTCCATCTTCGGTGTAAACCAGCATCTGCTGTTCCTTCCTACACATATCTTTGCTAAGCTCCGGTCTCAAAACTGCTCAGGAACAGCTCTGAGATGATATTCAGGGACAAATCTCCCTGAATCTTGAGTTTGGAACAGCCACGTTAAAGTTCCTAACAGTTTGGGGTCATACCATTGATTTTCTGGGAGAGAGATTGGCATGAAGTGTACAGAACTCAGACATCAGCACCACCTTCCCTAATTATAAATCTCTAGATATCAGTTAGTTCACCATCCCCAAATCTTATATCTAAGCCACAGTCTAGCAGAAGCCCAAACTATCATGAGGCACAGAAATGATGGAATACCTGGAATCAAACACCCAGGTGTAGCTTTAAATGGAGGGTTGTCCTGCTAATGTGCATGTGTTCATTTAGAGCAGGTGCAGACATGGGTGCACGGGTACATTTGATAGCGGCCATGACATTGGAGAAGCAAGCAATGACAAAGAAAGCTAGTCTCGTTGTCATTTTCGGCTGTGAGGACTTTGGAAAGATGATACAGTGGGGAAGGGTGAAGGATATCCTTGGCAATGCAGTATTTACTTGAAAGGTGCTTCACTTAGTCAACAAGGTTTAGAGTTAGCAATTCAAAAATATACCAGAGGTACACTCTTTGTTGACAATAACTGTGAATGATAGTCCAGGTCCAAACAGATTATAGTGTCCTTCTCATTCCGGCACGCTTTAACATAGTGCCTTTCACAGCCTTAAAAGGTGTCCAAAAGCAAATTACAACCATTGAAATAAACCTGAAAGGCTAGATCTTAGATAATACATTGAAACATCTTAATTGATTATAGACCTTGAGATCTTGCAAATTATTAATATTTCTACAGCATGCACTCAGAAAATAAAAACTGGTACTTTGTTTCTTTCTGTAACATTTATTTGCACTGGTCAAGCAATGAGACACAAAGGCAATCACTGTAGAAGAACTGTAGTGAAGAAGTTGCACTGAAATTACATGGGGCTTTGATCAGACCACACCTAGAGTACTTTTACCGTAGAACAGTCAACATTTGCAATGCTTACCCCAGGGTAGGGATATTGTTCTATAAGGCCAATTGCACTTCTTTAGATGTTAGAATGATATCAGGGGCTTTGAATGAAATACATATTAATCTGCAGGTCTCCACTGGGCATATGCTAGGTCAAATCCACTGGTGGGCAAGTCTAAAAGCATCACCATCTCTGAATAAAGGGCTGGCCCTTCAAGTCCGAGGTGAGTAAAAATAATTGAATTGAATTGAATTGAATGCCTTTATTGTCATTCAGACCTTTCGGTCTGAACGAAATTTCGTGCCTGCAGTCATACATATATAAAAATAACAATACCATACAATAAACACAAAATTAACATCCACCACAGTGAGTTCACCAAACACCTCCTCACTGTGGTGGAAGGCAAAAGTCTTAGGGTCTCTGTCTTTCTCCCCTCCTTATTCTCCCTCTGCGCTGAGGAGATCCAGGCCGTCGCCACCGCTGACGCCGGAACGCCGGAACACCGCCACAGGGCCCGCCGCCGGAACGTCGCTGGAGCACCGCAGCTCCCGAAAGCCAGGCCGCTGCTGGAGCACCGCAGCTCAGAGGGAGCCAGGCCGCCGCTGGAGCACCGCAGCTCCCGAAAGCCAGGCCACCGCTGGAGCACCGCAGCTCCCGAAAGCCAGGCCGCCGCTGGAGCACCGCAGCTCCCGAAAGCCAGGCCGCCGCTGGAGCACCGCAGCTCCCGAAAGCCAGGCCGCCGCTGGAGCACCGCAGCTCCCGACACCCAAGCCGCCGCTGGAGCACCGCAGCTTCCGACACCCAGGCCGTCGCTGGAGCACCGCAGCTCCCGACACCCAGGCCACCGCTGGAGCACCGCAGCTCCCGACACCCAGGCCACCGCTGGAGCACCGCAGCTCCCGACACCCAGGACACCACTGGAGCACCGCAGCTCCCGACACCCAGGCCGTCGCTGGAGCACCGCAGCTCAGAGGGAGCCAGGCCGCCGCTGGAGCACCGCAGCTCAGAGAGAGCCAGGCCGCCGCTGGAGCACCGCAGCACCCGACACCCAGGCCGCCGCTGGAGCACCGCAGCTCCCGAAGCCCAGGCCACCGCTGGAGCACCGCAGCTCCCGACACCCAGGACACCGCTGGAGCACCGCAGCTCCCGACACCCAGGACACCGCTGGAGCACCGCAGCTCCCGACACCCAGGCCACCACTGGAGCACCGCAGCTCCCGACACCCAGGACACCGCTGGAGCACCGCAGCTCCCGACACCCAGGCCACCACTGGAGCACCGCAGCTCCCGACACCCAGGCCGCCGCTGGAGCACCGCAGCTCAGAGGGAGCCAGGCCGCCGCTGGAGCACCGCAGCTCAGAGGGAGCCAGGCCACCGCTGGAGCACCGCAGCACCCGACCCCCAGGCCGCCGCTGGAGCACCGCAGCTCCCGAAGCCCAGGCCGCCGCCGGAAGCCAGGTCGCAACTGAAGCTCTGAAGGCCGTGCCGCCGCCGCTGGAAGCTGGAAGGCCGTCACCAGGGCCTCAGCACAGACGGAGACGGTGTCGGGGGACACGACAGGAAAAGTCGCATCCCCCCGAAGGGAGAGACTAAAACCCCGTTTCTCCCACCCTCCCCCCCCCGACACACATACACAACCCGACAAACCAAAAATAAACACCAAAAACAGGGACGAGGACAAAAATAAAATAAAAGACAGACGGACTGCAGGTGAGCCGCAGCTGACAAGCAGCGCCGCCACCCCGAAATATTCACAGAAAGGGCGGTGAATCTTTGGAATTTCCCAACATAGAGGATAATGGATGTTAAGTTAATGAAGACAGATGTTCAAATACCA
This sequence comes from Raja brachyura, assembly GCA_963514005.1. Next base: position 4,738,928 of record OY740794.1, on the reverse strand, counting down.
AATAAATTAAGCAATGAAGGTGTAGGACTGGTAGTGAGAGATAAGGTATAAAACACACCATGTATGCAGGGATCACTGGTCGGTGTGGACTCAGTGGGTCAAACGGCCTGGTTCTCCTCTGTAGCTCTCAACTAAACTAAAGCTAAGATTTCAATAAATAGTGGGGGCTCAATGTGCTGCCTTATTCCACTACTCCTTACAAAGAAAACAACCTAATGTAGTTTATGGAAGAAATAGTGGCTTTGATGAAGAATGTTTTATTACTTTTGAAACAAATTGATATTCCTATTCTGAATTTCCTGCCAAGATATAAACACTTTTAATGCAAATGGAATTTAAAAAACGAAAGAACAAAAACTGCTGAGTTTTTCACAGCATCTTCAATCTACCCTAAACTTGAAGTCAAAACAATGCCACCACTGTCCTAATAACATTACGCATGTACTTTTTGGGTGAAGCTGAACTATAATGCATTTGTTTGTAATTCTATGATTGCTCAACTGATGTCCTGCGAATATTCTGTTTGCATCCTTAAAAGGATTGTAAAATAGTTGTTTTTTAAAATATTCAGTATTTAAGAATATTTGTTTTACTTTGTATTATGGTGGTGGGTTTGTTTGTGCTGTATTGTGCGCAGCATTTTTGTAAATAATTGATTACAATTAGTTTTGGTTAAAAAAAAATAATATTCTGTTTGCATAATGCTCCCTTAATTGTTGCTCTCTGGTAGCAAAGCTAGGAATGTACAAGAGGGTCAGAAATGATGGAGTTTGAAGGATTGGTGTGAATTACGTAATAGGAAAGGTTGAGAGCTAGGAAGGATTTGAAAGCAACAAAATGTGTTGTCTAATTGAGATATTGTTGGCAGTTACTATGGATCAAAAATCAAAGGAGCATTGTGTGATCAGGACAGTACAAACTAGGACAGGCCAAAACTCGTTATGGATGTCATCAAGAATAACTCAGCGTAAAAATGTAACATTGATGTCTCTTAAACCTAAGGACTGGATGAAGGTTCATTTCAGGCAGGAGAGGGTCAGGTGATGTGTAGAAAGGAACTGCAGATGCTGGTGTACACCGAAGATAGACACAAAAAGCTGGAGTAACTCAGTGGGACGGGCAGCACCTCTGGAGAGAAGGAATGGATGATGTTTCGGGTCGAGACTCTTCTTCAGACCAGTTAAGGAAAAGAGAAACAAGAGATATATAGACAAGACTAAATGCAAATTGGAGGAACAGCATCTCATATTGGGCAGCTTTCAGCCCATTGGTATGAATATTGATTTCTCTAACTTCAAGTAACCCCAGCAATCCATCTCTCTCTATCCCTCCCCAATCCAAGTCACAGCAGCTTCTTGTTTTTAACCAACAAACAGCTAACAATGGCATGTTTCCTTTATCATCATTATCTTTTTGCATATCTTTTATTCATTGTTCGTTACCTCTCTACATCATCGTCTATATCTCTCGTTTCCCTTTTCCATAACTCGCCTGAAGAAGAGTCTCGACCTGAAACGTCACCTATTCCTTCTCTCCCGAGGGCCAGGTGATGTATTGATATTTGGTTGGTAGCTCAGTTCAGGGATAATTATATCATCATTGCAGCAAGAAGTCTGGTTCAACCTCATTATGTTGCCTGGGAAAGAATGGGAACTAGAATCGGTGGTGGATATAGATGGCAATGGGTTTAGCCTTTCCAATATATGGGTATAATAAATCCTACACAACCAGTTCTCAATATTAGACTCTCGTAAACTAAATTATCTCTAAACTAAATTAAACTGAGACAAGAGGTAGCAAATAGATACAAAATTGCAGAACAGTGGAACGGTAGATCATTTGGATGCACCAGAATTTAAGATATATGAAACGAAGGGTAGCCATATAACTAAATGGATAGGAATGGAAACAGGTGCCATACAAACAGGGCAAATTTGCCTGTGGCAATGGAAGCCAAGATAATGGAGACCAGAACCAATATCTTTAGCATAATTACAGTCACATGGGCTATCATTTGTTACTCTGAGGGCAATGGGCCTGTGGTGGCTAGAACACTGGTGACAGGGGGAGGAGATAAAATGGAAATGTGGGAACAGTGGATGACAACAAATTCAAGAACATGGAGAGAAGAGAAAGGGTTTTAGAAAAGGTTTGAGATTGGTCAGGTGGACTTGTGAAAGGTAAAGAAACAGCATAGGCCTCTACTGTAGTGATAATGAAGGTCTCGGAAGAAGGGCCCCGACCCGAATCGTCACCTATCCATGTTCTCCAGAGATGCTGCCTGACCCACTGGGTCACTCCAGCACTTTGTGTCTGTTTATGTCTTTGTTTGTGTTAAAGATGAGGTTGGAGTTAGCAAGGGGTGGGAGGGGGGGGGGGGGGGGGGAGGGAGGGGGAGGGGGTTAAAATGGATTCTAGAGGGGAATAGAAGTTACAGAAAATTATTTTTAGATTTTGGACGATCTTGGTGTAGCGGATAGTTTTGTCGGAGAGGAATTTTGACCTGGCACTGCTTTTATTAATGTATCTAACCGTTTGCCATTGATGTTCAAATCTTCGGTTTAAACCAGCAACTGCAGTTCCTTCAAATGTATTTCCCTTGAACTTAAAGAAACAAAATTGAAGGCTGTACCAAAGGGAATGGTTCAGGTAGAAGTGTGAGTGAGTGTTTGTAGAGGTAAAGGTGTGATTCTGTAGCTGCAGAAATGTGATGCTGAATTGCGAGGCTGATGACTGATGAGTTGGGAAGTTGGAAGTACTTTGTTGTCACATGTACCAAGATACCGTGATGAGATATTTTATGTACATGCTATCCTATCAAATCATACCATACACAAGTACAACAAGTAGTAGCAATGTTACAAAATTGTGAGATTTTAAAAATCAAGTCTGCAATTTATCCCATCAGATAAAGCATAAAAAGAAGTTTAATTTGACACCTAATTCACTTTCATATCTTCAGTATTAAAAAAGTTATGGCCATTTTCATATTCGGAAATTAGCAACTTGCTTCCTATTGCTTTTCTATTGACTTAACACAAAAGCTGTGATCAAGGACAGTCAAAAGCCCATAACTTCCTTAAAAAATAAGAGAACTGAAAGAAATTTTCAGTTATTATAGATTGAAGTATTCTGAAACAAATATGAAACAATCTTACTTGGATGACCTGAAATTAAAGCATATAATTAGTTAGTTACCCAATTATAGCCAATTACAAAATTCAATTACTAGATCTAAACATCTATCCATTTCTTAAGAAAAAAATAAAAAAAATGTAAAGCCTAAGTGTCCAATTAACTGTCACACAATAATTCACAATGTAACATGATTTTTAAATCTAATTGTCATTAATTTATAGGCCAAATTGAAGGAATTCAGTGTTTAATGCCTGTAAATTAATGGGTATTTTAAACAGCTTGCGAGTGGGATTTTATGGAATGCGATGGATTGGAACGTTGCGGTTGCGGTGAATTTAAACCCAATATCGGCAGGAAAAATTCTGCTGGTTCATATGGGGGCTAAATCACCGTTTTGCAACATGAAATATTGATTAAAGTCCCCTAAAAAAGCAGGTTCATATGTAAAAATAAACAGCTTTCACTTACCTGTCCCCTACGTAAAATCCGTCCCCGTTGTCGGCGTTCACGGCATTAGGAGCTAATTTTAATTTTACTGCAGCGATGAAGTAGTCGGGCTATTTATTTTAAAAAACGGACTTACCGACAGTCGGAACGCATCTCCAGAAATAGATCGCACCCCGACAACAGATAGCCCCGGATGGCAAGGGGAAAACCACATTTTAACCCCGCCCCCCCCCCCCTTAAAGGCGCCAAAGTCGCGCACACGGCCAGTAGCAGACCTGCAGCACCGCTAAAGGTAAGTTTTGTAACATACCTACAAGTAGAGCCAAGAAAAAAATATCAGCATGCAGAATATAGTGGTATAGCATCAGTGGTACAGAGAAAGTGCAAGATTCCCAATGGTGTAGGATGGAAGATCAGGACTACATGCTAGGTTATGGGAGGACATTCAGTAGGTGAATCTCATAGTATGTGCTTAAGTTGTTGTAACTTTCATCTGATGGAGGGATAACCTGGGTGAAAATGGTCACCAATGTTTTTAATGCTTTCCCAAGACAGCATGAAGTGTAGATGGAGTTAATGTATGTGGATGCCTCTCTAAAATAGAACGTATGGAGATTTTCCAATCCATTAACCGTGGCTGCAGCTACTCAAAGTACATCTTTTTATAACGTGGGATTGATATAATTGGATAGAAAAGTACAATTAACATTCCAAGATGTTTCCAATTTATATATTTATGAAAATAAATAAACTGGGCTTAGAGCTCTCACAAAGGATTTTTGACCTGAAATGTAAACTTTGTTTCTCTTTCCATGGAAGCTGTCTGACCTGCCAAGTATTGCCAGTATTTTCTGTTATTTATGTCTTATATTTATTTTTTATTTCAAAAATAAACTTTAAGCATAATAGGAAATATATATAAAACAAAAAACCGTGCAAAAACTTTCGATACTCTTTTAATGTCTTTATGTTCAATGTTGTTAGCGTGCTACTTACTTGGTAGTGTTAACGCCGGTCCTCACACAAAACACTCTTGTCACTCGTGTGGCCCCTTGGAATGTTTGATGAGATCCCTCTCTTTGTTTGAGGAGTGTCCAAACTGACCAACTGGTTTCAGGCACAGCAGGAGTGGTTTGCAGCAACTTGATGGTCTTCCAGCAGCAATTGATGTCCATCTCCAAGTATGCCTCCAGGAATAGCCCATAAATCAGAGAATCATAATTTCCCAAAGTTATGTTCTTACTGCAAAAATTAAATTACATAATTCTTTTACTGCAGATGTTCAGAGAGTGAGACGTTTTCTTTAATCTGGTTCACTTTATATGATAGGTGTGTTGGGAGAAACTGCCTGTGCTGATTTACACCGAAGATAGACACATAATGCTGGAGTAAGCGGGACAGGCAGCATCTCTGGAGAAAAGACATGGGTGATGTTTCGGGTCGAGACCCTTCTTCAGACTGTGACTCAGGGGTGAGGGTGACATTGATCCTTTGATCTCTCATTTTCACACTACCCTTCCATATCTTTATGTCTCCCTCTCCCTTGACTCTCAGTCTGAAGAAGGGTCTCGTCCCGAAATGTCACCCATTCCTTCTCTCCAGAGATGCTGCCTGTCCCACTGAGCTACTCCAGCATGTTGTGCCTAACTTTGAATGATGGCATTGGTTTACCAGATACTTAATGGTAGAATCTTTAATAGAATTCACAACAAAGCTGAAGGCTAGTATCACCTGGAGAGCAATAGGTTCAAACTTGTGCATTCCATTGATCGTGTAAATGGGAATTTTACTGAGGTACTGTGGAAGAAATTAATTCCGAGAGAAATTAAAGGAAAATGAAAAGCGGAGACTTCACAGGGAGGTTCAAGAGGTTATTGCATGATATCATGGAGAGATGACGGCAGTTGTTGCTCACCAGTTCTCTGACTTCACAGCAGAATTAGCTGAAAGTTATACTGTGCAGTAAACAACTTTTGTTTTTTGTTAGATACAACTATACAGAAATATACTTAGTAATCTTTCCTGTTGATGTGATGAATCCTCTATTTTTCCATAACTGCCCAAAGTCATGTACAACCCCAAACACATAGCAAAAATATGTGTAGATATTAACTCGGCGGCGCCTAACAGCAGCGACTTGACTGCAATCTGTCGGTCTTTTTTAACATTTTTGTCTCGTTAAATGTATGTGTTGATTCTAGTATTCATTATTTTTTAGCTGTGTATATGTGGGGGGTGGGGGAAACCGTTTAACCTCTGTTGGGTCTCCGATGTCGTTGGGCCTAACATCGTGGCACCGGCGGCGGCCTCTGGCCGGAAATAACCTGAGGGCTCCTGTCGAGGAGCCTACGGACTTTCCATCGCGGAGCTGGCCGATTTCGGAACGGGAAGAGCTATGTGGGCGCATGGCTGCCACCCGACTTCGGAGCTTTGGAGGCTCCGGCCACAGGCCCGGTGGACAGGAACATCGGTAGCTCGCAGGTCCCTGATGGGAGAACGCTTTTTGGAGCTCCTGCAACGGCAACTTCTCCTGCCGGAATCGCGGGGTTTAAATGGCTCGGAGCGGGGCCTAACATCGCCCGGCGCGGCTTAACAGCTGCGGGACTTACCATTGCCCGCCGGGGGCTTTAACATCGGGAGCCCCAGTTCGCCCCGACATTGCACTTGGACTGCTGGACCGCGGGACAAGAACAAAGGGAGGAGATAAGACTTTTGCCTTCCATCACAGTGAGGAGGTGTTGGAGATTCACGGTGATGGATGTTTGTGCAAACTGTGTTAAGTGTGGGTCTTGGGTTTTTTTTTGTAATGTTAAGACTGTAGAAATGCAATTTTGTTCAAACCAAGCAGTTTGAATGACGATAAAAGACATTCCTATTCTATTCTATATTAGCACTTTTATCTTTTGCCAATATGCAGGCTTGAGTCGGGGCTTACAGCTCAGCTGCTTGAGCAGACATTCCGGATGGTAAAGCATATGCCTCCAGCACATGGTGTGGCATGACCACCGCATATCCTGCTAATAATCTGTCTTCGCTAGGTCGGTGTGAAGAGCCATCAGTAAATAGGACTTGGTCAGGATTATCAATCGGATGACTCTAAGTCCAGGCAGGGAGTGGCAGCGGCTTCTACAACCAATAGACAACCATGGTCACATCCTCCTTCTGGCAGTGGTGCAAAGGCAGCTGGGTTTACAGCAGGCGATCGCTGATAACGATAGTTACAGCAGGAAGTGATGAAAGGACGACTTCATATCCCGTCCTTCTAGCGGCTGTGAAATGCTGTGTGGCTGCAGAGTTCAATAATAACATCTCGGCATTGATCAAGAACGATGGGGATTGATTTTGCTATCATTGTAGCTGTTGCCGCTACAGCTCGTAAGCAAGCTGGCACGCCATTTACTACAGCTGGTAAAGCTACAGAATAATAGGCTACCAGTCTTTTTCCCATCCATGTTCTTAAGCCAGGACCCAGGTTGCAAACCCCTTTGATACTAAGGGGGCGATAGGGTCACTATTTTGTTAATAGCTCCCAGGTCCTGGACAAAATGCCATTCATTAAGCCTTCCCACTTTCGGGATCGGCATAATAGGAGTATTACACGAACTTTACGTTTTCACTAATACTCCTTGTTGTAATTAAGATATGATGACTATACTAGCTACCCCTTCTTCAGACTCTGGGGTCAGTCGATACCATTTTAAACATGGCAAGGCAGCATCCTTTTTTAAAGTCACTTTATGCTCAGGGGCTGAACGCACTCGCCCCACATGACTCTTATGCTTTGCCCATAGTTCAGAGGGTACTTGGACCAGAGCCATTGGTAACCTTGGCGGATCTTCAGTAGGCGGCTTTGCAAAAATAGTGTCTCATTTCTCTCTGACCCATGTGATCTTTCCTCCGGGTCATTAGGTCAATCTGGACCTCTCCTTTTGCCATTGGCAACTAAAACATGAATTGACTGCTTGTCCTTCATCCTTTTTATCATTTCTCCGATTTCCTTCGCTGTTGCTGGAGGTCTTGTAGCTATGGTCAGGTGTGACTCAGAGGTGTCTCCTATCTCAAATCAGTCCCGTTGGTTTTGAGAGAGGTGGACCATTATTCCTAATCGAGGGACCCCAAAAAACAAAGGGGTCACTGTTAATTGTTTTAGTTTATTTAACCAGGGGGAGACTTTTTCCTGGTATCTGGGATTAGGGAGGCCATATAATGCCATGCAATATGTTCGCTTATGTTCTTGGCTGGTTTCAACAAGATACTGTAAATACTGTCCTTTTGAATCCTGCACTCTGTAGAGCACGATCAATTTGATTAATTAATTAACTGTACGAATTGCTATTCAATTGCCAACAATATAGGATGAGCATATTTTTCCCTTGTTCTTCTACTTAATTAAATTTAGCAATTGATGGGTCTGCATTTGAGGGAGTTCCATAAACATGCCATCTGCAGTGCAGTGTAAAACCGCTCCCAGTTTGCACAGAGCCTGTCTTCCCAGTAACGGGAGTGGGGCTGTTCTAGAGATTATAAAAGGGGCTTGCCATTTACATGTATATGAGTGTGTTCTGATAAAGGTTCTATCATGGGGACACCGGCGGCCCCAATAGTATTAATATTTGACTGACTGACGGGGATGTCCATGGAGCGGGGGTACAGATGACATAATGGCCAATTTATAAGCTTGAGCCTGTCAGGGCATCAAACAATTTACTCAATTTGGAACAGCCCGAGGCCCATTCTCAGCTTGGGGAACTCTGGCAAATTCCTCCCACTTACTCTTAAATCGGGCTATAAAATCCAGGGTTGGCTGGTCTTTGTGTTGCAAACATCGCACCAACTCCCCTATGTCACTATGTTTTCTCATTCCCCCCATTATAGCCTTCTGTCCCCTGAGGGCCAACCAGTGAGTGAGGGGCTAATTTCCCTGAGCCAGCTGATCATCATTTCCTCACCCATCTCCATTTTCTCCAGGAGGAATTGCAAACCCATCTTTCAGGGTAGCCCATGAGGTTCCATATACACTTGTCAGCAGCATCTGCACATCCCCATGGAGAATGCTGTAATGCTGCATATCAGATTTAACCAATGAAGGAATGCATTGGGCTTTCTTAAGGGATCTGGGGCTTCGGCAACCATGGTTCTAGCTTCAGTTAAGGTCCAGGGTTTCAACTTGGGGACGTCTACTATCAAAATACGGGGGGCTGTATCAGTGACTCGGGCTCAGACTCTTCTCCTACATACTTCATCTGGAGCTTTGTTTGCTCATCCTTCTTCTTGTTGTATCTTCTCAATCGCGTATCAGGTCCCCTCTCAGTGGTACTATCTGCTTCTGCTAGACTTGTTGAAAGACCTGTGGCTCCTTTACCGGTGGACTGATCCACCCGAGATGCCAGAGGTAGAAACAGAGCCTCCACACCTGACGGGGCAGCGGCTGGTTCTCCTTCTATATACACCGGATTATACGGAGGTTGTCGCTGGCGTAATGCAGCCGCCATCATCAACAGATCATCAAATTCATCCTCTACTGGGGGTGCCTTTTCTACAGGGAGTCGGGGATAAATTGCTGCCACTTGCTTTGGTATTATAGGCACAGGTCCCTCATTTTGTTCAACACCTGCTTTCTCCTCATCCAGGTGCTGGTGTCTTTTCATCATCCCCACCCATTTCCTTATTGTTTCTATCAATTTTAAAGTTATACACAGCACTCCAACTATAACTAACAACACCGCCACTTCAAATATTAATTGTGCTACCATCTCGCCAAACTATTTCTTTTTGGAGATAAGTAGGACCGAGATAGCTTATAACTTCCCCCATCCTGCCTATCTCTGTTTGATCGATCAGCCAGATTAGCAAAAAAAATGAACCATACATTGATCATCTCCATTCTGTGTTATTACCACATCTGCTGGCTATACCAGTGGAACAATGGGATCTCCTACCTTTGTCCAGTGTCATATGGTCTTTTTTATCACCTTGGCAATCATCTCTCTTATCTGCATCTTTCCCTCCTGGACACCTGTTACATTTCCTTAGGTTTCTCTCTATCAGTAGGATCAAATATCTCCGATCATTTCTTGTTTTATTTTTGGGCAGTCCATATTAAAAACATGAATTTCTGGCTGGAAGAAATGGATCAGCAACCAGGCTGGTTAAGGATAGAAAAAGAAGATTGTTTACCTTTTGAAATCGGTTCGATTATGTTGGCACCCACAAAACTGCACAAAAAAACCTATAGGGAAAACCCTATAATACATAGTGGTACACGAATCTGGAAACAATTAAAAAAAGGCTTTAAAATTGGATAATATATCACTCTGTCTCCCCATTGTAAACAATCCCTTATTCAAACCTTCCATGCTGGATAAAGGTTTCACACAATGGCAAAATTACGGAATTAAAAACATGGGGCATCTTTATAAGAAAGGCACTTTTCTTTCATTTTTGATTTATGGACTACACTCAAATAATTTTTTTAAAGTATCTACAACTTAGAGATTATGTTAAATCTAATTCACAAGATTATAGGAGTAGGGAACCAGAAATCCTTGATGAATGTTTGAATAAACATCCTAATACATAAAAATTAACAACTTGTATTTACAATACCCTTTTAGATAGCGAGGTCTCATCGACGGAATCATATAGACATACATGGGAAAATGAATTAGGCCAACTTATAATGAAAGATATTTGGGACAAAAGTCTACAATATACACATCAATGCTTGTTAAATGCCAGACATGCTTTAATACAATTTAAAGTATTACACAGATTACATTACTCTAAAGTAAAACTAATTAGAATTTTCCCACATATCTCTCCTATCTGCGATAAATGTCAGCATCTAGAGGCTAATTTAACACATACTTTTGCAAATTGTATAAAAATCAAAAATATCTGGATTGATATTTTTAGAATAATTTCTGAAGTTGTTAATACTAAATTGGATCCCGACTCAAAACTAATAATACTTGGAATATCAGAACAAAGTCTAACACACAACAAGCCAAATAAACTTTCTAGACTACAGTATAATATCTGGGAAGAAACTAATATTAAAATTTTGGAAAGGCCCTATAATCCCCCCAATTAAAATGTGGATAATGGAAATGTCGGAGACCCTACACCTGGAAAGAATCAGATTTGTCTTAATGGATAAACAAGAACTTTTTGTTAGAATATGGTCTTCATTCATCGATTATTTGAAAGGGTAGATTGGTTCGGCACAGGAACTGAAACTTGAACTCAGGATTAGATGAAAAGTTACACTTTATAATCTTCGAACCTATCTCCAATGATGTATTATTAGTAAATCATTCCATTCTTTTTTTTTAGCTTGACATTTTTTTTTTTTTTTCTTTCTCCCTTTCTTACTTTCTATCTATATATTAAACAAAAAATAGAAGCAGAATGAATCCTCAATTGTTAATATTAATAATGTATGATTGATACACATTAAATGTTTTTAACCATAATATGTGTTTCCTTCTAATAAAAATATATTTAAAAAAAAAAGATATCTCCGATCAACCACTATTGTCTCCCATATTCATTTCACAAGTTTGTAAAATATAAGTTAGATTTCCTCAGACAATTTCTTATAATATACTATTCACAGTTTGCGCGCATCAGTTTTACTCCATCCACAAACCTCAAAGTCACCTTTCAATTTCTCTAGCGCGCTTTAGGACATCTACTTCAATTTATCTTCTCCGCATTGTCTCACCCCACACGCCTCTTGGCTCAGCGTGAGTCACCAGCCGGATAAGCTAGGTTGCTCTCTGGGAAGCCCTCCTGTCCCCCTTTCAGTTAGAACTATTTTATCATTCCCTTTTATTTCCCACTTGTATTCGTTCAAATTCCGTTACAATTGGAGCCTGCCGACTACGCCAAATTCTGTGGAAGAAATTAATTTAGAGGGAAATTAAAGGAAAATGAAAAGTGGAGACTTTGCAGGTTTCCTTCAAGAGACTTTATTGCATGATATCATGGAGAGATGGCGGCAGTTAACTGCTCACCAGTTCTCTGACTTCACAGCAAAATTAGCCGACAGTTATACTGTGCAGTAAACAACTTTTGTTGTGTTAGATACAACTCTACGAAAATATACTTTGTCCTGTTATTAATATCTACTACATGGGTACCAATTCTTTCATTAGTCTTAACATACCTTTTGTTTATGCCAATCTTATTCATCAACAGATGGTTAATACAAGTCAAACGTAATACAAGGGCAACTTGACATTCTTCCCTTTTAGTCAAGAGTCAAGAGTCAAGAGAGTCAAGAGAGTTTATTGTCATGTGTCCCAGATAGAACAATGACATTCTTGCTTTGCTTCAGTGCTATAGTAGGCATGAATACAGAACATATCAGTATACCATTATATAAATATATATACGCATCAATAAATAAGCAGATAAAGTGAAAATAAACAGATAATAGTCAATTAATGTTCAGAGATTTGTTTCAATTGAGTTTAATAGCCTGATGGCTGTGGGGAAGTAGCTATTTCTAAACCTGGACGTTGCAGTGTTCAGGCTCCTGTACCTTCTACCTGAAGATAGTGGAGAGATGAGTGTGTGGCCAAGATGGTGTGGGTCCTTGATGATACTGCCAGCTTTTTTGAGGCAGCGACTGCGATAGATCCCCTCGATGGTAGGGAGGTCAGAGCCGATGATGGACTGGGCAGTGTTTACTACTTTTTGTAGTCCTTTCCGCTCTTGGGCGTTCAAGTTGCCAAACCAAGCCATGATGCAACCGGTCAGCAAGCTCTCTACTGTGCACCTGTAGAAGTTAGAGAGAGTCCTCCTTGACATACCGATTCTCCATAATCTTCTCAGGAAGTAGAGACGCTGATGTGCTTTCTTAATAATTTTTCTCAGACCAGGAGAGATCTTTAGAAATATACACGCCCAGGAATTTGAAACTCTTGACCCTCTCCACCATTGACCCATTGATATAAACGGGACTGTGGGTCCCCATCCTACTCCTTCCAAAGTCCATAAACAGTTCCTTGGTTTTGCTGGTGTTGAGGGCCAGGTTGTTGCGCTGGCACCATATGGACAGTTGCTCGATCTCACTTCTAATACTCTGACTCATCCCCATCAGTTATACATCCCACAACAGTGGTGTCGTCAGTGAACTTGATAATGGAGTTCGCACTATGAACGGCTACACAGTCTTGAGTATAGAGTGAGTACAGCAGGGGGTTGAGCACGCAGCCTTGAGGTGGTCCTGTGCTGATTGTTATCGACGCTGACACATTTCCACCAATACGAACAGACTGTGGTCTGTGGATGAGGAAGTCAAGGGTCCAATTGCAGAGGGATGTGCAGAGACCCAGATCTGAGAGCTTGGTAACCAGCTTGGAGGGGATGATTGGATTAGGGGAAAATAAATGGTCAGCACAGGCTGGAAGGGCCGAGAAGGCCTGTTTCCGCTGTAATTCGAAGTGCTGTAATTGTTATATGGTTTATATGGTTAAATGCCGAGCTGTAATCAATGAATAACAGCCTGACATATGAGTTTTTGTTGTCCACGTGGTCCAGAGCGGAGTGGCGGGCCAGCGAGATCACATCCACCGTTGATCTGTTGTGTCAGTAGGCAAACAGCAGTGGATCCAGGTTTTTGTCTAGGTAGGAGTTGATTTGCACCATGATCAACCTCTCAAAGCACTTCATCACCACCGACGTTAGTGCCACTGCTCGATAGTCGTTGAGGTACGTCACCTTGCTCTTCTTGGGCACCGGTATTATTGATGCCCTTTTAAAACAGGTGGGAACCTCAGACCTCAGAAGTGAGAGGTTGAAAATGTCCGTAAAAACTCCAGCTAGTTGGTCCGCACAGGTTTTTAAAACACGCCAAGGTATACCATCAGGGTATACCATCCCCTCTGCTAGCCAATCATAAACCCCCCATTTACTCCATATTTCTATGCTACTAGCAGTAGGTGGTCTACTGTCACTTCCTACAAAGGAAATCAAGCTTCCTTATCTCTGTCCTATCTTTGTTATGTTTACGTTCACCATTCCCAGACAAGAGGTAATGCGTCTAAAGTTTATTTTGCCATTCTCACAATCCTCTTCTGCACATGGTCAACGAGAGATACAAATTGCCACATCCAAACACCCTTTTTTAACCTTGTTCAATCCGATCAAATTAAGTAAGAAAGGATTTTAATATTTTCTTCCACAGGTACCAACCCCCACACTTTATTTAGTACTATCTTAAAGAATTAATAGTGTCATGTGGAGATAATGAGGCCACTGTGCACAAAGCTGAGATGGGTCACTAGACCCATGAACGGAGGCCACCAGTTTATTCCATTAGTGCCTTTTGCCCAGTTTATAAGCTAATCGTGGGCCTTTTTGCAGTGAAAAGGTGACTAATATAGAAATGTTACTCTGCCCCAAAATTTCACAAGATCAAGTGTATAAAGAAACCTAGCACCTAAAAAGGCCCAAGCCAGCTAACATTGTACTCTTCAGCCCTTAGGCTCTAAATAGCTTATCCATACGGTTCCTTGAATAGCCAAACTTTGCATATATCCCTTTCATGGGCCTTTGTTCTTTTCGGAATCCTACAACATCTAAGGAAAGAAAATCAATTACTCAAAAAGCTATACTCCACGGTGATAAAACTTCAAAGAGCGCCAAATATAACAGAGAGAAGCAAGATTGTCTTAGGTTAAATATTCAACAGTCAATTGAATTGTCCTGTATACGGCTGTCTGCCTTCTGTGTCCCTGATTTCTCCCCATATCCCTTGATTCCATTAACCCTTAGAGCTATACCTAGGCCTGGCCAAGTTGGCCATCTGCGAGTCACTGCACCAGGCGGAAGAGGGCTCTGTCCAAGCCGGCTGCCTGCCCCGATTTCAACAATACAGCAATAGGGTTACATCAGGGTTACATCCGCGCCCGGGTGGTTTTAGATGGGGGCTACGCGCTGTCCACGAGCATCCTGGGGGATTTCCGGGACAGCTGGGCATGGCAGGCGGTGGGTTTTGCTTTGACGTATTTCGTACTGTAAATATTGTAAATAATTGATTAAATTATTTTTGGTTTAACAAAGGGCTATATCTAACTCTCTCTTGGACGCCAATTCACTGGATGTATTCAAGGGAGAGTTAGATATAGATCTTAGGGCCAACAGAATCAAGGGGTATGTGGAGAAAGCAGGAACAGGGTACTGATTGTGGATGATTAGCCATGATCATATTGAATGGCAGTTCTGACTCAAAGGGCCGAATGGCCTACTCCTTCACCTATTTTCTATGTTTCTATGTTTCTATGTTTCTTATGCTCCATCACCATCAGACTATGTTTCATTTCAGTATTCACCGTACGCTATCAAAATGTCTGGACTAAAATGGCTACCTTAATAGCTTGCCTGTTTTCTACTTCTTGGAGACTACTTTCTGCCTAATACAATAATCTTCTCTGTGCCAATGTAACAAAAAGATGAAGGTTCAAATTGTTCTCTTATTAAACTAATTCAATTAGTTACTCTGATTCATTCAGCTAATTGTGACCAATGACAATATAGGTTATCAATCTAAATGAGAAAATGGGAACAAATCGTTGGTAAAGTAAAAATGAAATAGGAAAATAATTTTGTAGTTGTGGACAATGTAAATAATTCCCATGTTTTTTATTCTACCTATTAGAAGATCTGTGAATGTGTGACAGGTGAACAGCACAGGTTGACATCAATTGAGGTTAATGCAACTTGTAAGTAAGGTTAAGATAGACACAAAAAGCTGGAGTAACTCAGCGGGTCAGGCAGGATCTCTAGAGAAAAGGAATAGGTGACATAGAAACATAGAAAATAGGCGCAGGAGGAGGCCATTAGGCCTTTCCAGCCAGCACCGCCATTCATTGTGATCATGGCTGATCGTCCCCAATCAATAATCTAGGTGATGGGGTGGAACATTGGATAAGTAAATATGCAGATGATACTAAGATAGGGGGTGCTGTGGATAATGAAGTACATTTTCAAAGTCTACAGAGAGATTTGGGCCATTTGGAAGAGTGGGCTGAAAGATGGCAGATGGAGTTTAATGCTGATAAGTGTGAGGTGCAACATCTTGGCCGGACAAATCAAAATAGGATGTACATGGTAAATGGTAGGGAATTGAGGAATGCTGTGGAACAGAGGGATCTAGGAATAACTGTGCATAGTTCCCTGAAGGTAGAATCACATGTAGATAGGGTGTTAAAGAAAGCTTTTGGTGTGCTGGCCTTTATAAATCAGAGCATTGAATATAGAAGTAGGGAAGTAATGTTAAAATTGTACAAGGCATTGGTGAGACCAATTCTGGAGTATGGTGCACTATTTTGGTCGCCTGATTATAGGAAGGATGTCAACAAAATAGAGAGAGTACAGAGGAGATTTACTAGAATGTTGCCTGGGTTCCAGCAACTAAGTTACAGAGAAAGGTTGAACAAGTTAGGTCTTTATTCTTTGGAGCGCTGAAGGTTAAGGAGGGACTTGATTGAGGTCTTTAAAATGATGAAAGGGATAGACAGAGTTGATGTGGATAAGCTTTTCCCATTGAGGGTAGGGAAGATTCAAACAAGAGGGCATGACATGAGAATTAATGGACAGAAGTTTAGGGGTAACATGAGGGGGAACTTCACTCAGAGAGTGGTGGCTGCGTGGAATGATCTTCCAGCAGAACTGGTGGAGGCAGGATCGATTTTAACATTTAAAAGTAAAGTGGATAGGTATATGGATGGGAAGGGAATGGAGGGGTATGGTCTGAGTGCAGGTAGATGGGACTAGTGGAAAATAAATGGTCGGCACGGACTGGAAGGGCCGAGAGGGCCTGTTTCCGTGCTGTAATTGTTATATGGTTATATGGTTAATAACTCGTGCCTGCCTTCTCCCCATATCCCTTTTACTCCACTAACCACTAGAGCTCTATCTAACTCTCTCTTAAATCCATCCAGTGATTTTGCCTCCACTGCCCTCTGTGGCAGGGAATTCCACAAATTCACAACTCTCTGGGTGAAAACATTTTTTCTCACCTTTAACCAAATGTTGAAGAGTTAGCTGCTGGACTGGACTTGCTTTAGCACAGAGAATATACTCCTGCATCTCGCAGATATTGTCCTTAGACGGATAAACTAAGAACAAATCTTGTACCTCGACAACCATAAATTCCATAAATTCACAACTCTCTGGGTGAAAAAGTTTTTTCCCACCTCAGTCTTAAATGGCCTTCCCTTTATTCTAAGACTGTGGCCCCTGGTTCTGGACTCGCCCAACATTGGGAACATTTTTCCTGCATCTAGCTTGTCCAGTCCATATAACCATATAACCATATAACCATATAACCATATAACCATATAACAATTACAGCACGGAAACAGGCCATCTCGGCCCTTCAAGTCCGTGCCGAACAACTTTTTTCTCTTAGTCCCACCTGCCTGCACTCATATAACCATATAACAGTCCTTTTATAATTTTTCATTTTTTTAATGATGTTTCAGGTCGAGACCCTTCTTCAGACTGAGAGTCAGTGGAAAGGAAAACGAGAGCTATAGACGGTGATGGAGAGAGATGTAGAACAAATG
This sequence comes from Raja brachyura, assembly GCA_963514005.1. Next base: position 4,721,763 of record OY740794.1, on the reverse strand, counting down.
AATGTAATATATGCAAAAAAAGTTAAGATCATAAAGGAAACAGGTCATTGTCAGCTGTGGGCTAGGTGAAAACGAGTTACAGACAATGAGACTCAATAAGACGACTTTGAAGCTAGTACAACTTGAGTTTGGGAGGGATGGAGAGAGGAGGGATGCAAGGGTTACTTGAAGTTAGAGAAATCAATATTAAAATCCCTGGGTTGTAAGCTGCCCAAGCGAAATACGAGATGGTGTTCCTCCATTGTCATTTGGCCTCACTCTGACAATGGAGGAGGCACGGGACAGAAAGGTCAGTGTGGGAATGGGAGAGGGAGTTAAAGTGTTTAGCAACTGGGAGATCAGGTTGGTCTATGTTTAGTCTCGCCGATGTATAAGAGTCCACACCTTGAACAGTGGATACAGTAGAAAGGAAGCTTCATGAGGCTTTAACCCATGACCATGATGTGCCAGCTTGAAGAATTGACAAAACATGACAAAGACATGAACGCTATGATTTTATAGGGAACAGAAATTGTGTGACTCGTCAAACTGAAGTAGGGACAGGACCCGAAAAGTTCCCCATTCCTTCTATCCAGAGATGCTGCCTGTCCCGCTCAGTTGCTCCAGCATTATGTGACTGCAGAACAGGTTTGTTCAAGCATTTCAAAGCAGATCGTTTTGGGCACAGTGTGTTAGACACTAGCCCTCTGAACATTTAGGTTGAAATCTACCTCCTGAAACATAAAATCATTACTGCTTTGAAGGTGGCTATTCAGTCCACTGAGTCTGCTTGCTTATTCTCGAGCTGTAATGTCAGTCCAAGTCCCAGTTTGTACCCATGGCTGTGCAATTTTTCCATTCAAATGTTTATTCAGTGCCTGCTTGACAGCTGCAACTAAATCTGTATCCATTACCTTCATGCAGATCATTCCAGATTGTATTTATTCACTGTAGTAAAACCAATCTCTCCTCGTGTCACTGTGTTTTTGTTTGCCAGTCACTTTAAACATGTATCCTCCAGTCCTTAATCCTTCTGCTAATGGAAACATATCTAGTTATTGTACTCAATCCAAACCATCAAGATTCTGTATATCAAAATTCCTATTAACATTTTCTGTTCCCAGAGAACAACACCAAATACTTCAGTCTTTCCATCAGAACTAATTGACATTCCTCAATCTTAATATGATCCTGTTAAAGTTTAATCGGTTAAATGTTAAAGTTTCCCCGAAGACAATAAAGTCTTCCCTGAGCAAAACACACAAAGTGCTGGAGGAACTCGGCAGGTCAGGCAGCATCTGCGGAGGATAGACACGAGGATGTGCAGATTCTGGAACCTTGCGAAGAACATCAAGTCCTGGAGTAACTCAGTGGGTCAGGCGGCACCTATAGAGGACGTTCAAAAAGAGTTAGATAGAGCTCTTAGGGCTAGCGGAATCACAGGGTATGGGGAGAAGGCAGGAACTGCGTACTGATTGTGGATGATCAGCCATGATCACAATGAATGGTGGTGCTGGCTCAAAGGGCCGAATGGCCTCCTCCTGCACTTATTGTCTATGTATCTATCAGGCACGTGTCATGAGTAATTAGTCAAGGTAGGCAGTGGCTTTTAAAGACATTGAAAACTGCGCATGCGCAGATTGTTCTCTCTACTTTTATCAAGTAATTTGTCTTCAATAGGTCCTATCTCTTAATAAAGTATTTAAAAACATATAGCTCAAAGAAATGTACTTACCATATTATTTGTCCACACAATCCACTCTTCTCTCTTAGTTTCCTGTTGTACCAAGCTGTTTTAAATGTTCCATTTATTTTTGTTCCTTTGCGCTGTTGATGTTCTTTAAGTTCCGGCGTTGGTCTGCCGTTTTCAATTATTTTGGTCTTTTCCTCACAGGTTTGCTTTGAGAAACTCTTCAGCTAATCACTATCCATCTTTGAAAAACCCGCCAAGAAACTTGCGCAAGCGCATGCGCAGTAGGATGGTGCGCATGCGCAGTGCGCAGCTCAGGACATGCACGCAGTCCACGGTGTAAAGGCAGAGTTTCAGCTGCCTTTACGGACCGTTGCCACTCATTTCTTGAAGCATCGTCGACGGCACGTGAGCTGCACATACTTCCGCATTTTAAATGTAGCGTGGATGAAAGGCACGGGAGAATTATGCCTCCCTAACAGATCGATCTCTTCGGGAAGCATAATTCTCCCGTGTCTTTACTATTTATGACCATTTTATATATGTTTGATATATATTATATATATTATATATACAATTTTATCATTTTAGTCAGGGTCGGCACTGCCTACCTTGCCTACCCTTACGGCACGTGCCTGGTATCTATGTATTCAGGCTGATTGGGGTAGTGGGGAGAAAATTATAAAATAGGTAGGGGCACTACAAGGCCTGGCAAGTGATAGGATTATACAGGTGAGAGAGGTTTTGATTAGCAGATTGGTGGACAAAAGCTATTGATGACAAGGAGGAAAAGGTGCTAGATTAACAGAGAAAAGGAGCGTTGTGTAACGCCACATGGATATAGGTTGAAGGGATGTGCGGTAGGTTGGGGAGTCACAGGAAAAGGAGACAGGAAGGTAGAGTGGAACTTTAACATAGAAACACAGAAACATAGAAAATAGGTGCAGGAGTAGACGTGGATAAGCTTTTCCCATTGAGGGTAGGGAAGATTCAAACAAGAGGGCATGACATGAGAATTAAGGGACAGAAGTTTAGGGGTAACATGAGGGGGAACTTCTTTACTCAGAGAGTGGTGGCTGTGTGGAATGATCTTCCTGCAGAAGTTGTGGAGGCAGGATCGATTTTAACATTTAAAAGTAAAGTGGATAGGTATATGGATGGGAAGGGAATGGAGGGGTATGGTCTGAGTGCAGGTAGATGGGACTAGGGAAAAATAAATGGTCGGCAAGGACTGGAAGGGCCGAGAAGGCCTGTTTCTGTGCTGTAATTGTTATGTGGTTATATGGTTATATGGTAGGCCATTCAGCCCTTCGAGTCAGCTGCACCATTCATAGAAACATAGAAACATAGAAAATAGGTGCAGGAGTAGGCCATTCAGCTCTTCGAGCCTGCACCGCCATTCAATATGATCATGGCTGATCATCCAACCTAGTATCCTGTACCTGCCTTCTCTCCATACCCCCTGATCCCTTTAGCCACAAGTGCCACATCTAACTCCGTCTTAAATATAGCCAATGAACTGGCCTCAACTACCTTCTGTGGCAGATAATTCCAGAGACTCACCACTCTCTGTGTGAAAAATGTTTTCCTCATCTCGGTCCTAAAGGAATTCCCCCTTATCCTTAGACTGTGACCCCTTGTTCTGGACTCCCCCAACATCGGGAACAATCTTCCTGCATCTAGCCTAACCAACCCCTTAAGAATTTTATCTGAAGAATTTTATCTGAAGAAGTCTGAAGAAGGGTCTCGACCCGAAACGTCGCCTATCTCCTTCGCTCCTTAGATGCTGCTGCACCTGCTGAGTTTCTTCAGCTTTTTGTGTAACCCTTAAGAATTTTCTAAGTTTCTATAAGATCCCCCGTCAGTCTTCTAAATTCTAGCGAGTACAAGCCAAGTCCATCCAGTCTTTCCTCATATGAAAGTCCTGACATCCCAGGAATCAGTCTGGTAATGAATATGATCATGGCTGATCATCCATAATCAGTACCCTGCTCCTGCTTTTTCCCCATATCTCTTGATTCCTTTAGCCCTAAGAGCTATATCTAACTCTTGCTTGAAAACCTCCAGTGAATCGGCCTCTACTGCCTTCTGTGGCTGAGAATTCCACAGATTCACAATCTGGGTTAAGATGTTTTTCCTCATCTCAGTCGTAAATGGCCTACCCCTTATTCTTAAACTGTGACCCCTGGTTCTGGACTCCCCCAACATGGGGAACATTTTTACTGCATCTAGCCTGTCCAATCCCTTAAGAATTTTATCTGTGTCTATAAAATCCCCTCTCGTCCCCACTCGTCCCCTCTCAGCCATGATCACATTGAATGACGGTTCTGGCTCGAAGGGCCAAATGGCCTACTCCTGCACCTATTGTCCATTTTCTATTGTCTATTTACTTCTAAATCCCAGCGAATATAAGCCCAGTCGATCCATCCTTTCATCGTATGTCAGTCCAGCCATCCCGGGAATTAACCTGGTGAACCTATGCTGCACTCCCTCAATAGCAAGTATGTCCTTCCTCCAATTAGGAGAGCAAAACTGCACACAATACTCCATGTGTTCTCACCAGGTCCCTGTCCAACCATAGTTGGACCTCCTTGCTCCAACATGCCATTTGCTTTCTTCACTGCCTGCTGTACCTGCATGCTTACTTTCAGTGACTGATGTACAAGGACACCTAGGTCTTGTTGCACCTCCCCTTTTCCTAACCTGACACCATTCAGATAATAATCTGCCTTCTTGTTCTTGCCACCAAAGTGGAAAACCTCACACTTATCCACATTATGCTGCATCTGCCAGGCATCTGCCCACCCACCTAACAAACCCAAGTCACCCAGCAGCCTCATATCATCCTTTGCACAGCTCACACTGCCACCCAGCTTTGTGTCATCTTCATCTTCATACTTGGAGATGTTACATTTAATTCCTTTGTCTAAATATATATTGTACATAACTGGAGTCCGAGCCTTGCGGCTTCCCACTACTCACTGCCTGCCATTCTGAAAATGACCCATTAATTCCTACTCTTTGCTTCCTGTCTGCCACCCAGTTCTCTATCCATGTCAATACCCTACCCCCAATATCATGTGCTCCGTTTTTGCACACTAGTCTCTTGTGTGGGACCTTGTCAAAAGGCTTTTTGAAAGTCCGGATACATCACATCCACTGACTCTCCCTTATCCATTCTACTTGTTACATCCTCAAAAAATTCCAGAAGATTAGTCAAGCATGATTTCCCCTTCATAAATGCATGCTGACTTTGACCGATCCTGTCACTGCTTTCCAATTTTGCTGCTATAACATCTTTGATAATGGACTCAAGCACCTTCCCCATTATTGATGTGATGCTAACTGGTTTATAATTCCCTGTTTTCTCTCTCCCTCCTTCCTTGAAAAGTGAGGTTACATTAGCTACCCTCCAGTCCACAGGAACTGAGCCAGAGTCTATAGAATATTGGAAAACGATCACCGATGCATCCACAATTTATAGGGCCATCTCCTTGTGTACTCTGGAATGCAGACGGTCAGGACCAGGGGATTTATCTGCTTGCAGTCCCAACAGGTTACCTAACACCATTTCATGACTAATGTGAATTTCCGTTCCTCCATCGCACTGCAATTGGATCCTCGACTTCCTCATCCACAGACCACAGTCTGTTCATATTGGTGGAAATGTGTCAGACTCGATAACAATCAGCACGGGGAGCACCTCAGGGCTGCATGCTCAGCCCCCTGCTGTACTCACTCTATACTCATGACTGCGTAACCGGTCATAGTGCGAACTCCATCATCAAGTTCGCTGTCGACACCACTGTTGTGGGACGTATCACTGATGGGGATGAGTCCGAGTATAGAAGAGAGATCGAGCGACTGTCCATATGGTGCCAGCACAACAACCTGGCCCTCAACACCAGCAAAACCAAGGAACTGATTGTGGACTTTGGAAGGAGTACGATGGGGACCCACAGTCCTGTTTATATCAACGGGTCGATGGTTGAAAGGGTCAAGAGCTTCAAATTCCTGGGCGTGCACATCTGTGAAGATCTTTCCTGGTCCGAGAACACAGATGCAATTATTAAGAAAGCTCATCAGCGCCTCTACTTCCTGAGAAGATTACGGAGAGTTGGTCTGTCAAGGAGGACTCTCTCTAACTTCTACAGGTGCACAGTAGAGAGCTTGCTGACTGGTTGCATCGTGGCTTGGTTCGGCAACTTGAGCGCCCTGGAGAGGAAAAGACTCCAAAAAGTAGTAAGCACTGCCCAGTCCATCATCGGCTCTGACCTTCCTTCCATCGAGGGGATTTATCACAGTCGCTGCCTCAAAGAGGCTGGCAGCATCATCAAGGACCCACACCACCCTGGCCACACACTCATCTCCCTGCTACCTTCGGGTAGAAGGTACAGGAGCCTGAAGACTGCAATAACCCGGTTTAGGAATAGCTACTTCCCCACAGCCATCAGGCTATTAAACCTGGCTCGGAACTCTGAACATTAATATCCCTCCATCTGTTATTTGCACTTTATTAATTTAGTAAGTCATGGGTGTATTTATGTATAGAATTGTAGTCAATGCCTTCTATGTTCTGTTGTGCTATGCAAAGAAAGATTTTCATTGTCCTGTCAGGGACACATGACAATAAACTCTTTTGACTTTGACTTGACTTGAGATCCTCGGTCCCCTAGTATTTCTGGGAGATTGTGTCTTCCTTAGTGAAGATAGAACCAAAGTACATGTTTAACTGGTCTGCCATTTCCTTGTTTCCCATTATAAATTCACCTTTTTCTGACTGTAAGGGACCTACATTTGTCTTCACTAATCTTTTCCTCTTCACATATCTATAGACACTTTTACAGTCAGTTTTTATATTCCCCGCAAGCTTTCTTTCATGCTCTATTTTCCCCCTCTTAATTAACCACTTTGTCATCCTCTGGTGAATTCTAAATTTCTCCCAGTCCTCCGGTTTACTGCTTCCTCTGGCCAATTTATATGCCTCATCCTTGGATTTAACACTGTCCCTAATTTCCCTCGTTAGCCATGGTTGAGCCGCCCTCCCCGTTTCATTTTTACGTCAGACAGGGTTGAACAATTGTTGTAATTCATCCATATGATCCTTAAATCTTTGCCATTGTTTCTCCACCGTCAACCCTTTAAATATAATTTGCCAGTCTATCCTAGCCAATTCTTGTCTCATACGTTCAAAGTCTCCTTTCTTTAAGTTCAGGACCCTAGTCTCTGACTTAACCGTGTCACTCTCCATCTTAATGCAGAATTCCACCATATTATGGTCACTGTTGCCCAAGGGGCCTTGCACAACAAGGTCGCTAACTAATCCTTCCTCATTACACAATACCCAGTCTAGGATGGTCTGCCCTCTAGTTGGTTCCTCTACATATTGGTTTAAAAACCCATCCCATATACACTCCAGGATATCCTCCTCCTCAGCGCTGTTACCAATTTGGTTGACCCAATCTATATGCAGATTAAAGCCACCCATGATAACTGCTGTACCTTTGCGACACGCATCCCTAATTTCCTGCTTGATGCTATCCCCAACCTCCCCACTGCTGTTTGGTGGTCTGTATAAACTCCAACAAGTGTTTTCTGCCCTTGGCTATTTTGCAGTTCTACCCATACTGATTGTACAACATCCAAGCTAATGTCTCTCCTTACTACAGCATTAATCTCCTCTTTAACCAGCAATGCCTCCTCACCTCCTCTTCCTTTCTGTCTATCCTTCCTGACTATTGAATACCCCTGCATGTTTAGCCTTGGAGCCATGTCTCTGTAATACCAACTATATCATATTCCTTAACTACTAACTGCGCATTCAATTCATGCACCTTATTACGATTGCTCCTTGCATTAATAGATAATAGGCAATAGACAATAGGTGTAGGATTAGGCAATTCGGCCCTTTGAGCCGGCACCGTCATTCAATGTGATCATGGCTGATCATCCACAATCAGTACCCCATTCCTGGGCACAAAACTATCAGGTTTGTTTTTCTTTTCTCCCTTCAACCTTTTGCTTCTGTCCTCATTTTACGGGCCTCTGTCTCCTTGCATTGGTTCCCATTCCCCTGTCATCTATCTATCATATCTATATACTTATAAAACTCTGATCTCGGATGTGTATTTATTTGTGTATGCGTGTGTATATATAATCACATCTTCGCGAAAAAACAACGCAGTAACGGTACATTTTTTACATATTCCGGTAGACATTTTTCCCATGGAGTCCAAAATCACCCTATCTGAAAATGTCATGCTTTATTTCTCGAGTTATTACTGAAAATGTTCACAAATCTGACAAAACTTTGAATTTAAAAACAACTGTCTTTCGCTGATGATGTCACAATGGGCTACGTGCCATTCTTCCATGCGCTGCGAATTACGTCAACCCCCCACCTCTCTCTCCTCCTCCCTGTTATTCAAAAGGCGCAGCCGGAGATGAAGTCGGGCCCTGGACTGAAGACCAAATATCATAGCTGAAGACTGCGCCGGCCCAACTTGCGGTCCTTTGGTCAATGGTCGCCCGCTTGGGTCCGGTTCTCAGCTCGTGACGGTTATCGGCACAGGTCCCTGCCTCTGTGCCTCTACCCTGCCTCTGTGTCTCTGCCCCTCTGCCCTGCCTCTGTGCCTCTACCCTGCCTCTGTGCCTCTGCCCCTCTGCCCTGCCTCTGTGACTCTGCCCTCACTCTCTCTACCCAACTCCCTCTCCAGCCGCTCCTGTGAGTTGGGGCTATGCTTGGGTGGATCGGGCGGGTGATGGGGAAAAGGAGCGTATGAATAATATTAATATAATATCAAGGGGGGTGGTTAGTGGATGTGTGTGGGGGGTGGTTAGTGTGTGTGTGATGCCACAGGCCGCACCCCCTCCGGAACCGCGCATTGAGGGGGCGGGACCCAATGGGTCCCACTTGGTCTAGTACCTATTAAAAGTCTGATCTTCATTGTGTGTGTGTTGATGCCGATGACGTGCCATTCTTCCACGCTCTGTGCGTGATGTCAACCCCCCCACCCCTCCCTCCCCTCCCCTGTTATTCAAAAGATGCAGCCGGAGATGAAGTCGAGCCCTGGACTGAAGACCAAAGATCATAGCTGAAGACTGCGGTGGCCCAACTCGTGGTCCTTTGGTCGATGCTCGCCCGCTCGGGTCTGGCTCTCGGCTCGGTTCCATTTGTCGGCTTGGTCCGGTTCTTGATTCGGGTCCCTGCCTCTGTGCCTCTGCCCTGCCTCTGTGCCTCTGCCCTCTCTCTCTCTCTACCCCCCTCAATCCGGAACCTGGCAGCTGCGGCTCACCTGCAGTCCGTCTGTTTTTTTCTTTTTTTGTTGTCTAGTGTTTGTTTAGTAGAATTTTGTTTTATTAGGTTGTGTATGTGGGGGAGGTGGGAGAAACAGAGTCTTAGTCTCACCCTTCGGGGGGATGTGTGTGCCCTGTTACCATCTGTGCTGAGGCCTAATGGCGGAGCTGTGGCCGCGGCCTGGTTTGGAGCTGCGGTGCTCCAGCGGTGGCGGAGGTCTGGCTTAGAGCTGCGGTGCTCCAGCGGCGGCGGCGGTCTGGCTTAGAGCTGCGGTGCTCCAGCGGCGTCGGAGGCCTGGATCGCCTCAGTGCAGAGGGAGAACTAGGAGGGATGAAAACAATGACTTAAGACTTTTGCCTTCCACCACAGTGAGGAGGTGCCTGGTGAACTCATTGTGGTGGATGTTGGATATGTGTTTATTGTGTGTTTTGTTTTTATTATATGTTATGACTGTATGGTAACAATTTCGTTCAGACCGAAAGGTCTGAATGACAATAAAGGAATCCTATCTAATCTAATCTAATCTCTAGCCGCGCCTGCAAGTTGGGGGTTATGCGTGAGTGGATAGGGCGGGGGATGGGGTAAAAGGAGCGAATTAATAATATTAAAATAATATCAAGGGGGGTGGCTAGTGTGTGTGTATGGGGGATGGTTAGTGTGTGTGTGTGTGTGTGTGTGTGTGTGGGGGGGGGGGGGTTTAGTGTGTGTATGATGCTGCCGACTGCCCCCACCCAAGTGCGCGTTGAGGGGATGGGACCCAACAGGTCCCACTTGGTCTAGTGTCACACTAAAACTCTTCCCTTTGTTCTCAACATTCTAAATTTCCGTGTGTTGCAGAGTTGTGTTTTTCTTTCTTTTAATCTCCTTCATTTGTTTCGTCTTCCAAAACACTTGGCCACAGCCTTTCCATTTTCATGCATGCTACTCACATTTTTTCCCTCGACGGGATAAACATCTTTCCGTCACATTCCAAACTATATTTCCAAAGTTTTTTTTAAAGTTTTAATCGTTTATTTCAAAAAATGTACTGTTTTTCAGTTGCAGCCCTTTCCATTGATGATGTCACGTGTTTCCACGAATGCAATCAACCTGGCGTGCACAATCAAATAATATCAAATGGAACAAGTTTATAAGATCAAAAAGATGAAGATCATGTAAATGAAATGCTCTGCCAGAGGAGGTAATTGAGACCCGTACTATCACAGTGTTTAAAAAATATCTAGACCCAATTGGCTCTTCCCACCCCACGCCCCTCCTGCACCTCCCCGCCCACACACGCCCCCTCCTTCCATCCCACACCACAGCCCCCCCCCTCCCACCACACACCTCACTTCCCTCCTCCCCTCCCACACATGAAGAGGATGGGAAGGGAGTGCTGGGGGATGAGGGTAAATGAGCAGCGCCTGCGCAGTTAGGGGCTATGGGTGAGTGGTGGAATATTGTGTTGGGGAATGGGTTGGCTAGACCCAACGGATCCCATTTAATCTAGTACTAGTATAAACGTGACCTTTCCTGAACTCTCTTTGCTGTTAACTGCACGCATACGATTCCACGTTGTTACATAGAAACATAGAAAATAGGTGCAGGAGGAGGCGATTTGGCCCTGTGACCCAGCACCACCATTCATTGTGATCATGGCTGATCATCCCCAATCAATACCCCGTGCCTGCCTTCTCCCCACATCCCTTGATCCCACTAGCCCCCATAGCTCTATCTGTGTCTCTCATAGTTTGAACCTTTGCTTGCTCTGCCCTGTGGAATTGTTGGCCCCAACCTCCCACTATTTAGTTTAAACCCACCCGTATAGCACTAGCAAACCTGCCTGCCAGAATATCAGTCCCCCTCCCTTTTGTACAGGTCACCCCTGCACCAGAAGAGATCCCAGTGATCTAGAAATCTAAATCACTGCTCCCTGCACTAACTCCTCAGCCACACATTCAGATCCTCAATGTCCCTGTTCCTACCCTCACTAGCACAAGGTACTGGAAGCAACCCAGAGATAACAACCCTAGAAGTCCTGCTTTTCAGCTGCCAACCTAACTCTCTGTACTCGCGTTGCAGAATCTCCTTCCTCTTCTTACCTATGTCGTTTGTGCCTCCATGCACAACTACCGGCTGCTCCCCTTCCCTCTTGAGGATGCCCTGCGAGTGTGGTTTGAGATGATGCCTAGCAGATATCAGCAAGTACCCCACGTGGCATCTTACACCAAAGATAGACACAAAATGCTGGAGTAACTCAGCGGGACAGGCAGCATGTCTGGAAAGAAGGAATGGGCGACGTTTCGGGTTGAGACATTTCTTCAGACTATCGTCAATATTGTATGCATTGCATGCTACACAGTCATAATGTAAATAATATTGTAAATTGTAGGGCGCTGCGGTGGTGCAGCGGTAGAGCTACTGCTTTACAGCACCAGAGACCCAGGTTCAATCTTGACCACGGGCGCTGTTTGTACGGGGTTTGTACGTTCTCCCCGAGACCTGCGTGGATTTTCTCCGAGATCTTCTATTTCCTCCCACACTCCAAAGGCATATAGATTTGTAGGTTAATTGGCTTGGTTATAAATGTAAAATTGATCCATGCTTGTGTGTGTGTGTAAGGTAGTGTTAAGGGGCTGTCCCACTTGGACGACCTAATCCACGAGTTTAGAAGACCCCAGACCAGTTGAGAAAAATGTCATGGTCGTATTGACTCGCCAAAGTAAAATACTTCCTACGACCTCCTACGTCTATGTCTACGACCTCCTACGACTATGTCTACGACCTCCTACGACCCCCCTCAACCTCAGTCTTCCACACCTAAGACAAACTATGACTAGCTACGAGTGGAAAATGATCACATGATAAAATGATGTCATGTTTGCATTTTTTTTCTCGGGCGAGTTACCGACCTACGACTACCTACGACTACCTACGACCTACCTACGAGTTAAAAGTATCAATTGTTTCCACGCCGACCTTTTTTTACTCGTGGACATTTTTGTCAGGCTGGAAAAAACGCCGCGACCTACTCGAGGCCACGAGTACGCGGAGACCACTCGCGAGCATGAGGAAGAGTTACGAAGACCTCCTATGACTTCCTACGACCTCGTGGCGACCATGCTACGAGTATGTCAAGGGCAAACTCGGCAGAGGTCGCCAATTAGGTCGTGAAAGTGGGGCAGGGGTTTAATGTGCAGGGATCGCTGGTCGGTGCAGACTCTGTGGGCCGAAGGGCCTGTTTCCGCACTGTATCTCTAAACTAAACTAATTATATAGGAATAAGAGGGCAGAGCAAGCAAAGGTTCAAACTATGAGAGACACAGATACTTGCCCTGTAGTTCATTCTTGTTTAGTCAGATAATTTAGTTTCAGACCCCTGTCATGCCTTACTATAATGAACCTTCAAGCATGTTATTGAAGAGGGTCATAAGCTTTTAATTGCACTGTGAATTAATCATCAATGACTACCAGGTCCACACATGAGAATAAAGACTTCACTTTCCTGACCATTTAGATGAGGCCGGACTTTGGTTCAGCTGGAAATGGATTATTGTGTGCAGTTCTGTTCACCCCTTTATAGACATGATGTGGAGGCTTTAAAGAGGATGCAGTAGAGGTTTACAGCAATGCTACCTGGATTAAGCTAACAGGAGACATTGAACAAACTTGGACATGTTTCTATGGAGAGTCAGAGGCTGAGGGGAGACCTGATAGAAGTCTTCATCTTATGTTCTTCTTCTTCTTGCGTTTGAGGCAGCAGAAGTCTGCAGCAGGGTGATGCCATCCGGTTCGACATCCGTGGGTGCCCGCCCTAACAAGGGCGCATGCTCCGGGTTGGCTCCAAGCTGTGGCGCTGCTGCTGTCTCTGTTTGTTGTCGTTCACCTGACTGCGGTCAGTTGACAGAGCTCATCTCGGGGAGGTTGACAACATGAGCCCCATAGAATTATGAGGGGCATAGATAGGGTAGACAGTCAAAACTTTTTCCCCAATGTGGAAATGTCAAAGAATAGGGGACTTAGGTTTAAGGTGAGGGGGCATTTTAAAGGAGATGCGTGGAACATTTTTATACACAGTTATGGATGCTGGAACATGTTGCCAGAGATAGTGGTGGAGGTGGATACGATGGGGGCATTCATGGGCCTTTAGATAGGCACATGGATAGGCAGGGTATGGAGGGAATGGATCACATGCAGGCAGAGATTAGTTTAAGTAACTCTGAGAACAGGATAATAACAGGAACAGCACAGGAACACTGAAGAAGGGTCTTGACCCGAAACGTCGCCCATTCCTTCCCTCCAGAGAATATGCCTGTCCCGCTGAGTTACTCCAGCAGTTTGTGTCTATCTTTGGTGTAAACCAGCATCTGCAGTTCCTTCCATAATGATATTCCAGAACCAGGGGCCACAGTCTTAGAATAAAGGGGAGGTCATTTAAGACTGAGCTGAGAAAAAACTTTTTTACCCAGAGGGTTGTGAATTTATGGAATTCCCCGCCACAGAGGGCAGTGGAGGCCAAATCTCTGGATGGATTTAAGTGAGAGTTAGATAGAGCTCTAGTGGCTAGTTGAATCAAGGGATATGGGGAGAAGGCAGGCACGGGTTATTGATAGCGGACGATCAGCCATGATCATATTGAATGGCAGTGCTGGCTCGAAGGGCCGAATGGCCTCCTCCTGCACCTATTTTCTATGTTTCTATGTTTCAAGATAATTTTGTTCTGATGAGAATTCATTAACATAGCAAGTTAACTCTGTTTTTCTCTTCACAGCTGCTGCCTGACCCAATGAGTTCTTCCAGTATTCTCCGTTTTCTCTGTGTTTGCATTACTTGAGGACAATGCTCTTGTATTCGATGCCTGGCAGATATCAGCAAGTACCCCACGTGGCACCTTACACCAAAGATAGACACAAAATGCTGGAGTAACTCAGCGGGACAGGCAGCATGTCTGGAAAGAAGGAATGGGCGACGTTTCGGGTCGAGACATTTCTTCAGACTGAGAGTCGGGGAAGAGGGAGAGGTGGAGGAGCGATATGGAAGGGTAAGATGTGAAAACGACAATGCAAAAATGTCAAGATGATGATCAAGGAAATGTAGAATGGTTTATTGTTCATAGAAATATGGAATTGTTCATAGTTCACCATAGGCTCAACATAAACCATTCTACATTTCCTTCACCATAGTCTGTTTTGATCATTTTCACACCATGCACTTCCATATCTCTAGTTTTCCTCTCCCCTGACTCACAGTCTGAAGCAGGGTCTCAACCCGAAACATTACCTATTCTTTCTCTCCAGCGATGCTGCCTGCCCCGTTGAGTTACTCCAGCATTTTGTGCTATCTTTAACTACTTGCCATGCTACTTCCAGGAATCTGTGGACAAATGCTGTTTTACTTCGGAGTCACATGAGTGATTCCGTGAAGAACCCCGCCAGTTTGCATGTGCGTCATATCGACAAAGCACCGGACTGGCAGGGCACCGCTCCTGCCAGCGGTAAATTTAAACCTAGAAGGTTAGTTTCTTTTACTTACCAGGGTTTCTTGTTCGAGCAGGTCATTTTAACCCTTCACAGGTGAAGCTCCACACTACAAAATTAAATTAGTGAGACTGCACCGGACTACGGGACAGGGCTGCTTCATGTGTGAAAGCGCTGGCCTGTACGAAAGGCCGCACTGGCAGCGCCTGGGACAGGGCCGAATCAAGTTCTCCCTATAACCATATAACCATATAACCATATAACAATTACAGCACGGAAACAGGCCTTCTCGGCCCTTCCAGTCCGTGCCGACCATTCATTTTCCCCTAGTCCCATCTACCTGCACTCAGACCATACCCCTCCATTCCCTTCCCGTCCATATACCTATCCGCTTTACTTTTAAATGTTAAAATCGATCCTGCCTCCACCACTTCTGCTGGAAGATCATTCCACACAGCCACCACTCTCTGAGTAAAGAAGTTCCCCCTCATGTTACCCCTAAACTTCTGTCCCTTAATTCTCATGCCATGCCCTCTTGTTTGAATCTTCCCTACCCTCAATGGGAAAAGCTTATCCACGTCAACTCTGTCTATCCCTTTCATCATTTTAAAGACCTCAATCAAGTCCCCTCTTAACCTTCTGCGCTCCAAAGAATAAAGACCTAACTTGCTCAACCTTTCTCTGTAACTTAGTTGCTGGAACCCAGGCAACATTCTAGTAAATCTCCTCTGTACTCTCTCTATTTTGTTGACATCCTTCCTATAATTAGGCGACCAAAATTGTACACCATACTCCAGAATTGGTCCCACCAATGCCTTGTACAATTTTAACATTACTTCCCTACTCCTATATTCAATGCTCTGATTTATAAAGGCCAGCACACCAAAAGCTTTCTTTACCACCCTATCTACATGCGATTCCACCTTCAGGGAACTATGCACAGTTATTCCTAGATCCCTCTGTTCCACAGCATTTCTCAATTCCCTCCCTGTTGGAAAGAGACATGAACGGGTCAGTGTACTGCTGACACTGAATCTGTCACAGCGCTGGCCTACGGGAGAGCCGCGCCAGCAGCACCTGTTGACGGGGCTGCTTCATGTGTGACAGCACCAGCCTATGGGACAGGCCGCACCGGCAGTGCCTGGGACTGGGCTGCTTCATGTCTCCCTCTTGGAGGAGGAGAGTATGCCGGGTCCGTGTCTTGCTGACGCTGAGTCTCAGGGTATGGCCGTGGGGCACATACCCCAAGGGATGAAGGGCACGTGTCAGAGGTTCCCTTTCCTGACAACAAAGTTGCCATCCCAACAGAATGTTCCATCCTGGTACAGGTCCAATGGTGCCGTATCAGCACAGGTATCCTGGGGCCTGCGGCAGCGCCTGTTTAGGGTTGCCTACGAATCGCCCTCTCTGAGGAGGGGAGTGCGAAAGGTCAAGATGCTACTGACTCCAGGCTCAAAAGATGTCGATGGAACATACTGAAGCACATATGTGCCGGCAGTGAACAGCGCCAACCGGGGGATATGAGAGCCAGCCGCCGAATCTTCTGTTCAGGTAAGGCCTATTCAACAGGGAAAAACCTGGCTGACGGATCAATCAATGCCAAAGGCGGGCAAAGGTTCATCGTTTCAGAACGCACCCCAGGCGCTCATCGGCAGTAAGCGGTTCACTGAAGCTGCTGGCAGCATGACAGCTGGGCAGACGTTCCACGCACCCTACCAGCCCTACTCAACAAGGTGAGTCTGGCACTTCTGAAACATGGGTAAGTGGACCACTCACAATTTTGTAATATTTACACTTGTTTATACAACACACAAAGGATAAAAGCATCTCAGATTCAGATTCAATTTTAATTGTCATTGTCAGTGTACAGTACAGAGACAACAAAATGCTTAGAGGCACAGTACTAGCATTCCAAGCAAGTTTCAGGATTATGGCTAGGATTGTCTTTTAAGACAGGCTCGGAAAACCGGCCAGAGATATCGTGCAAAGCACCATGGAATGATGGCAGGAGTGGCCTGTTCATTATGAAATGGAGTGTGTCGGTTAATTCGCAGATGAACTTTCTGAATAGGAAACGTCTTTACTGACTAACAATGGATTCATAAGGGTCTCAAAGATTCATTCTATGCAGTTCCCATTACAGAGGTTATCAAAAGGCAATGACAACTCTACTAATAACAGTAAAACATTGCGGAATGGGATAAACTATTTGTTGGTCATTGGGATTTACTTTTAACTATTAATTAGCCTATGACTCTGCCCTGTGGCAAGAGATTGGAGTTAATAGCAACCTGTTATAAAACTGACTTGTTTTCATCAAGAGTAATTGGCAATATAGTAGCTGTGTTTCAGCTGTGCAAGTCGGGGAACTGACATCGTGCAAAGTAGCGACCTCTCAAAGGACATGTAGATCATTGTGAACAACCATATGCCATTGTCAGCATAATACCGGCCTCTGCATAATAAAACAATTGTTGATTTACACATTCCGAATGGACTGCCTTGCGGCTCAGGTTGTCACATCAATCCATGGATGTGCTCACTGCAGAGTGCAGGAACAGCACCAAAAAAGCAGTACATTTCCTATTGAGGGGATCGGAAGCAGTTTGTTTAATGTTAATGTTACATTTAATACGGTACAGATTACTGACGTCTTCCAGTTCATTCTTAAATGGTCTTTGACAATAATTCAGTTATAGAGCCACTACAGCTGCAACAAACGGGAACCACTCTGTCGGGTTCAACCCAGATATCGAGTTGTAAAAGAGATCTTGACACAAGTTCTCTCACTACAAGTATATGCAGTTTGGATATTGAAAATGTGTTAACAATACTTCACCGGGGGTTCCAGCTACATCCTTAGTCATGACACTAGTATCAGCACAAAGAGGGCAAACATTGCAAACACTGCAGCTAGATCGGATGGAATTGGCTGCAGGTGCCATTACATTTTACATTTCTGTTCTACACAAGCAGAGAAGACCGGGGTGGCATGATTTAGGATCATGTTTCGGATACCCCACGAACTCACGTCTATGTGTGAGGGCAGGCTTGCTATATTATATCAAGGCCACCAGAATCCTAAGAAGTGTGGAATCAGCATTGTTCATTAAGCAACAAACAACCACACAAGGGAAGGTCGGTTCAGACTATTTCAAGGTGGCTGCAGCAGGTTCTGGTTTATGCAGGTATTAACACTGACAATTTTACATCTCATTCCACCTGGGCGGCATCAACATCAGCGGCCAGTGCAATGGACGTTCCCATCGACCATATCCTCGTGACCGCAGGATGGTCAACTGAATTGTTTTGTTTTTTTATTTTACCATAGGCCGGTTACTAACCTGGGCTATTTGCCCATTCTGTTTTGCGTCCACTTTAGCTTCCCCTGAGACAGGGGTTGCTATTGATTTCTTTATTAACGTAAACCATTAATACATTTGAATCAACATCATGGTTAATGCGTTGTTGATTATTCACTCATCCTGAGTCAATCAATGCTGTGAGACACCGGGATTTGAATCTGCAGCATGAAATCATAGGGCTTTGAACCCTTTATGGAATCACTCACGTGACTCCGAAGTAAAATAGTAAGATTAAACGAGAACTTGCCAGTTTGAAGTTTGATCTTTATTTTATGAGGAGTTATGTTGGTGATTACGTGCCCTCCATGCCCAACCCTCTCTCACAAAGGTCATCTGGTAGTTCTCAAGTTGCTGATCTTCCTATGTTAACTTTGATTATTGTTATCTGTGATTTCATACCCATGCTTTGAAGATTGACGCGCATGAGAACTGGCGGGGTTCTTCACGCAATCACCAACGTAACTCCTCATAAAATAAAGATCAAACTTCAAACTGGTAAGTTCTCGTCTAATCTTACTATTCCTCTACATTTGTGAATATCTTACCATTTATCACTTCCACAAATAGAATATGAATAGCCTATCCTTTCCACGTAAATGATCTTACTAGTCTGAACGTGTGTTTTAAATTCATGTTTTCTTTTGAAATGATCACACTTTCCTCACAGTGCAGCCCCTGGGGTTTCTCATGACTCTACCAAATCAAATGGAACAAACCTTTCCAACTTTCTACTAGTCCAGTTAACCTATTTGTTCACATCATTGTTAACTATACTAACTTACAAAATAAATAGTGCCACGAATATTTTGTTTAATACAACCACGTGTTGACTCATTTCATCGTCGTGTAACGTTAATCTCCAAAAGTTAAACACCGTATTTTCCAAGATTTTCCAATGCGGTTTCCACTTCAAAGTGGGAAAAATATACTTTCGAGCTCCCATGTCTTACCTGATAGGCAAACAGTCACGTGTGCCATGTTGCTGATTTAGAAAGGAAAGGTGGGCAGGTGTTGTCACAGTAACTCAGTTTCATTTTACCCCATAGTCCATTTCCAACCTGTTACCAAATTACTAAGCACTGCGGCAATGCATCAAAGAGCACATACTGATGCTGTTAATGTCATGAAACTAAACACTCAGCTGTCTGAAACATGTTGTGTCAGCTTGGATATAAGAAGGTAATTTCTTTCTGGCAGAACATCAGCCATTCATCGCCTTCTAGCTTTCCCTTTAGAACCAACAGAATTATTTATTTAATCGGGTTGTTGAGGAAATAACCGTTAAAAGTTAGCAGTCGACTCGGTATTAACAGTTCACAACCTGTAAACCTTTCATCCTTTAATCTGAAGAGGTTGCTTTCATTAAAATAACACCGGCCAAAGTTGAAAATTGTAGAACGTTCCCACAATAATATTACAATGACTGCACTTTCAAAATGGTGGTGTGAAAGCTGAAGCAGTAAAATACTCATTTTAGGACGGTTAATAAATCTCCTTTGTGGTTGGTGGTTTCCTAAATTGCACTGAGTTTAAGGTAGCCTGGAATAAAAATGTTTCCATGGTAATTAAAGTGGCTTATCTTATATTTTGTGGTTGTCTGTCGTGCGACATAAGAATTAGCGATTTTCGTAAGACATTAATGCCAAAGTTTTATTTTGTATTCTACTCAATATGAATTGCTCTTGGAAATGGATTAATAAAATGTCAGGTTCTGCCTAGTTTTGTTTTCAATGGTTTTAAGTTTACACAGAGTCACTTCAGATGTTGTAATGACACACTATCTGGGACAGTCTACTAATATTTCAAGGGTTTTTCTCCTGGGTGTTCTTTGTTATCTTGTTCATCAGCTGAATATGTCATGAGCGTTGGAAGGATATCACATTAATCGTAATGTTTCCGGGGTTGGGGTTTGGAGATATCACATTAATGATATCATGTCAATAACACTGTAAACGTTGTTGTGTATGTGACCACAGGAATACAATTAGTTCATGATGCACCCTGGCCTTTGCAAGTTTTTAAATATCCGTTTTTTTCTGATGGCATCTGCACTGTACCATAAGTACCATAAATGCGAATGTTTTACAGACACGGTTATAGTAGGAAGTTCATCGAGCATTCACACAGAAAGAAAAGAAAGTGCATTGCGTTCCAGTTCAAGTCAAGGCATGTTTATTATTATATGCCCGCGTACAGTGATGTATGGGTGCAATGAAAGTCTTGTTTACAGCAGCATCACAGGCACATGGACTCAGACAACACACAAAACATATATATGCATTATACATAAGTTATACAAGACACCATTAGAAAACAAGTCCATGATAGTGCAAAAGCTCTTCCACACAAAAGGATGAATAAAAGGTACTTTAAAGGGCCTTTCCCACTGTACGAGGCAATTCAAGAGTTCTCCCGAGTTTCCCCCCCCCGATTCAAACTCAGAGAATGTCCGTAGCGGGTCCGGAGGAGTTCGTGGATGCCCCGTAGTGGCTCGTACGAGTAAAAACTAACAATTTCTTTCATCGCGAGTATTTTTTTACCCGTGGACATTTTTCACAGTGTTGAAAAAACGTCACGAGTTTACCGGATGTCCCGAGTATCTACCGTTACTCGTACGAGCCGCTACGAGACATCCACAAACTCCTACGGATCCGCTACGGACATTCTCCGAGTTTGAATCAGGGGAAAACTCGGGAGAACTCTTGAATTACCTCGTACAGTGGGACAGGCCCTTAAGTCTTATGTGCACAAGCATTCAGTGAATGCTACTTTAGCCTATTTCAGATTCATGTGTAATAAGTAGCTGCAGATGTTGTAGATCAAAGATAGGTGCAAAATGCTGGAGTAACTCAGCAGGACAGGCAGCATCTCTGGAGAGAAGGAATGGGTGACATTTCTGGTCGAGACACTTCTTCAAACTCTTGTCTAAGGAAGGGTCTCGACCCGAAATGTCACCCATTCCTTCCATCCAGTGATGCTGCCTGTCCCGCTGAGTTACTCCAGCATTTTGCGTCTAACTTCTATTTCAGATTCACTTTAGTTCATTGAATTTATTGTCAGAATAATTAAACTGCACCCTCTACATTAAATCTATTAATTATCTGTTGATATTCCAAGATGATAAAGCAATTGTGAAAAAATACTCAGCTTATGTATATACTTCATCAGTTCCTTCAGACATTTGCTTCCCATTCACAACAAAATTGTTTCAAATACAGTATAGGCAACTTTGGAAATCCCACTACAATTAAAACTAATGCATATTTACACACATGTCAGACACACTAATCATCAATACAGGCGGACTTTATCATGTATTTATACACTGTAAATGGCTTGCTTGTAATCATGTATTGTCATACCACTGACTGGATACACGCAACAAAAGCTTTTCACTGCACCTCGGTACACGTGACAATAAACTAAACTAAGCTAAACTAAATTCATATATATTTTGATTAGAGTAGGTAAGCAGTGAATTAGCAAACACATATTATGATAGCAATATTTTGTGTACAGCAATCATACGTTATTAATATTATCAAATGAATCATATTGTCTCTAATAATTTTTTTTATAAAGAGAGGGAAAAGCAGAAAGAAAAATAAAGTAAAAATCAAAAAGAAATCATAAAGATTGGAATAATTTACCATTAATACATCATTGGAGATAAGATCAAGGAATATAGAATCTAACTTTTCATCTAGTCCTGGGTCCAAGTTTCAGTCAGGGTTCCCTGTTGAACCAATCTACCCCTTTAAATAATCAATGAAAGAAGACCATATTCTAACGAAAACTTCTTGTTTGTCCATTAGGGCAAATCTAATTTCATTTCGGAGTCACGTGAGTGACTTCGTGAAGAGCCCGCCGGCGCGCATGCTCGACATTATCGTCGTAACGCGTTGCTGCGACGGCTGGCGGTGGAGCGCGCTCCTCGCCAGCCCTTCATAAGGGGCCACGGAGGTGAGTATTCCACCTTTAGTTGGTGGTCCTTGTTGTTGGTTATGTCTTGCAGCAAGGACATGGATGGGAGTTCGAAGGGCCGGAGGACGTCAGGACGAGTTCGCCGGTCAACAGTTCCGGGGCCTTTACCATCGGCAGTACCTGCAGTGCAGGCCGGGACTCAGGCGGAGATGTGGGTAAGCCCTGTGATTACAGGTCCAGATCCGCCAGCACACCACAGCTCGGAGGAGTTCGACGAGGAGGAGTGTGGTGTGCCGCCAGAGCAGGGGGACCCTGCCATGGCAGTCAGGTCGTCAGCGGGCTCGCTGGCGACCTCGAGCAGGGGGCGTGCGGCTGCACGGCCCGTTCCACTCAGCCCCCCGAGAAGGGGCAGGGCAGGAGCCCAGAAGCCTAACCCTGCCAGGGCTAAGGCATTGCCTGACACGGAGGAGCGGTCAGGTTCCAGGGCGAGACCCGGGGCGGTTGTGAGGTCCAGCCGGCACACCCCGACTCTCGACGCCGGGACGGGTCGGTTGAGTCGGGTCTCGTCACGGTCGCCGAGCCCCCCATGGATGGGTGGGCGAGACCATGCGTCGGCAAGGTCCACGATGTGGGCAGCCGGCAAGCCTGCGCGGGCTTCAGGTAGCCATGCTTCGGCTGGTGCCGACACCACGCCGCAAGTGCCCTTAGTGGCAGCGGCGTCAGCTCCCGCTAAACGGAGGCGGTTGAACACGCCCGCACGGGAATCGCGCAGTTTCGCCTCGGCGGCTGTTAGCGACAACTACCGGCACCGGCAGGGCCTCGATGAGGTGCGGGCCGATGATAGGAGCCCGGTTTTCTTTTCAGAGCCGGAGGACTCCGACCACCTGAGTGTTCAGGGTGAAGGGCGTATTGACCGTATGGAGCGGCTGCGGGAGCTCCTGCTTCAAAGCCAACAACAGCAGGGCAGCCACAGGCACAGGGCGTCGTCACCAGCCTCTACCATCAGCCTGGAGCAGCAGGAGGAGGAGGTTTTGGTGGATTCCATACCACCTCCGGTGGAGGTACCAGCGGAGGATCTTCTGGATGTGGCGACCAAATTTGCGGCCCCACATTCATCTGGACTTCCTTTAAACACGAAGCTGGCAGCCACTGTGGACTTTCTTAACAACCAGCAACTACAGGAAGAAGTCCTCATTCAGGCAATGAGCCGTCACAAGGCTCCATCCAATTGCAACTCCCTCAACGTGCCTGTGGTCAATACGCCGATATGGGGCAACATCAGTGCGGCTATCCGTCAACAGGAGGTAAAATTGCAGCGGATCCTGAAGCTCCTCACGGCCGGTATTACCGCCTTTGTGCGGTCGGTGGACGGGGACGAATTGAATTTGGACCAGGAAGATGCCCTGGCCCTCCTGTGCGCGACCCAGCACGAAATTAACGGGTTTCGCAAAACCAGCATCCGCCCAGCGCTCAATCCAAAGTTTGCAGGATTGTGCAAACCACCGCCGCCGCCCCCGCCCCGTCAGCTCTTTGGGGAGGACCTCTCGAAGAGAGTCAAAGAGCTTGACGAGCAAGCCAAAACGGTGGGGATCATGCGCCCTCAGAGTGCCCCCACACCGTCAGGCTCAAAGTCTCCATACATTCGATCACGAGGGTCTGCTAGTACCTCGACGAGGACCCACCCTCAAGCTCCACAATGACAGCAACATCAGACTCAGCACCAGGGGTCTTTTTTAGGACAGGGTCGGCAGAGACCCTGGTGGAAAACGAAGACGCCGCGCCCTCAAGCCAACCCAGCACCTCCACGTCCGCACACGCATGTCAAGGACCGCCGGTAACCACGGAGGTGAGGGGATCTGGTTCTCTCTTTTCTCTCTGGTTAACTTCACATGTTGGTGGTCGCCTTCGGTGGTTTTTGGGTGCATGGGGTAATTTTACTGGTGACGAGTATGTGTTGCAGAATATTCAGGGGCATAAAATTGAGTTTATTAATGGCGACATTCCTCCATCCCAGCACATGCCTGCTCGAACGTTTAAATTATCTGCTGCAGAACAGGCAGCCGGCTATAAGGAACTGTTAAGTCTTGAGCACAAAGGAGTGATTGAGAGAGTGGTGCATGAGCCAGTTGAATTTGTTTCGAACATGTTCACCAGACCTAAGAAGGATGGAGGTTGTCGTGTAATTATTGATCTAACCCGTTTGAATACTTTTGTAACATATACTCATTTTAAAATGGATACGTTTGAAACAGCCAAATCATTGATTTCTCATGGTTGCTTTATGGCATGCATCGATTTAAAAGACGCATATTATTCCGTATCCATCCAGAAATGTGACAGAAGGTTTTTGAAATTCATCTGGATGGGGCAACTCTGGCAGTACAAGGCTTTGCCTAATGGGCTCACCACAGCCCCTAGATTGTTCACTAAATTAGTGAAGCCAATTATGGCTTATTTGAGACAACGACACCATATAGTTATGGCCTATTTAGATGATATCTTAATTGTGGGCCACACCCTGGAATTGGCTGAACAGGGTGTTGCAGCTGCTGTCAATATATTTCAACAATTGGGGTTTATTGTCCATCCAGAGAAATCAAAGTTCTACCCTGCCCAGGTGATTAATTACCTAGGGTTCACGGTTAACTCTATAAGCATGAGGGTTACCATTCCAATTAACAAGATTGAGGAGGTTACCCAGGTGTGTCAAGATTTAATCCGCACCAATATACCATCGATTCGGCACTTAGCTACAATAATTGGGAAGCTGGTAGCTTTGTTTCCGGCAGCGCGATATGGACCTTTGCATTATCAGAATTTGCAAAGAGCTAAAATTGCTGCGTTAAAACAGAACGCTGGTCATTATGATCGGTCCATGCAGCTGGCGCCTGAAGCGATAAATGAGTTGCAATGGTGGGTGTGTCACATTAGCAGCTCATTCAAGCCTATTAGGGAGGCTAATCCGGTGGTATATTTGCAAACTGATGCAAGCTCCAATGGTTGGGGAGCCACGAATACACAGAGAGTGGTGAGTCTCTGGAATTCTCTGCCACAGAAGGTAGTTGAGGCCAGTTCATTGGCTATATTTAAGAGGGCGTTAGATGTGGCACTTGTGGCTAAAGGGATCAGGGGGTATGGAGAGAAGGCAGGTACGGGATACTGAGTTGGATGATCAGCCATGATCACATTGAATGGCGGTGCAGGCTCGAAGGGCCGAATGGCCTACTCCTGCACCTATTTTCTATGTTTCTATGTTTCTATGAATAATTGCTCTAGTTGTGGTGGCAGATGGGACACCCTTGAATCAACGATGTTGTTAACTCAAGGGATTAACTATTTGGAGTTGCTGGCAGCATTCCACGGACTTCGTGCGTATTGTTCCAAGCTTGTTGGAGCACATGTCCGTCTCCAAATAGACAACACCACAGCAGTAGCATATTTAAACCATATGGGTGGTACCAGGTCAGTTTCGTGTGACAAATTGGCTAACTCAATTTGGCTCTGGTGTGTTCAAAGAGACATTTGGATTTCAACTACCTATTTGCCAGGTGAGCTTAATACTGTGGCGGACACCAGGTCACGCAAATTTAATGACAATATTGAATGGATGTTGCATCCTGAGATTTTTTCTAAAGTCACAGCCAAATTTGGTAAACCGGACATTGACCTCTTTGCGTCACGGTTGAACCATCAGGTACCAACCTACGTTTCATGGGAACCAGATCCTGGGGCAATAGCGCTAGATGCATTCTCGCTGGACTGGGGGAAGTGGTTTTCTATGCCTTCCCCCCGTTTTGCCTCATCAGTCGGGTATTGCGAAAGATTCAGGCAGATGCTGCCAAGGGCATCCTTATTATACCCGACTGGCCCACACAGCCTTGGTATCCGGTGGTCTTTGACATGCTCAACGAACCTTGGGTCCTTTTGAAGGGTTGCCCACAATTGGTTACTCACCCTGTGTCAGGGGAGCCACATCCCTGCCATGGCTATTTAAATTTGTTGGCTTGCAGGTTCTGAACAGGCCGTTAGTCCAATACGGCCTCTCGGCTCGGACCATGGATACCATCGGGGCGTCGTGTCGAGAGTCCACAAGGCGAAGATACCGCTCGCATATTAAGAAGTGGGAAGCCTACTGCAGCCGCTCTCGCATCACGTACGATGACGTGACAATAACCGACGTCCTGGAATTCCTCGCGGGGTTGCACCATGATGAACACTTAAGTTACAGTGCCATCAACAGCGCCAGAAGTGCGCTATCATTCTACCTCAGTTTGGAGGTAGGATCCAACAGGCTAGTGTCCAGACTCATGCGGGGTATATTCAATATGAATCCGCCTACACCACGCTATAATATCACCTGGGATGTCAGGGACGTATTAACCCTGCTCAGGACGTGGTCACCCATGGAAGGGCTCCAACTGGACCAACTCACCATGAAGCTGGTGATGTTACTAGCGCTGACTTCAGCTCAGAGGGTACAGACACTACACAAACTTCGTGTCGACAGAATGACATCTACCCCCACAGAAGTAGTCTTTTTCATTGACGAGCTACTAAAGCAGCATAGACCTGGGTGCACAGGGCTGCAGCTGAAGTTCCCGGCATACCCCGCAGATGCTAGGCTATGTTTAGCCTCACATATCCGCCACTATGTCAAGGTGACGGCACGCATCAGAGGAATGGAGAGATACCTGCTTGTCACTCATAAGAGACCTCATCATCGAGTGACAGTCCAGACGATATCCAGGTGGCTTCGAGTCGTCTTGGGTAAGTCAGGTATCGACACTAATGTGTTCAAGTCTCATTCCACCAGGGCTGCATCGACGTCAGCGGCGAGGGTCATGGAGGTGCCCATGGACCAAATTCTCGCCACCGCAGGATGGGCTAATGAAGCTGTGTTCCAGCGTTTTTATAACAAGCCTGTTGCTGCTCCTCTACAGTTCGCAGAAGCCGTGCTGAATGCAGGTCAAGAACGTAGAGATGTCCCCGCATGAGGGGTTTTGATTTGTTATTAATAAATATGCTCTTGTTTTGCAGTATGAACTATTGAGCAAGTTTGTTCCTCCCATCCATCCCTGGTAGTGGTGTGTCAGCATGGACGTGGTCCAGGGCGTGTAATCAAGAAGCTTTGAAGTCTTCACGAAGTCACTCACGTGACTCCGAAATGAAATAGTAAGATTGAACGAGAACTTACCAGTTCGAAGGTTGATCTTTATTTTATGAGGAGTCGAAGTGAGGGATTTCGTGCCCTCCTCGCCCAACCCTCAATCATCTTCATCTGGTAATCTTAGTCACTTCAATCTTACTATGCGAAGTCATTTCTATTGTTGGTTTCTGTGATTCCACGCCGCTACTTTGAAGTATGTCGAGCATGCACGCCGGCGGGCTCTTCACGAAATCCCTCACTTCGACTCCTCATAAAATAAAGATCAACCTTCGAACTGGTAAGTTCTCGTTCAATCTTACTATTCTTTCCTGGTGTAGGGTCTCCAACATTTCCGTAATCCACATTTTAATTGTGGGGGATATAGGGCCTTTCCAAAATTTTAATATTAACTTCTTCCCAATTATTATACTATAATCTAGGAAATTCCTTTGACTTGTTGTAAGTTTTAAACTTTGTTCTGATATTCCAAGTATTATTAATTTTGAGTCCGGATCCAATTTGGTATTGATAACTTCAGAAGTTATTCTAAAAATCTCAATCCAGAAATTCTTAATTTTTACACAATTTGCAAAAGTAGGTGTTAAATTAGCCTCTGGATGCTGACATTTATCACAGATAGAGGAGATCTGTGGGAAGATTCTATTCAATTCAACTTTTGAGTAATGTAATCTATGTAATACTTTAAATTGTACTAAAGCATGTCTGGTATTTAATGAGCATTGGTGTATATGTTGTAAACTTTTATCCCATATATCTTTTGTTGGTTTATTTCATTTTCTGTATCTGTGTTAGTTTTTCTGTATTAGGATGCTTATTCAAACATCCATCAAGAATTTCTGGTTCCTTATTCCTATAATCTTGTGTATTTGATTTAACATAATCTCTGAGTTGTAGATATCGAAAAAATTATTTGAGTGTAATCCATAAATCTGTCGTAATTCCTGAAATAAAAGAAAAGTGCCTTTCTTATAAAGGTGTTCCATCTTTTTGATTTCATAGTTTTTCCATTGTGTAAAACCTTTATCCAGCATGGAAGGTTTGAATAAGGGATTGTTTACTTTCGCCACTTTCGAACACTCTCGCCACTTTCTAATAGCCCTGTCCCACTGTACGGGTTCATTCAAGAGCTCTACCGAGTTTAAAAAAAATCAAATTCGTGGAAGAATGTAGAATACCTAGTACCTACGCGCGGCCATTACCATAAATCTCCGAGTTTGAATCAGGGCAAACTCGGGAGAACTCTCGAATGAACTCGTACTGTGGGACAGGGCTTTTAGTTTACCTCCCCAGATACCTTTATTTTCATTTAGTTTACAGCATGGAAACCTCCCCTCAACTCCACAGACTGAATCTGACCATGAGAAATGACTGGACCTCAAACGTTATATTATCCCTTATCAAGGCTTCACACGTTTGGACAATCATCAATGCCAAGCTCAATCCTAACCTCACCCTTCTGAAAACTTTACACTTGTTCTCTAGAAAATGAACCTTTAAAAGTAATTGCAGTTGCTGAAATGTGAAACAAAACTAATATAAAACACAAATACTTGAATGCACAACAGGGCAGGCAGCATCTGTGAAAGAGCAACAGAGTTTATGTTCCAGAGTTAACATTTCGTGTTCACCAGAACTGGGTCATCAGCCTAAAACATTAACTTTCTTTCCCGTTCCACAGATGCTGCCTGATGCCCCAAGTATTTCCATGTTTCTTGGATTTTTTGTTTTTAGATTTGATATCCCCAGAGCCATCCTTGCAAATGTGAAAGATACATTTAATTTAGTTCAGCTTAGAGATACAGCACAGAAACAGGCCCTTCGGCCCACCGAGTCCGCGAGACCCGCACACCAGTACTATCCTACACACTAGGGAACAATTTGCAATTTTACATACGCCAATTAACCTACAAACCTGTACATCTTTGGAATGTGGGAGGAAGCCGGAGCACCCGGAGAAGACCCACGTGGTCACGGGGAGAACGTACAAACTCGGCGCAGACAGCATCCTGATTGAACCCGGTTCCCTGGTGCTGTAACGCTGCACCTCTGCCGTTGAGCCACCCATGATCGTGAGATCTGTTTCCGATGTTGGTTGATAGCTAAACAATGGCCCAGGGAATCCCCATGCTTTCAAATGGCGCCATGGGAACACTTATGTCCATTTAAATAGGATGACCGGTTTTTGATAACCATCTGCTCTGAAAACTATTACCAACATATCAACAATGCTCTTGGAAGTAAAACATTCTTCTGGTTTATACGAACAGTTTTCGCAAACTTTTGGGAGGCAAGAACAATATATGAAATATAAACAGGAGTGCTTTCCAATTTACTGTGTCGTTGAATAAGATAATGACTAATCTTTTACCTCACCAATACCTACCTGTACTAATCCCATATCCACCGATTCCCTTAATTTCTAAATATCTATCAGCTGTGTCCTGGATATGCTTCACAACTGAGCCTCATCAGGCATTTTATGCGGATAATTCCATAGATTTGCATCCTTAGCATGAAGTAGTTTGTTCCCACATTAGACCCCTTACATTGAGACAGTGACTCCTGATTCTTGACACTTTGGCAATGAGAAACAATGTCCCTGAATGGTCCCCTTCAACCCCCCGCAAGACTTTTCTATGCTTCATTAAGACTATTTATTTAACTCTTCCAAACTCTGTATAGACCGAGTCTACTTAATCTCTTCTCATAGGTTTATCTAGAACATAGAACATGGAACAGTACAGCACAAGAACTGGCCCTTCGGCCCACGATGTCCATGTCAACCATGATGCCAAAACTATCTCCTATCTTCATGCACATAATCCATATCCCCCCATTCAGCTTCACTCTGGAACCATATCCTTTGGTAGATAGACACAAAGTGCTGGAGAAGTGGCTCAGGGCGCATCACTGGGGAGGAGAAATGGGTGACGTTTGGGTCAAGACCCTTCTTCAGACTCGACCCGAAACGTCACCCATTGCTTCTCTCCAGAAATGCTGCCATGTCCCGCTGAGTTTCCCCAGCATTTTGTGTCTATCTTTGGTGTAAACCAGCATTTGCAGTTCCTTCCTATATCCTACTTTGGTAGGTAGACTAGACTTGTATACAATATTCCAGGTATTGTATCTTCTCAAGTGATAGACGTCAGGAAATCTTTATCCTCCCAATTACTCGCTGTATTTGCAAGTTTACCTTTAATGATTGGTACAAGAACAACCACATCCCTCTGGGTACCGTTACTTTTCAGCCTCTCCGCACTTAAAAGTATATTCACGTTTTGTGTTTTCTTGCATCAAAGCGGATGACATAACATTCTTCCACAACATACACCTCTGCATGCGCTTACTTCATTTAGTCTACAATATCCTACTGAAATCTCTCTGCATCCCTTCAAACATGCATTTTGCCACCGTTTTGTATCATCAGCAAACTTAGATAAATTACCCTTATTAAAATCATTGATATAGATTATGAATAGTTCCGTTTAGGGGCACAGGCCCTTCAGCCGGGGGTACAGAGAAGATTCACCAGACTGATTCCTGGGATGTCAGGACTTTCATATGAGGAAAGACTGGATAGACTCGGCTTGTACTCGCTGGAATTTAGAAGATTGAGGGGGGATCTTATGGAAACTTACAACATTCTTAAGGGGTTGGACAAGCTAGATGCTGGAAGATTGTTCCCGATGTTGGGGGAGTCCAGAACAAGGGGTCACAGTCTAAGGATAAGGGGGAATTCCTTTAGGACCGAGATGAGGAAAACATTCTTTACACAGAGAGTGGTGAGTCTCTGGAATTCTCTGCCACAGAAGGTAGCTGAGGCCAGTTAATTGGCTATATTTAAGAGGGCGTTAGATGTGACACTTGTGGCTAAAGGGATCGGGGGTATGGAGAGAAGGCAGGTATGGGATACTGAGTTGGATGATTAGCCATGATCACATTGAATGGTGGTGCAGGCTCGAAGGGCCAAATGGCCTACTCCTGCACCTATTTTTCTATGTTTCTATGTTTCTATGTTCCCACATAACTATTAAAATCATAGAAACATAGAAAATAGGTGCAGGAACAGGCCATTCAACCCTTCAAGCCAGCACTGCCATCCAATATGATCATGGCTGATCATCCAAAATCAGTACCCCATTCCTGCTTTTTGTCCTTATCCCTTGATTTCATTAGCCCTAGGAGCTTCTCTCTTGAAAACTGCTAGATACAGCTATCAAAAATGTTAACTGATTTGTCAAACGTAGTTTATTTCTTTAATTAATGTTAACAATTCTTTCTGCTATTAGGAACAAAATGTTGGAAACACTCAGCAAGTAAGTAGCACTCTGTGGCAAGGCAAAGTGAATTAATATTTCAGATCAAAGTCCTAACTGAGCTTTCCAGATCTGTCACTCCACCTTCTGTCTTTAATAAGTGTGGTGGCACAGCGGCCTAGCGGTAGAGTTGTTGCCTTACAGCGCCACAGACCCAGGTTTGATTCCGACTATGGGTTCTGTCTGTACATTGTCCCTGAGACCGCGTGGGTTTACTCTGGGTGCTCC
This sequence comes from Raja brachyura, assembly GCA_963514005.1. The sequence goes on along the minus strand of OY740794.1, from coordinate 4,690,341 downwards.
CTTTCCTACCACACTCCAAAGACATACAGGTTTGTAGCAGGCACGTGCCTCAAGGTAGGCACTCAGTCCGCTTAAAAAAAAAATTTTAACCGCGCATGTGCAGATCGCTCTCCCCGTTAAATAAATAAATAAAAACAGTGACATTTCAATTTGCCCAAGGCTTCCTAGTCCTAGACCAATTGGGGGAACAGTTCCTTTCACAGCGTGTGTAGTGTCTGTGCCAGGGGTAAAGTTGTGGGGAGGGCAGGAGTGTTGAGAAGGAGGGTGTCGGGGATAATGCCAGTAACTCACTCACTCACTGTTACCGTAGCTCTCTGGGCTCGAAGCCACCGCACTGTAGCTGGGGATAGAAGCAGCTCGGGGAACGGCCACCAGGACCCGACAGCAGAACTGGCCACCACTTCAGCGCCTTCTGCCAGCCCGCTCACCTCTGGCAGTGCTCGCCGTCCGAACACCTGTCATCTGCCGTTCGCCGACTTCGGTGAACGGATAGTGTTAGGGTAGAATGACACAAATTGTGTCATTCTACACTAACACTGGAGTAACTCAGTGGGACAGGCAGCAATTCTGGAGAGAAGGAATGGGTGAAGTCTTAGGTCAAGACCATTCTTCAGACATCTCTCCAGAGATGCTGCCTGTCCCGCTGAGTTACTCCAGCATTTTGTGTCGATCCTCGATTTAAACCAGCATCTGCAGTTCCTTCCGACACTTAGTGTTAGTGTACATGGTGATCACTGGTCAGCGTGGACTCGGTGGGCCAACGAGCCTGCTTCTGCTCTGCATCTCTGAATGTCTAAAGGCTGAAGTGTTATAGTTGTTATCTTTAATTTAGAATCATTGATTTATTATTGTAGTCATAATTTTAAAAGAAAATACAAAAATAATACCATTTCATGTCCTAGCTGATATCAGTTCATATCATATCAGATCATGCTCTAACTGCAAGATATTTTGTTTGACAAAGAGAGAGACATGAAGACTGGGGAATTAGGGACAGTTAATAGTGTCTTGAGAACAGTCAGTATTACAGTGAGAAGATGCTGAACGTCCTCAGGAGTATGAAGGTAAACAAATCTCCAGGGCCTGATCAGATGTATCCAAGGACACTGTGGGAAACTAGGGAAGAGATTGCAGACACCCTAGCTGAGTATAATGAATCATCATTAGATATGGGTAGGGTGGCCTACTGTCCCGTATTAGCCGGGACATCCGTATATTGGGCTAAATTGGTTTGTCCCATATGGGACCGCCCTTATCCCATATTTGACTGCTACTACTTGGGTCGAGGGGACTGTCGGGTCGGAGCGCCGCGTCTGGCCCCGCCTCACCCGTCCCGACGTAGTGCAGCCCATGGAGTGCAGCAGCAGCAGCGCCTCGCCCGTGACCCCATTGGTCGGCAGCCCAGCCAGCTGTCCGACCTTCGGACCTTTGCTTACCGCCCACACCACCACCCTTCCTTCTCATGGCCGATCGTTGATTGATAAGTTGGATGGGGTGCCAGACGTTGGGGTGCTGGTGCGGACCAAAACTCCTCAGCTGGCCCGCCGGCAGAGCTTTGTGTGCTGTCCAGCACCTGGGCCAACTCATCATTCACCCTGCCATGGTCAAGTCGGTCAACAAATTGCCGTCGGAAATTTTCTCCCTTATTTTAACCTTTTGTCCCTTATTTGAGAGTGAGAAAGTTGGCAACCCTACATATGGGTGAGGTGCCGGACGACTGGAGGGTTGATATAAACCACAAACAGCAATGGGGCCCAGCACAGAATGAGGCACACCACTAGTCACAGGCGTCCTGTCTGAAAAACAACCTTCCACCATCACCCTGTGCTTCCTTCAGAAGCCAATGTTGTGCCTCTATTTAAAAAGGGCTGGAAGGCAAAGTCTGGGACCAGAGACCAATGAGCCAAACATCTATGGCAGGCAGGTTACTGGAGAACATTCTGAAGAAGAGTCTCGGCCTGAAATGTCACCCATTCCTTCTCTCCAGAGGTGCTGTCTGTCCCACTGAGTCACTCCACCTTTTTGTGTCTATATTCTGAGGGATAATATATATATACATATATATATATATGCATTTGTATAGACAGGAGTTGGTTAAGGATCGGTCTGAAGAAGGGTCTCGACCCGAAACGTCGCCTATCTCCTTCGCTCCTTAGATGCTGCTGCACCCGCTGAGTTTCTCCAGCTTTTTGTGCAACCCCCAGTTGGTTAAGGATAGTCAGCATGGTTTTGTACATGGGAGATCATGTCTCATAAATCTGATTGAGGTTTTTGAAGATGTAACCAAAAAAGATGATAAAGGCTGAGCCATTGACCTTGTCTATATGAATTTCAGCAAGGCATTTGATGAGGTTCTGCATGGTAGGCTGCTCTGGAAGGTTAGATCAGAAGTAATTCAGGAAAACACAGCTGACTGGATAGAAAATTGGCTTCTGAAGGCAAGGCAAGGCAAGTTTATTTATATAGCACCATTTGCACAAGCTGCAATTCATAGTGCTTCACAAAAGAAACCAGAGAATAACATAGTTTAAAAACATTGCAGAACCACAATACAACACAGGACAACAAAATAGCCAAAAGCAAAAATCACATAACAAGCAATAAGACAATTGCATATATAGTAAAACAAAATCACTAAAATATTAAAACGATTTTAAAAGCGCATAAAAGGGTTAAGATTAGAAGATTAAGATTACCCACATGTTGGGTTATGGAAAAGCTACAGTAAACAACAGTGTTTTTAGGCCTGATTTAAATGAGGTTACAGTCTGTGCACACCTTAGGTGTTCAGGGAGCTTGTTCCACAGGTGTGGAGCATAAAAACTGAACGCTGCTTCAGCCTTTTTAGTTCTGACCCTGGGAACACAGAGTAAGCACAGGGTGATGGTGGAAGGTTGTTTTTTAGACTGGATGCCTGTGACTAGTGGTGTGCCTCAGGGTTCTGTGCTGGGCCCATTACTGTTTGTGGTTAATATTAATGATTTGGATGAGAATGTAAAAGGCATGATTAGTAGGTTTGCAGGCAAAACTAGATAGCAAATACGGTTATCAAAACTCTCAGCAGGATCAGTTGGGCAAGTTGGCTAAGAAATTGTCAATGGAGTTTAATGCAGATATGTGCGAGGTGTTGCTTTTGGGAAGTCAAAGCAGGGCAGGACCTTCACAGTGAATAGCAGGGTTTTGAAAGTTCCTTGAAAGTGGTGTCACAGGTCGATGGCGTGGTCAAGAAAGCCTTTGGCACATTAGCCTTCATCTGTCAGGTTATTGAGTACAGAGGGTGGGATGTTAAGTACAGTTACAAGACATTGGTGATGCAACTTTTGGAATCTTTTGTTCACGTTTTGTCACCCTGATATAGGAAAGATGTTCTTCTTCTTCCTCTTCCTCTTCCTCTTCCTCTTCCTCTTCCTCTTCCTCTTCCTCCTTCTTCTTCTTCTTCTTCTCCTTCTTCTTCTCCTCCTCCTCCTGGGAAAAGCCTCAGTGGGCAGTCATTCACGACGTGTGGGATGGACTGGTCTGGATGTCCTCAGTCACAAGCAGGGCTGTCTGTCATCCCCCACTTATGCAGGTGATGGGCTGTTCTTGCATGGAGGGTGCGGATTCTGTTCAGGGTTAGCCATTGCTTGCGGTGGAGGTCAAAACCCGGTGGTTTCACCGTGGGGTCTATGATGACCTCTCCGTTGTTGGCGTTGGCATCTTTCCAGGCTCTGCGCCACTCGGTCTTGGAGTCAATGTCTTCTAGGGATTTAACGGGTTTGTGGAACTTCAGGCGCATGTTGGCAGATTGTTCAAGTCAGCATGGATGGGAAGGTCAGGGTTGGCCTCGATGGTGCACCAATCTTTCAACATCCTCTCCCTTCTGCGTATGCTGGGAGGGCAATATGAGAAAGGACAGGGAGCCACTGCAAAGGTGTTGACTTAAGCATCCCTGTGATGACCCACATTGCAGAGGTAAGGACAGTGTCAACTCGTTTGGTGTGACAGCTATTGGACCAAGCTGCTGAGCAAAACTCGGCTGTTGAGTAGATTAGGGCTAAGCTTGTGGTACGGAGGGTGTGTGCATTGGATCCCCAGATGTTGCCTGCAAGTTTCCTGATGATGTTGACGCTTGCTTTCAGTTTATCAGCCACCCTATTCAGGTGTTCACGATAGGTGAGTTACCACAAAAGGACACTCGGAGCTTTGCATTGGCGAGCCGATTGCTGAGGTGAAAGGCAGTGACAGTTGTCTTAAATGGGTTAGGGCAAAGTCGCCAGAAGGTGAAGTACTCTTCTTTATTCTTTGGAGTGCAGAAGGTTAAGGGGGGACTTGATTGAGGTCTTTAAAATGATGAAAGGGATTGACAGAGTTGACGTGGATAAGCTTTTCCCATTGAGGGTAGGGAAGATTCAAACAAGAGGGCATGACATGAGAATTAAGGGACAGAAGTTTAGGGGTAACATGAGGGGGAACTTCTTTACTCAGAGAGTGGTGGCTGTGTGGAATGATCTTCCAGCAGAAGTAGTGGAGGCAGGATCGATTTTAACATTTAAAAGTAAAGTGGATAGGTATATGGACGGGAAGGGAATGGTGGGGTATGGTCTGAGTGCAGGTAGATGGGACTAGGGGAAAAGAAATGGTCGGCACGGACTGGAAGGGCCGAGAAGGCCTGTTTCCGTGCTGTAATTGTTATATGGTTATATGGTTACTCCTCCATCCCCTTCAAGTTTTGGGATAGCACTCTGCTGGTATCCTCAAGGGCAGCTCCCTGGTAGGCAAGGCCAAGGGCAAGGCCAAGGTGATCTGCATATGCAACTTCCTGGATGAGGTAGTTGGCATGTCTCTGACATAAATGTAGGGGAGCTAGGACTGAGCTCTGGGGGAGACCATAATTCAGGGTCCTGACAGAGCTGGTCTGGTTCCCAAACGAGACCCTAAATCTATGGTGGCTGAGGATGGATGAGAGGGCACGCATGGTGGTTTGGCACTTCAAGATTCTGGACACTTTCAGCAACAGACCATGTCTCCACACGGTATCATAAGCTGATGACAGATCGATGAGAGCAACACCAGTTTTCAGGGCACGTTGGAAGACAGCCTCTATATTGGTAGTGAGGGAAAGGACTTGGTCTGCGCAGGTTCTACCGGGTCTAAAGCCAGCTTGAACAGGTTCTACCACTGGAGAAATCCTAGCAAGCAGGAGGCGCTCAAACAGCTTGGAGGATGTGCACAAGAGAGAGATGGGTCGGTAACTAGCTGGATCATCAACAGATTTCCCAGGCTTGAGGAAAGATGGTGTTAAGATGGAAAGGATGCAGAAAAGATTTTCTAGGGTGTTGCCAGGACTTGATCTGAGGGCCTGATCTGTAAGATAAGGTTGGGCAGGCTAGGATTCTATTTCTTGGAGCATAGGAGGATGAGAGGTGATCTTATGGAGGTGTACAAAATCATGGGTAATTGCATAAAATCTTTTACCCAGAGTAGGAGAACCAACAACCAGAGGACATAGGTTTAAGACAAGAGGAGAAAGATTTAATAGGAATCTGTGGGGAAACTTTTACACATGGAGGTTGCTGGATATATGGAACATTATAACAGAGAATGTAATTAAGGCAGGTAGCATAACAACATTTCAAATATATTTGGACAGGTACATTGTTAAGAGAGGTTTAATGGGATATGGGCCAAACACAGGCAAGTTGGAATGTGCAAGTTGGGCTGAAGGGCCTGTTTGCACTTGCTGTATGACACTATGACTCAAATTGGAAAGTGCAGAAGTGTGAACAGCCATGCAAATAGAACATGATCAAATTTCCAAGTAATACATCTCACTCTGTCACCGTGCTTGTCCAGTTGTAGATTCATCCAGCACGACCCTTGGCATCAATCATCAAACAACCCTTTACATTAATCATACACTAATTATGTTTTTAAAAATCCCCCCCCCCCCCCCCCATTCCCATCAATTCTCTCCAGATTCTACCACTTAACTACTCACTAGAAGCAATTTGCAGTGGCCATGTAACCTCCCAACCTGCATGTGTAGGAAGGAACTGCAGATGTCGGTTCAAGCTGAAGATAGACACAATAAGCTGGAGTAACTCAGCGGGTCAGACAGCATCTCGCGTGAGAAGGAACTGAAGAAGGGTCTCGACCCGAAAAGTCACCTGTTCCTTTTCTCCAGAGGTGCTGTCTGACCCGCTGAGTTACTCCACCTTTTTGTGTCTATCCACCAACCTGCATGTCTATTGATGCGGTTAAAAAAACAGAGGACTGAAGGAGAACATGCAAACTCCACAGAGGCAGCATCGGGGTTAGGATGGAACCCACAACTAACTGCAGCACTGTGCTGTTTTCCATTGTTCATTCTGGACCAAACGCATTATAATTACATATTCACTTTGATGTGTTCTGAGCTACCGTGTGTGCTATTCTGTCTAACTTACTGATTTGTACCCCCGAAGGATTCCGAAAAGCATGCGGGAACCCACAGGTAGATTTTTTAAGTTTTGGCCGATTAAGTTTGAAAAATTCCTTAGCTTCGAGGATTTGAAGAGAGATTATAGAAATAAGCATTCTGCAGAGTAGTTAAAGAGCGTGTGTGCTTAGTACAATCTGCCATTTCAGGAATGTAAAGTTAAAGCTGATGAAAGTTTGTACTAATGGCTTTCTTATTCCTCGGCTCCACATATGCTGTTTTTAAGCTGTGTGGTTTAGAGTGTAAGGTTTGAAAGCTGAAGTTCCTCCCTTGCCATCTGTGCCACAGCCATTACCTGTATTTATTTCACAGGGCCTTTAAAACAACATGTCATTCTACTAATTCCCTACAATAGCAGCGGAGGTCTTTGCGTGTAGAAGCCTGCTGTATTAAATCGGCCCCGTCCAACATCTGCTCTGTTGCTGCACTGCACTTGAGTTTTCTCAGGCAAGGGTGGAGAGGTTGCTGAAGGGGACAGGGAGCTCGAGCTGTCACTAAAAGTCCTTGTCGTCTTTGGGTAAGTTTGATCCCGTGGTTGGGCCAGATTTCAGTTCTCACAGATTTATATTAAAGTTCGGTGTGAACTCCACCCGGTAATGGAAGCTCCTGGTTTTCTGTTTCCTTCAGCTTTGTTCAAAGAGTCCCTTGGTAACTGACATATTTTTTGTTATAAATTTCAGATATTTAAACACGCTCGCTGTCCCTTGTTGCCTGAGCACTGGAGATCACTAACTTGATAGGCATCATCAGAGCTACAATTGGGTATGGATCTCCAAGTGTGCAATTTCTTCTCAATTAAATATTGTGAAGTCAGGTCTCCAATTTTTGCCAGAGGAAAACATAAAATTATCCTAATCCACAAAATTTGTGATTAAAAAAATGTGAACAAATATAATTATATTAAAAATAATTAAAGTCAACTTATTAAAACCCACCACAATGAAAATTAAAGATGGCGATCCGGACTTACAATGGATGGCTCACAAGAATCGATATCAATTCTTTCTGTTCACTCACTCACCCATACTTCATTGCCATATTTTCAGGGTTTCTCAGCTGAGCTACTCATCGAGTCATAGCCACACAGCTCAGAAACAGGCTCTTCAGCCCAACCTCCCCCTACCAACCAAGATGTCCATCTATACTAGTTTCAGCTGCTTGCGTTTAGCCCATATTCATCAAAACTTTGCCTGCCCTTGTGCCAGTCCAAAGGTATTTTAAATGGTGTTATAGTTCCTGCCTCAGGGTATCCCCTCTGGCAGCTTGTTCCATATACCCATCACACTATGTGTTAAAAAGTTCCCATTAAATTTTTCCACCCTCAACTTAAACCTATGCCCTCTGGTTCATGATTTTCCTACCCCAGGTAAAAGACTGCATTCACACTCATGATCTTATACATGTCTTTAATATCACCCGCAGCCTCCAGCAGTCCAAGGAATAAAGTCCTAACCTGTCCTGCCTCTCTCTATAGCTCAAGTCCTGGCAACATCTTTGTAGGTATGTTACAATACCTACCTTTAGCAGCGCTGCAATTCTGCCGCTCCCCGTGTGCGTGACTTTGGCGTCTTTCAGAGGGGGGGGCGGGTTCAAAATGCCGTTTTTCCCCAGCAAGTCGATCCATGTCGGGCGATTTCGTCGCTAAAGAGAAATCGCTCAGACATTTCATTCATAAAGGTATTTTTAAACTACGCTAGATTATTTATTAACTAGAGTAGTTTAAAAATCATCTTCTAAAGCTGTGAACGGTGACAGCGGAACGGACCTAACGTAGGCGATAAAAGAAGCTACACAGTTTATTTTTACATAAAAACTTGGTTTTTTGGAAGGCTTTAATCAAATTTTCATGTTGTGAAAAGGGGACAAAAAAATGTATGAACCGGCTGTATTTTTCATACTGATTTCACCGCAAACCCCAACGTTCTAATCCACCGCATTCCACTAAAACCCACTCGCTAGTTGATTTAAATGGCCATTAATTTACAGGCATTAAACACTAAATTCCTTCCATTTGGCCTAGAAAGTAATGAAAATGATGTTATATTGTGGATTATTGTGTGAATGTTATTTGGACACTTTTTAAAAAGTTTATCTTTTCTTAAGGAATGGATAGATGTTTAGATCTACTCATTGAATTTTGTAATTAGCTACAATTAGATAACTAACTAATTATATGTTTTAATTTCAGGTCATCCAAGTAAGATTGTTTCATATTTGTTTCAGAATGCTTCAATCTATAATAACTGAAAATTTCATTGAGTTATCTTAATTTTTAAGAAAGTTATGGGCTTTTAACTGTTTTAGATCACAGCTTTTGAGTTAAGTCAATTGAAAGGCAATGGGGAACAAGATGCTAATTTCCGAGTATGAAAATGGTCATAACTTTCTTAATACTGAAGATATGAAAGTGAATTAGATGTCAAATTAAACTTCTTTTTATGCTTTATCCGATGGGATAAATTGCAGACTTGATTTGTAAAATCTCAACATTTTGTAACATTGCTAATCTTTGTAAATATTTTCTGTGCTCTTTCCAGCTTAATATCATCCTTCCTATAGCAGGGTGACCAAAAATGTGGCCTCACCAATGTCTTGTACAACTATAACACAACATCCTATATATTCAGTACCCTGACTGATAAAAGCCAATGTGCCAAAAGTCTTCTATCTACAATACGTGAGCCAGACTTAGCAGCCAGAAGGCTACGCGGAAGCCATTTGCTTTGCATCATTCAGAATGAATATACAGTTCATCCAAGAATATCAGCTATAGAAGTGTGAATACGCACACCTCCAGATTCAGGGACAGTTTCTTACCAGGCAACTGAATCATCCTATCACAACTAAAACGCAGTCCTGAATTACTATCTACCTCATTGGTGACCCTCCGACTATCTTTGATCGTATTTCACTGGCTCTACCTTGAACTAAACGTTATTCCCTTGTCATGTATCTGTACACTGTGAATGGCTCGATTGTAATCATGCATTGTCTATTCGCTGACTGGTTAGCACGCAACAAAGGCTTTTCACCGTACCTCAGTACACGTGACAATAAACTGAACTGAACTGAACTGATACATCAGACTTCCCTTAATGTTAGAAAGCCTTGGCACATGTAGGCCCTACAGGAGATAAGCTGATTGGAATCCTGCTGCATACTGCAAGTTTTTTATGCATTTATAACGACACACACTATGAAAGTCTGATTTTACCTTCGGCCCTCCAGGTCCACGCCGACCAGCGATCCCCGCATATTACATGGTTACCCTACACACACTAGGGAAATAAATTACATTTACCAAGCCAATTCACCGACATACCTGCACGTCTTTTGAGTGTGGGAGGAAACTGAAGTTCTCAGAGAAAACCCACGCGATCACGGGGAGAACGTGCAAACTCCGCACAGACAGCACCCGTAGTCGTGATCAAACCCGGGTCCCAGCGCTGCAAGTGCTGTAAGGCAGCAACTCTACCGCTGCGCCACCGTGCTGCCCCCCTGTGGTGTTTTTCTGCAGTGGTAATTGCCTCCATTTTGTGCCAACCTTTTCCTTGCGATATAATCAACATTAGATGGATATTAGATGAAATATTAGATGAAATATTAAATGAAAGCATTAGATGAAATATTAAAAACTGTCACATGTGTGTGAATCAAAATATTAAGAAGGGTCTCGACCTGAAACATCACCAATTCCTTTTCTCCAGAGATGCTGCCTGTCCTGCTGAGTTACTCCAGCATTTTGTGCCTATCTTCAGTATAAACCAGCATCTGCAGATCCTTCCTATGTTAGGGATTTGGGTTAAAATGAATCAAATTCAAAGAAAGTTCCCCAAAAGGATTAGTATTACCATGTCCTCACCTGGGTGCAGTGTTGATTTCTCCTCACCAATTCCAAGGCTGAGTAGAGGTTTCCATCCATCAACCCTCAACAGCAGTTTTTACCTCTCCCCCTGCAATCCCCTCCCACCGTCTTGGCCCACTACTCCCCAGTCTTAGTAATACAATCACAAGGACATTATTGAAATGCAAAGGAGAGAACTGCAGATGCTGGTCTAAATCGAAGGTAGACACAAAATGGTGGAGTCACTCAGCGGGTCAGGCAGCGTCTCCATAGAGAAGAAATGTGTGATGTTCCGTGTCGAGACCCTTCTTCAGACTAATGTCAGGGGAGTGGGCGGTACGGAGATAAAAATGTAGTCGGAGACAGTGACTGGTGGGAGAACTGGGAAGGGGGAGGGGATTGAGAGAGAGGGAAAGCAAGGGCTACTTGAAGTTAGAGAAGACAATGTTCATACTGCTGGGGTGTAAACTATTCAAGCAAAATGTGAGGTGCTGTTCCTCCAATTTGCTCTGGGCCTCATTCTGACAATGGAGGAGGCCCAGGACAGAAAGGTCAGTGTGGGAATGGGAGTTGGAGTTAAAGTGCTGAGCAACCGGGAGATCAGGTAGGTTTAAGCTGACTGAGCGGAGGTGTTCAGCGAAACGATCGCCGAGCCTGCACTTGGTCTCACCGATATGCAGGAACTGACACCTGGAACAGCAAATGCATCCTTTTCACCATTCAAACCTCCTCACATCTTCACGAGGGGATGTCTTTGTCCCAAAGTGAAAGAATCAGGGAATATGGGTTTAAGGTGAGAGGGGAAAGATTTAATAGGAACAATAGACAATAGGTGCAGGAGTAGGTCATTCGGCCCTTCGAACCAGCACTGTCATTCACTGCGATCATGGCTGATCATTCACAATCAGTACCCCGTTCCTGCCTTCTCCCTATATCCCTTGACTTTGCTATCTTTAAGAGCTCTATCTAACTCTCTCTCGAAAGCACCCAGAGAATTGTCTTCCACTGCCTTCAGAGGCAGAGAGTTCTACAGATTCACAACTCTCTGGGTGAAAAAGTTATTCCTCATTGTCGTTCTAAATGGCCTACCCCTTATTTGTACCTGACGGGCAACTTCTTTACACAATGGGTGGTGGGTGTATGGAACAAGCTGGCAGAGGAGATAGTTGAGGCAAGTATTATAACAATAATTAAAAGACAATTGGACAGGTATGAGAATGGGAAGGTTTGGAGAGATATGGGCCAAATATGGGAAGGTGGGATTAGCGTAGATGGGGTATCTTGTCGCCATGGGCAAGTTGGGCCAATTGGTCCATTTCCGTGCTACATGACTCTATGACTCTATGGTCTCCTTGACTCAGATTAACTGCTCTGTCTTATTACATCTCGACACATGCCCATTGACCAACGCCACTCAGAATTCCTGTCTTGGTTCTTGGTTTCCTGGTCCTCCAATGTATTCCAAATGGAATTTAAACTGGAGGTGGTGAAGGGAGGACTTAAGCCAGAAAGGGTTCTTGGGAAGAAAGAGCTACCTTAAATTTAGTTGCATCTGGTTGGGTAACTATAGTAGGGTGGAGATTATTCCATGCTTTAATTGTGCGGGGGAAGAATGAATTGCTGTACACATCTGTCTTGGCAGCTGGTATCTCAAATTGGATCGAATGCCCTCGTCTGCTCCTAATTGGTTTGGGTTTGGTGTAGGTTTTGTGATCTATGTCTAGCTGGCCATTTAACATTTTGTAAAAACAGGTCAAACGGTGAGCTTCACGTCTGTCTTGGAGAGGGTTCCACATTGGGAGAAGAGATTGCCACTGGCCACCATATCAGAAACTAGTCTGGGAGATGACGGCCTGGTGTTGGTCTGTGGGGTCTTGGTCAAGTGTGAGGAAGCGTCTGCGAGCTGGCGCCTGGCCTCAGCACAGTACAAGTCAGCCTGCCAGACCACAACGGCACCTCCCTTGTCAGCGGGTGTAATAACAATGTTGGGATTGTTGCAGAGTGAGTGAGTGGCGGGCTGTGCGTTCAGATGGGGTGAGAATGGAGTGGGTGAGGGAAGTAGAGAAGTCAAGATGATTGATGTCACAACGGGATCATAAAAAAATTCCAGAGAGGGTAGAAGGCAGGCAAGGGGAGCCTAAATATGTTGGAGAAGGGAGAAGGAATCGTCACTGCAAAGGCGATGGATGAAGAGCTCTACATCATGGCGCACCTGGAGTGGACAAAAGTAAGGCCTCTGTTGAGACAAACAATACTGCATCTGAAAGAGAGGGGATGGTGTAAACACAACAGGGAATAGGGCTGGGGTCAGAGGGGAGCAGACAGGTGAAGGGAAGCTCAGGCGAGGGACTGTTGGGGGATGATGGGGCTGAGAGGGGTAGTGCAAGGGTAGGGTTAGGAGAACTAGTATGATTGGAGTAGGGGAAAGGGCAGCAGTTCCCAGTGGTGCCATTACTCGGTCCATGTTGGAAGGGAGGAGCAGGAGAGTCGTCAGGTGAGTCAGTCCACGTGATGCTGTTGGAGCTGGCAGAGTAGAAGCCCATGGCCTGGACATGGCCCTGGAATACAGGTGAGTCGATGGCTGTGGCCTGCTGAGGGAGGCGAGGATCAGCGGGTGAATGGTCACGGCCAGAGTGCAGGCAGGGCGGGTGGCAGGCACGGCCTAGAGGGAAGCTGTGTGGGTCACTCGTGGTATCGATATCAGCGTGAGTCGGCCTAACCTGGTGGTGTGGGTCAGCAGGCCTGGCCTGGCCTAGGAGTGGCCAAGGAAGCGAGAGGCCTGCCAGTAGCATCAGCAGGTCCAGCCTGCAAGTGGCCGGGGGGATGGGACATGCTCTGCACTGTCACCTCAGGACTGTTGGCTTTCTACGCTGGCCCTTTCAAACAGCCAGCTCAGGCCCTCAACTTGGAAAGTTTTTAATTTTGGAGAATGCCACGACTTCAGGTCTAGTCACTTCGAGTTTATTGTCATTTGCACAAACACAGTGGGGTACAAGTACAATAGAAATCTTGCTTGTCACATCGGGCACATATACTCTGGCAGCCCCCAAAGCTTAAATTATACATTAATGATGTAGACATTTTACAAATCAATGAAAAGAAAAGACACTAAATCTGGAGTAAGTCAGCGGGTCAGACAGCATCTCTGGAGAATAGCTATAGGTGACGTTGCAGGTCGAGATAGATAGATAGATAGATAGAGCAGCACATCATATAGATCACTCTGATGGTGGGAAGGTCAGTACCCATGATGGACCAGGGAAGGTGTCTGCAACTTTTTGCAATCTCCGTCATTCCTTGCAACTAGCCCCATTCTTCCTTCAAGTTCCTTCTTCCGGGGGTCAAATGAGGTGGAGGAACTGAGTGAAATCCAGGTTAGTCGGGAAGTGGTGTTAGGTAAATTGAATGGATTAAAGGCCGATAAATCCCCAGGGCCAGATAGGCTGCATCCCAGAGTACTTAAGGAAGTAGCCACAGAAATAGTGGATGCATTAGTGATAATTTTTCAAAACTCTTTAGATTCTGGAGTAGTTCCTGAGGATTGGAGGGTAGCTAATGTAACCCCACTTTTTAAAAAGGGAGGGAGAGAGAAAACGGGGAATTACAGACCAGTTAGTCTTACATCGGTAGTGGGGAAACTGCTAGAGTCAGTTATTAAAGATGGGATAGCAGCACATTTGGAAAGTGGTGAAATCATTGGACAAAGTCAGCATGGATTTATGAAAGGTAAATCATGTCTGACGAATCATATAATTTTTCGAGGATGTAACTAGTCGAGTGGATAAGGGAGAACCAGTGGTTGTGTTATATCTGGACTTTCAGAAGGCTTTCGACAAGGTCCCACATAAGAGATTAGTATGCAAACTTAAAGCACACAGTATTGGGGGTTCAGTATTGATGTGGATAGAGAACTGGCTGGCAGACAGGAAGCAAAGAGTAGGAGTAAACGGGTCTTTTTCTGAATGGCAGGCAGTGACTAGTGGGGTACCGCAAGGCTCAGTGCTGGGCCCCAGCTATTTACAATACATATTAATGATTTGGACGAGGGAATTGAATGCAACATCTCCAAGTTTGTGGATGACACGAAGCAGGGGGCTGTGTTAGCTGTGAGGAGGATACTAGGAGGCTGCAAGGTAACTTGGATAGGTTGGGTGAGTGGGCAAATGCATGGCAGATGCAGTATAATGTGGATAAATGTGAGGTTATCCACTTTGGTGGCAAGAACAGGAAAGTAGACTATAATCTGAATGGTGGCCGATTAGGAAAAGGGGAGATGCAACGCGACCTGGGTGTCATGGTACACCAGTCATTGAAAGTAGGCATGCAGGTGCAACAGGCAGTGAAGAAATCGAATGGTATGTTAGCATTCATAGCGAAAGGATTTGAGTATAGGAGCAAGGAGGTTCTGCTGCAGTTGTACAGGGCCTTCGTGAGACCACACCTGGAGTATTGTGTACAGTTTTGGTTTCCAAATCTGAGGAAATACATTCTTGGCGTAGAGGGAGTACAGAGAATGTTCACCAGACCGGTTCCTGGGATGGCAGGACTTTCATATGAAGAAAGACAGGATAGACTCGGCTTGTACTCTCTAGAATTTAGAAGATTGAGGGGGGATCTTATAGAAACTTACAAAATTCTTAAGGGGTTGGACAGGCTAGATGCAGGAAGATTGTTCCCGATGTTGGGGAAGTCCAGAACACAGGGTCACAGTTTAAGGATAAGGGGGAAATCTTTTATGACCGAGATAAGAAAAACATTTTTCACACAGAGAGTGGTGAATCTGTGGAATTCTCTGCCACAGAAGATAGTTGAGGCCAGTTCATTGGCTATATTTAAGAGGGAGTTAGATGTGGCCCTTGTGGCTAAAGGGATCAGGGGGTATGGAGAGAAGGCAGGTACAGGATATTGTGATGGATGATCAGCCATGATCATAATGAATGGCGGTGCAGGCTCGAAGGGCCGAATGGCCTACTCCTGCACCTATTTTCTATGTTTCTAGTTAACGATATGTAGCTTCCTATTTTCTATGTTTATATGTTTCTATGATACATATAATGGATGAAAGGAATAGACAGAGTTGACGTGGATAAGCTCTTCCTGTTGAGGGTAGGGAAGATTCAAACAAGAGGGCATGACATGAGAATTAAGGGACAGAAGTTTAGGGGTAACATGAGGGGGAACTTCTTTACTCAGAGAGTGGTGGCTGTGTGGAATGATCTTCCAGCAGAAGTGGTGGAGGCAGGATCGATTTTAACATTTAAAAGTAAAGTGGATAGGTATATGGACGGGAAGGGAATGGAGGGGTATGGTCTGAGTGCAGGTAGATGGGACTAGGGGAAAATAAATGGTTGGCACAGACTGGAAGGGCCAAGAAGGCCTGTTTCCGTGCTGTAATGGTTATATGGTAATATGGTTATATGGTTATATCTTTTCTTTTGCGCTGACCTGGGTTTCGACCCATATGGTCCTCCCATGTCCATTATTAACTGCTTACATTGCCAAACATCTGCTATTTTAACTTCTTCCTCAGTTTAGCTGCTGCTGAAACCATCAGCCATTCCTTAGCTTCCTCTAAACCTTTCATAAACTTAGCCAAAACTGTTCCTGGCATGCTAGCTTCCAATCCCTGTTCTCTGATACTGGCCCACATTCATTCTGGCTGGGCATGGTGAATTCCTGATTTTAAAATGCATGCTTATTTTCAGGTCCTCCCATCTCTCTTCACCTTCTGTCAGCTGAACAATCTTCTGAGCATCCAAGCATCACGACATCCAATGTATTGAAAGTAACATGATTTCATTCACCAAACAATGGTGACAGTGTACTCTGCTCCCTTGCTCTTAATCTCTGGCATGCACTATAAAAGAAATGCATGTTGCTATTTATCTTAATTGATGTAGCATTATACTTTGATTGTGAGAAGTTCTCCGGATTGTGGTGTTAGTTCAGATTCATCCCAGGAAAAGTCATTTTGATAAATTGGCGTCAAAAACAAAATAGCACGCATCTAATTCTGATAGCTCAGGAAAAAACACTTCTTTGCACTCAAGAATTTTTAGTGCAGCTCTATGTTCACAATTTTGATTATAACAGGACAAACTGAGAAGAGTCAGCAATTAAGATAGACACAAAATGCTGGTGTAACTCAGCAGGACAGGCAGCATCTCTGGAGAGAAGGAATAGGTGACGCTTCAGGTTAAGACCCTTCTTCAAATTGATATCCCTCAGTCTAAAGAAGGGTCTTAACCCAAAATATCACCCATTCCTTCTCTCCAGAGAAGCTGCCTGTCCAGCTGAGTTACTCCAACATTTTGTATCTATCTTCTATGTAAACGAGCACCTGCAGTTCCTTTCTATACAACAGACAGCAATTGAGTGAAGGAGGGTTACACAAAAAGCTGGAGAAACTCAGCGGGTGCAGCAGCATCTAAGGAGCGAAGGAGATAGGCGACGTTTCGGGTCGAGACCGAAGGATGTGGTTTTTTAGTGAGTTGCACCCATTTGTAGTCGGATGATGTAAAGTTCAAACAAGTGTCACTGTTAGGAGAGGCTCACTTATTGCCGGTTATATGTAGTAAATAAAACTGGACAGTGAATTAGCAAGGTTTTTAGTAGTGACACTTTAGAGAACAATTTGAGGAATAGCAGTGGAAAACAAGCCTTATTTCAGGAGGTGGATAAAGCAGTAATACTTATTCACTGTTAAGGAAATTGGCCAGGAAACAAGAAACTTACAAAGCAACTTTTTTCTGGCATTTTTTGGACAATATCATCACTGAATCAAGCCATGTTGCTCAACATTTTATCTTCATTGAGGAAAGTTAGCCAGGACAATATATATGTTGGGAGAGTTAGTGGGTAGGCCATGAAAGTGATGAGATAGAACGGGGTCTCAGCTGCCTGGTATTGCAGAAATTGTGCCCCCTTATAAATGAACATCCTTGTTAGAAACATAGAAACATAGAAATTAGGTGCAGGAGTAGGCCATTCGGCCCTTCGAGCCTGCACCGCCATTCAATATGATCATGGCTGATCATCCAACTCAGTATCCCGTACCTGCCTGCTCTCCATACCCTCTGACCCCCTTAGCCACAAGGGCCACATCTAACTCCCTCTTAAATATAGCCAATGAACTGGCCTCAACTACCCTCTGTGCAGAGAGTTCCAGAGACCCACCACTCTCTGTGTGAAAAAAGTCCTTCTCATCTCGGTCCTAAAGGATTACCCCCTTATCCTTAAGCTGTGACCCCTTGTCCTGGACCTCCCCAACATCAGGAACAATCTTCCTGCATCTAGCCTTTCCAACCCCTTAAGAATTTTGTAAGTTTCTATAAGATCCCCTCTCAATCTCCTAAATTCTAGAGAGTACAAACCGAGTCTATGCAGTCTCTGTTCATAAGACAGTCCTGACATCCCAGGAATCAGTCTGGTAAGTTGTTGTAGGATGTTCATTTATAAGGGGGCACAATGACGCAGCGGCAGAGTTGCTGCCTTGCTAGGCTTACAGCGCCAGAGACCCGGGTTCGATCCCGACCACAGGTGCTGTCTGTAGGGAGTTTGTACGTTCTCCCCATGATCACATGGGTTTTTTCCGAGATCTTCGGATTCTCAGCTGACAGCGGTTTACGTTAAAGTAGACTAATCTCCTGGCCCTGATTAAATACATCCGAGGACACTGTGCACAGCTAGATAAATTGCAGTTGGCCTGGATGAGATTCATGTTAGCATTAAATATGGGTGGGGTGCTGGAAGGCTGGAGAGTGGCAAATGTTGTGCCTCTCTTCAAGAAGGGCTGCAGGAAAAAAGCCCAAAGTCCAGTGAGCACAAAATCTGTGTTTGGATACTTACCAGAGAGTATTCTGAGCGATTTACATGCATTTAGATGGACGTGGGCTGATTAGAGATAGTCAGCACGGTTTATACATGGGAGATCGTGTCTCATGTATCTGATTGAAACAATGTAACCGAAAAAGTTGATGAGGGCAGAGCTGTGGATGTTGTATATATGGATTTCAGCAAGGCAGTCGACAAGGTTCTGCATGGTAGGCTGCTCTGGAAGGTTAGACTGTATGGGATCTGTAGGAGCCATTTATGCTTAAGTTAGTTTACTGGTAGTATATTATATCCATGTCTAGATACTTCCAGCTGTGCCTTTTTTGTATGCTTGTGGGTGGGATTTGATACATAGAAGGGCGTGTCTACATCTGAGGAGGCTAGCATAGCCACAGAGAGTGGGCAGTCAGTTTAGCCTCGAGGGATGGTGGAGACAACAGTTTTTACCACACGACTAAACGACACGACATGGATGAAACAGTTAGTAAGATTGAAAAGTAACAATTTGTGTTGGAATAAGACATACTTGACATGAATCACTTCCTTGTTTGTACTACTTCAATAAAGGACCAATTAAACAAGGAATAACATCTGGAAGATTTGTTTTTACTATCTGCGAATGCGCAAGCTATGTCTCTTCTACATTCCCAAGTAGTAATGGCACTCAAAGGTGAGGAGTAATGCTATAGAGGTGTATAAGATCATGAGAGCAATAGATCTGGGAAATGCCTGATCTTTTGCTCAATGAAGGGGAGTCAAGGAGCAGAGGACATAGGTTTAAGGTGAGAGGGGAAAGATTTAATAGGAACCTGAGGGATGATTGTTATGCAAAGAGGGGTGGGTGTATGGAACAAGGTGGCAGAGCAGGCAGTTGCGGCAGATATTATCATATCGTTTAAGAGACATTTGGACGTTTAAGAAACAACTTACAAAATACTTAAGGGGTTGGACAGGCTAGATGCAGGAAGATTGTTCCCGATGTTGGGGAAGTCCAGGACAAGGGGTCACAGCTTAAGGATAAGGGGGAAATCCTTTAAGACCGAGATGAGAAATACTTTTTTCACACAGAGAGTGGTGGGTCTCTGGAACTCTCTTCCACAGAGGGTAGTTGAGGCCAGTTCATTGGCTATATTTAAGAGGGAGTTAGATGTGGCCCTTGTGGCTAAGGGGATCAGAGGGTATGGAGAGAAGACAGGTACGGGATACTGAGTTGGATGATCAGCCATGATCATATTGAATGGCGGTGCAGGCTCGAAGGGCTGAATGGCCTACTCCTGCACCTAATTTCTATGTTTCTATGTTTCTATGGACAGGTAGGTTAAGATAGGTTTAGAGGGATATGGGCCCAACGCAGGCAGGTGGGAATAGTGTAGATGGTGCATGTTGGTCGGCGTGGGCAAGTTGGGTCTGTTTCCACGCTCTATGACTCTGTTTCCATGACTTTAGGACTGTGGAAACTGACAGATAATTGACCATTTCTGTTAACAGATTTAAAGTTCCAAAATTGTCCACACTTTTTATCTCCTTTTTATTCCAATTGGAAAATGACTAAAGACAAATTTGCTCGCACTAATGCATTCATATCAACATAAATACTTACGTGATGCAGCTTCTTTGATATTTTGAGCATATTTGTTGCAGCATTTCCCATGAGGCAAAAGGCTTATGTTTGTTAACTTAAAGTCAAACTGACCTATCTTGGAGAATTGAGAGACTGCTGTATGGTCTGTTTGGCAGAGACATGGCTTAGCCCTGACATACCTCACTGTAACATCCAGCCCATGGGTTTCTCTCATCACCAGATGGATCGCACGGCATCATCGAGCAAGGTTAGAGGCGGTGGGGTCTTCATGCTGCACAGATGTAGCGATTCTGGCGAGTTGATGCTCCCCGTAACTGGAATATCTGACTGTGAAGTGCCGTCCCTCAACCTGCCAAGGGAATTCACCTCAGCTATTCTGACAGCTGTCTACTTCAGTCCCCGTGTGAATGTAAAGCTTGCTCTAAATGAACTGTACTCCGCTAACAAAATACTTGTGATGAAACAACCTGAAGCCCTGGTTCCTGTAGCCAGGGACTTCAAACAAGCCAACCTCAGGGGCATTCTACCAAAGTAGTATCAGCATGTAGACGCAAAATGCTTGAAAAACTCAGCAGGACAGGCAGCGTCTCTGGATAGAAGGAATGGGTGATGTTTCGGGTCGAAAGCAGCAATTTGCCCTGGAGCAGCCACATTAAACGAATGGTTAAGAAAGCACACTGATGCCTCTACTTCCTGAGACGGCTTAGGAATTTCGGCCTGTACCAAACCACCCTCACCTACTTCTGCAAATGTGCCGTAGAAAGCACTTTATCAGCATGGTTTGGGAACAGCTCCATCCAAGACTGCAAGAACTTCAAGCAGAGAGTTGTGGACACAGCCCAAACCATCACACAAACCAACCTCCCTTCCATTGACTCCATCTACACCTCACACTGCCTCGGCAAGGCTGCCAACAGAATCAAGGACCAGTCTCACCCTGGTCACTCCCTCTTCTCCCCTTTCCCATAAGGCAAGAGGTACAGAAGTTTGAAAACGCACACCTCCAGATTCAGGGACAATTGCTTCCCAGCTGTATAGGGCAACTGAACCATCCTCCCTCCAACTAGGGAGTAGTTTCTGACCTCCCACCTACCTCACTGGACACTTTCAAACTATCTCAATAGCAATTTATTGGACTTAATCTTGGACTTAACATTATACCCTTTATCCTGTAGCTGTGCACTGCGGACAGCTTGACTGTTATCATGTATAGTCTTTTCGCAACAGAAAGCCTTTCTCTGTACCTTGGTAAATAAAACTAAATTAAACTCAACTAAACCAAACCATTTCTGAGCTGCACCAAGGTTTACAAAACGATTACTTTCTTTGACACATTAATGTGTATAATTATATCTCTTATATCATGTCTCCTTTTAAGCTCCTATTAATAATGCATTTATCTATTGCAGGACTTCCAATGAAAAATTGGGGGAATTGCCTTACCATAGTTATGCTCATTAATAAGTTGATATAGGATTTAAATCTATGTCTGCCTGTGTTTGAAGCTTGTTGAGGTATTGGATTTACTTCCACTGTGTTAAAGGACACCATGAAAATTGAACCATTGGGGCCACAATCATCAAGAAATTATATTTGTTAGAAATGTCTCTGCAAACCCATAAAGTAAATGAGAATTTATTTTTAATCGTTCAGTTTTGGGAGAGATTTAAAATAAACCCTGTTTAGTCTGTTGAGAAAGGACGGTGGCGCAGCGATAGAGTTGCTGCCGGAGACCCGGGTTCGATCCCGACTACGGGTGCTGTCTGTACGGAGTCTGTACGTTCTACCCCTGACCCATGTGGATTTTCTCCAAGATCATCGGTTTCCTCCCACATTCCAAAGACGTACAGGTGTGTAGGTAAATTGGCTTGGTGAATGAAAAAAATTGTCCCTAGTGTGTGTAGCATAGTGTTAATGTGCTGGGATCGTTGGTCGGTGCAGATTCGGTGGGCCGAAGGGCCTGTTTCCGCGCTGTATCTCTAAACCAAACTAAACTAAGCACAAAGTGCTGGAGTAACTCAACGGGTAAGACAGCATCTCAGGAGAACGAGGATAGGTATGTTTTGGGTCGGGAGGAATCCTTTTTCAATAGACAATAGGTGCAGGAGTAGACCATTTGGCCCTTCGAGCCAGCATCGCCATTCGATGTGATCACGGCTGATCATCCCCAATCAGTACCCCATTCCTGCCTTCTCCCCATATCTCCTGACTCCGTTATTTTTAAGAGCCCTATCCAGCTCTCTCTTGAAAGCATCCAGAGAACCGGCCTCCACCGCCCTCTGAGGCAGAGAATTCCACAGACTCACAACTCTCTGTGAGAAAAAATATTTCCTCGTTTCCTCGTTCAGACTGATTGTAATAGAGGGGAAAAAACTGGAAGAGAGGCGGGGCAGGACAAACCCTGGCACGTGATGTGTGGGTAGGGGTGAGAGGGATCTTCATTGGCAGACGGTTGGACCAAGACCAGAGATGAAATGACAAAATAAAGTAAGATAAGGTGATAAGGATAGAAAGATGTGAAATGTGAATCCAAAGGAAGGGGTCTAGGAGTAGGGGATGGCGTCTTTGTAAGAGGCTGGGTGGGAGGAGATGTAATCCAGATATCTGTGGGAGTCAACAGGTTTATTGATCTATTGGTCGATAGTCTGTCCCCTGTGATAGGGACAGAGAGATCAAGTAAGGGGTGAGAGGCGTCAGAGACAGTCCAAGCGAATTTGAGGGAAGTTAGTGGTAACGTTAATGAAAGCATCGAGTTCTGCATTACTTTGCATTAAAATACAAAAATATTTTCTGGTTCTGAATTTCCTATCAATGGAAAATGATTCTAAAAGGGATCCACAATATCAAACTTTAGTAAGCAGGAAGCACACCATATTTTGTTGACCATTTCGCTGGCCACTAATCCATGCTGCCCTGTAGAGAAGTTTCAGATGATATTTCATACTAATCAGATCCCAGATGATGCTAGATGTGTTTAATGCATTCTTCGCACACTTTGATAGGAAGAACGCTGATGTGCCTTCCTAGGCCACCATCGGCTCCAATGGTATTAAAACCTTAGTCATAGCAGCCAATGTCAGAAGATCCTTCAGGATGAAGAACCCTTGGAAAGCGTCTGGATCTGATGGTGTACTTGGTCGTGTTCTTAAAACCTGTGCAGACTAACTGGCTGGAGTTTATGCGGACATCTTCAACCTCTCACTACTGAGGTCTGAGGTTCCCACCTGCTTTAAAAGGGCATCAATAATACCGATGACCAAGAAGAGCAAGGTGACGTGCTTCAATGACTACCGACCGGGGGCTGCCAACAAGGCGGGCGAACTGGGCGACAAGTCTACAGGCCGGGCAACAAGACACGTGAACTGTGCAACAAGACACAGGTCGGGCAACAAGAAAGGTGAACTGTGCAACAAGACACAGGTCGGGCAACAAGACACGTGAACTGTGCAACAAGACACAGGTCGGGCAACAAGACACGTGAAATGTGCAACAAGACACAGGTCGGGCAACAAGACACGTGAACTGTGCAACAAGACACAGGTCGGGCAACAAGACACAGGTCGGGCAACAAGACACGTGAAATGTGCAACAAGACACAGGTCGGGCAACAAGACACGTGAACTGTGCAACAAGACATAGGTCGGGCAACAAGACACGTGAACTGTGCAACAAGACACAGGTCGGGCAACAAGACAGATGAACTGTGCAACAAGACACAGGCCGGGCAACAAGACACGTGAACTGTGCAACAAGACACAGGTCGGACAACAAGACACGTGAACTGTGCAACAAGACACAGGTCGGGCAACAAGACAGGTGAACTGTGCAACAAGACACAGGCCGGGCAACAAGACAGGCGAACTGGACAACAAGTCCAAAGGCTGGGCAATAAGACCAGGGGTAGGGCAACAAGACTATAACCTAAAGTAGAGGCACTGGTGTGCTTTCATGGCCTTAGCTTCGATGTGGCTGGTCGAGGACAAATTACTGGCGATATTTATTGAAGCTTTCGACAATCTCTACTTTGGCACCATCGATGTATACTGGAATGTGTGTGTTGCTTCACATCTTGACGTCAATCACTAGGAAAGTTACAAAATGTTGAGATTTTAAAAATTAAGGATGTAATTATCCCGTCAGATAAACCATAGAAGGAACTTTAGTTTGATACCTAATTCACTTTCATATCTTCAGCATTAAAAAAGTTATGGTCATTTTCATACTCTGATATTAGCATCTCGTTCTCTATTGCTTTTCCATTGACTTAACACAAAAGCTGTGATCGAGGACAGTCAAAAGCCCATAACTTTCTTAAATATTAAGAGAACTGAATGAAAATATTCAGTTATTATAGATTGAAGCATTCTGAAACAAATATAAAACATCTAACTTGGATTACCTGAAATTAAAGCTTATAATTAGTTAGTTACCTAATTGTAGCTAATTAAAAAAGTGACCGTGTGACGGAAATAGTAATAAACACCGCAACTGCCTTGAAAATACAAAAATGTGATATTCTCAAGATCAGAACTTTAATAATATTGTATTATATGCTGTAAATCCATAATAGATAGGTAAAGAAATTACAATATCTAGCAATAGACCAAGTCTTTATGAAGACGATCAGTTGCTACATGGTACATTGGCATATCATAATCAGTAGCATCATCATAATCCTCAGATTGTAACCAATAGGCAACTCTGTACACCTTGTTTTTCCTCAACTTTTCAATTTTGGCATTGTAAGCTACAGGTTTTTGATCTTCAAACCACGCATGACAGGCCTTTCTGCCCACTACTTTCCCATTCCGAATGTCCTGTAGATAATTACATTTGAAGTAGTCCAAATTAGGATAATCTCTGCAAATGCTGTCTAGATCAGTCTCTTTTGCTGGGCATTTGGATTGATAATTTTACATTTCTTCTTCGGAGACATCTGTTTAAAATGTAAAGGAAAAAAAACACTGAACAGCATTAACAGAAACAAGTTATTATTTGCAGTTTTAGAAAAGGGTAGAAATGATAACGTTAAATGCTAAAACAAATAGTAAATACTCAACAAAAAAATCATATTCATCAGTTTCACCAAATCAATTAAATTAATCTAAATTCAATTACAAGAACATGTAAATTCATTGAAATTCATGAAATTCAATTACTAAACATCTATCAATTTCTTAAGAAAAGACTAACATTTTTAAATAACAAAGTATCAAAATTACAAATAACAAACTGATCCCATTCACACATGAATTCAAAATATAACATGTTTTTAAAATCTCACTTTCTCATGCATTTATATGCCAAATGGAAGGAATTTAATGTTTAATTCCCATAAATTAATCCAGAAACATCCATTCTCAAGATAATCAAAATCATTATTTTTTGCACAATACATCTGACTAAAACTGTACTGTGTGAAAATATTGATCATGGATAGACAATAACAAAACATTAGATGATTTAGATGCTCTTATGACATGATTGTCCAAAAAATAATAATGATTTTGATTATGTTACGAGTGGATGTTTCTGGAATGTGATTGATTGGAATGTTGTCGTTGCCGTAGATTTAAGCCCATAGCGGCAGGCAAGACATGGCCGATTCTTATGTGGACCTAAATAACATTTTTCATTTCATAAGACTAAACTAAAGCGACACCAAGATACAAAATAATATTTTAAATATACGACATACCTTTTGTTTTGTCCTGATATTCCGATCCATGATGTTGAAGGCGTTGAAGGCATTTTTATTTGCTTTTAAATTTAATCCAACGACGCAACCCTCCAGGAATTTTTTTTTATTAAACCCACGAACGGAAGCGCGAACAGTTTTTTCTCATCAGCTAGCAGCCCGAGGAAATCCCTCTCCGACAATCAATACAAAAACACATCCCTATGGGGCATCAGATATGAACATTATCGTGGAGGATAATAGTAAGATTAAATGAGAACTTACCAGTTTGAAGTTTGATCTTTATTTTATGAGGAGTTACGATGAGAGATTACATGAAGAAGCCCCGCCAGGCGCATGCGCGTCATACTTCAAAGCAGCAGTGTGAAAACACAGAAACTATAGTTGAAGTGATATAGTAAGACTCAGAAAACTAGAACTACCAGATGATCTTTGTGATTATGAGGGCCAGGAGCGGAGGGCATGTAATTCCTCATCGTAACTCTCATAAAATAAAGATCAAACTTCAAACTGGTAAGTTCTCATTTAATCTTACTATTTTACTTTGGAGTCACGTGAGTGACTACGTGAAGATTTCAAAGCTCTGTGATTTCGTGCCGTAGGTCCATTCCATACGACACACTGCTTCAGGTGACACAGTAGTGAATAAATAATGTATTGAACATTGCTTCGAGTTATCCAATAATCATTTTTAATAATAAAAAACAAAACATTAATAACCCCTCTGTCCCAGGGGGAAATTACAAATGAAATTTAGAAAGAAAAAGAAATCAAACCAAACCCAAAACAGCATGCCTAAAACCATGCACTGTCAGGGCAGGTTTATCATAAAATTTGGAGAAGGTCGCCTCCTTAGACCATCCTGCGGCCCCGATGATTTGGTCTTGAGGCACGGTCCTGTGCCTTCGCTGTTGATGCCGCCCTGGTGGAGTGACATTTAAACACATGAGTGTCTACTCCAGCACTATCCAAAACCTGTTTTAACCATTTAGAAATAGTTTGTACAGACACCTTATTATGAGTTTTTTTATGGCTGATGAGCATTGCTGTCTCAGAGCCTCTGAGACTCTTAGTTACCTCGATATATTGATTCAGGTGCTTCACTGCACATAACGTTTGGTCAACAGGGTATGCTTTAAAGCTTACTTTGGTTCCGGCCATTCCTGGCCTGCTTTGTTTGATTAAATCATACACATAAAACGTAATGTTATCTTCAGAAGAATACATAGAAACATAGAAACATAGAAGCATAGAAATTAGGTGCAGGAGTAGGCCATTCGGCCCTTCGAGCCTGCACCGCCATTCAATATGATCATGGCTGATCATCCAACTCAGTATCCCGTACCTGCCTTCTCTCCATATCCTCTGATCCCCTTAGCCACAAGGGCCACATCTAACTCCCTCTTAAATATAGCCAATGAACTGGCCTCAACTACCCTCTGTGGCAGAGAGTTCCAGAGACCCACCACTAGTCTAGTCGTGCTGTCTAGTCGTAGCTCTTTCAATGTTTAGACTCGTTGTGCTGATACTAGCGCCATGAGCATAACCACTTTAAGTGTTCATTTCTGAAAGGACTGTGACGTAATTGGAGCCCATTGCTGAAGCAGTATCAGTACTATACTGACATCCCAGATTTCTGTATATCTAGGCTTAAGAGGATTCTTGTTAAAGATTCCTCTCATGAATCGGGATACTAACGGATGACCCGATAGATTGTTGTTTTGAAAACTGCCCTAAATAGGAGGACAAAGCACTCCGAGCACTATTAATGGTACTATAGCTCAAGTGTTCATCAAAATGCAATGTAGCAAGTAACTCCAATACATCCGGTATGCTTGCAGTATGAAAAGATATGTCTGACTGCAAGCAAAACATCTCCCATTTCTTAATATGAGACACATATTGTTCTTTAGTGCTATCTCTCCAAGATGCAGTTATCACATCCATGGTCCTACTCGACAGTCCAAGCCCTTGGAACGGTCCGGTCAGA
Source organism: Raja brachyura (assembly GCA_963514005.1). The sequence continues at coordinate 4,662,937 of OY740794.1, read as the reverse complement.
ACCTGCTGATTGACAAATTAATCATGTAACGAATGACTTTCTCCTGTTACTGGATGCACCAACAAATTACTGCAGTTGGGGACAGCCATGAATGGCTGAGTCATCATTCTCAGCATCAATGGGAACCATGGCTGTGTAGGCCAGGCCGAAACCACCAAAATGCCTGAAGCGGAGTCCTGCTCTATTTTGGTGAGGCATAGTCTAATGAGGCAGAATGGGGGAAAAGCGTAAAAGAGCGTACGTCCCCAATGTAGCGAGAATACATCCACTGCTACTGCTCCTGGATCTGGTTCCCACAAAACGTATTTAGGCAACTGGTGATTTAGCCTGGATGCAAGCAGATCAATATCTGGCAAACCATAGCGGCTGACAATCATTTTAAAATGAGGATTTAATCAGGATTTAACATCCATTCTATGTTGTCATTAAATTTTCGTGACCTGTCGTCTGCCACCACGTTATCACTACCTGGTAGGTAGATAGCTGAGACCCATATATTTCTGGAAATACACCAGTCCCAAATGAGGTTAGCCAGATTATCACATGATACTGACCTTATTCCTCCCATGTGATTGATATAGGCAACAGTCGTGGTATTGTCAATCTGGAGCTGAACATGTAAATCATTCATTGCTCAACAATAAGCTTTGTTATTGCACGGAATGTACCTAGCAATTCTAAGTAATTTATACTAACCGCGGGCCCGCATGTTACACTCCTACTACGGACAGACTTTTTCCCAACTCACTCCATTACTAACAACTCCCGCTGGCTCCCGAGCCAGACTCACGGAGTTTAAATACCCGCAGGAAAAGTTTTAAATTCACTTACCTCCCGGTTTACTACTTACCGGTCGTGGAGCTACGCTCTCCAGCCCGTCGGTGCGCCATGCGTCGGACATAATGACGCGCATGCGCCTGGCGGGGTTTCTTCACGTAGTCACTCACGCGACTCCGAAGTAAAATTTGTCAGCTATCCTCATTGGTTGTGGGTCAGGAAGTTGAGGGGAGTGTTGACTCCAGGTTGGGAACATGATCTTTTGTTGTTACACATTTGAACAATATTTAAGCAGGAAGCATCTCACACCTACATCCCAATATTTCACTGCAACAAATTACTTTCCATTGTCGCCACTGTAGTGAAGCAATGTAACCTTGAAGACACCAACGTCTCACAAACAGAAGTGATACAAATAAAAACAATTTAAAAGGCTTCATGATATTGATCATGAGGTGAATTCTGGCACAAAAACGTTCATCCCCTTCTTCTTTAAGTTGTACCCTGGGAATTTAATATCCACCTGTACAGGATCTCTGTTCAACATTTAATCCCAAAGGAAACATCTGACCCTGCTGTCCAGCTCTAATGTGTTGACCTGGCATATTCTATAGCTTGAACAATTCTCTGGCTTTAATTCAAGGTAGCTGCCACTGAGCTGAATCTTCAATGCTTAAACACAGCAGATGCCATCATATCTTAATGTAGGTCTGAAGTCCTACTCAGTCAACAAGAGTGTGACATAGACTACTAATTATGATATTAGAAAGCAATTATTACATTCCAACCGGGTTACACACACACATTAAAATTCATTCCCAACTGCATTCACAAGAAGCTTAAACAGTAATCCTTTAATAATGTAATGCACCTACGATGCTTCAAACCCATTATAACTTTAGTACCTCCTGGCTAATACAGCAAGTAATATCTAGCATTAGTTTTCATGGAATGGACAACATTTGGAGCTGATTCATGCTGAAAGATGAAATGTAAGCAAACGCAACTCATGGTGTTAGTTGACTTGCAGCTATTATTGTTAAGATGAAGTGCGGGACCTTTTGTCACTTTCTCTAGGGTGCTTTGAGACCATCAGAAGGTAATTATGGTTTTAGTGTTCCCTGGATAACCTGACATTCTGGCAGTCTGGCATTTCTTCTGATGTCAGTGCATTTTCTACTTAACGTCACGTTTGATTGATGAAGCACATTCATCAGTCAATGACTGACATTTCTAAACGGCTGCGGTTTCACACCTTCAGTCCGTCATGTGCAATGTCCTTATCATTATTTTATTGCAAGTACACGTGTAGAAATCCAAACGGTTTGGGCTGATCTCTTATATATTTATTGATCACATTCTTTAACTGTCAAATACTTGATTTTATTCCTCCTTTAACAGCTATCCACAGCTTACCCGGATTACATCGCCCTGAGAATAGGTTTTCTAAAAACCTTTCTGTTAACTTGGACATTCATTTAGAAATAAATGACTAAGTGTACAACTAATTAAATCTATTAAAAAAATGTAATATAACAAAAATATCACCAAGCTCATTATTACTTGTGTAGGAAGAAACTGCAGATGCTGCTTTAAACCAAAGATGGACATAAAATGCTGGAGTAACTCAGTGGGACAGGCAGCATCTCCGGAGAGAAGGAATGGGTGACATTCGGGTCGAGAACCTTCTTCAGACTGAGAGTCAGTGGAGAGGGAGTCTCAAGATAACCATATAACCATATAGCAATTACAGCACGGAAACAGGCCCTCTCGGCCCTTCCAGTCTGTGCCGACCATTTATTTTCCCCTAGTCCCATCTACCTGCACTCAGACCATACCCCTCCATTCCCTTCCTGTCCATATACCTATCCACTTTACTTTTAAATGTTACAATCGATCCTGCCTCCACCACTTCTGCAGCAAGATCATTCCACACAGCCACCACTCTCGGAGTAAAGAAGTTCCCCCTCATGTTACCCCTAAACTTCTGTCCCTTAATTCTCATGTCATGCCCTCTTGTTTGAATCTTCCCTACCCTCAATGGGAAAAGCTTATCCACGTCAACACTGTCTATCCCTTTCATCATTTTAAAGACCTCAATCAAGTCCCCCCTTAACCTTCTGCGCTCCAAAGAATAAAGACCTAACTTGTTCAACCTTTCTCTGTAACTTAGTTGCTGGAACCCAGGCAACATTCTGGTAAATCTCCTCTGTACTCTCTCTATTTTGTTGACATCCTTCCTATAATTAGGCGACCAAAATTGTACACCATACTCCAGAATTGGTCTCACCAATGCCTTGTACAATTTTAACATTACTTCCCTACTCCTATATTCAATGCTCTGATTTATAAAGGCCAGCACACCAAAAGCTTTCTTTACCACCCTATCTACATGTGACTCCACCTTCAGGGAACTGTGCACAGTTATTCCTAGATCCCTCTGCTCCACAGCATTTCTCAATTCCCTACCATTTACCATGTACGTCCTATTTTGATTTGTCCTGCCAAGATGTAGCACCTCACACTTATCAGCATTAAACTCCATCTGCCATCTTTCAGCCCACTCTTCCAAATGGCCCAAATCTCTCTGTAGACTTTAAAAATCTACTTCATTATCCACAGCACCACCTATCTTAGTATCATCTGCATACTTACTTATCCAATTTTCCACCCCATCATCTCAATCATTGATGTACATGACAAACAACAGATGTGGAAGGGTAAGGTGTGAAAATGACAGGTCACAGCAGATGATGATCAAGGACATGTAGAATGATCATTGTTAGCAGAGAGGAAGGTGACAATGCAGGATACAATATGTAATAGGAACAGTCAAACTAGTCAGAGGACTAGGATGGGGGAGGGATGGAGAGAGAGGTGATGCAGGAGTTACATGAAGTTAGAGAAGTCAATGTAAATACCACTGGGGTGAAAGCTGCCCAAGCAAAATATGAGGAGGTGTTCTTCCAATTACCGCTGGGCCTCACTCTGACATTGGAGGAGGCCCAGGACTGAAAGGTCAGTGTGGGAATGGGAGGGGGAGTTAGTGTTTAGCAACCAGGACATCAGGTAGGTTGAGGCGGACTGAGCAGAGGTGTTCAGTAAAACGATATATACAGGAGTCCACACCTGGAATAGCGGATACAGTAGATGAGGTTGGAGGAGGTGCAAGTGGACCTTGGCCTCACCTGAAGGACTGTCGGGGTGACTGGTCGAAGTCGAGGGAGGAGGTATAGGGACAGAGATGCTGCCTTTCCCACTGAATTCTCCAGCATTTTGTGTCCATCTTCGGTGTGAGGTTGGGTTCAGTAATAAGGAGTCCATTCACTTGAATGGAGGAGAACAGCTATGCAGGAGAACTGTAAGGAATTTTTATTTGTGTTTGTTTTGACTTTATTTAACTTACATTTTAATTTGTAATAAGCTTTAATTGCAGTTAATGTTAATAGTTATATAACATTTGTCATCGTACAAAGTAAATGGTTGTGATCTGAAATTCATTGCATATAAAGATGGTGGAATAAGATTTAATAGTAAGTTCCAAAAGGCTATTGGATACAAGGATGAAAGTAAAGGGCCTGTCCCACTTTGGTGATTTTTTCGGTGACTGCCAGCGACTGTCACAGTTGTAGCAGGTTGCCGAAAAAGTGGCGACTGGACACCCCCTACGACAACCTACCACCTAGTCGACGTCAAGCTACGGCAAGCTACCGACAACCAGCGACCCATTAGAACGTTCACCTATGACCACACCTACGACAACCTACGACCACACAGGCGACAACCTACGACAACCAAAATCAACCTACCTCCGCTCGCGACAATCTACGACAAGCAACGAACCTATCGGTGACAACTGAAGACAGTTCAGTCGCCGGTACCTGCCACTGGTTGATGTAGGTAGTCGCCAATGGAATTCACCGGTCAGCACCCGGCGACAACCTGCGGCATCGTGGTGACAACCTACGATAGGAGAAGACAAGCTACGTCAAGCCCGCAGTCGGCGAAAATGTATGGGAAATCATAAATGGGCTGTCCCACTGTACGAGGTAATTCAAGAGCTCTCCCGAGTTTTTAAAAAATCAAACTCGTGGTAAGTACGTAGAATGTACGTAGCGGGTACGTCGGAGCTCAGGACGTCTCTTAGCGGCTCGTAACGCTAACGGCGGGTACTCGGGAAAGCTCGTGAAGACGCGTGAAGATTTTTCAACATGTTGAAAAATGTCCACGAGAGCCCCGAGCACCGATGAGCGGCCATTACCATAAATCTCCGAGTTTGAATCAGGGGAAACTCGGGAGAACTCTTGAATTAACTTGTACAGTGGGACAGGCCCTTAAGGAGTACAAGTAAGATGAATGGTTAAAATCTTTTACCCAACGTAGGGATCTAATACTTGAGGCATAGATTTAAGATGAGAAGGGAAAGATATGAAGGGGCAACTGGAGGAGCAACTGGAGGGGCAACTTTTTCACATCACGTTGTGTGTTTGTGAAACGTGCTGCCAGAGGAAGAAGTAGAAGTGGGTACAATGTTTAATGATGTTTTGAACAGAAAATATTGACAGGGTTTATGACCCAATGTAGGTAAATGAGAGTGGCCTACATTCAAAATCCAGCGGTGACCAGAAAAACATTACAACTCTTTAGGCAACTTGAGGAGACTACTCACGACCATACAGGCATCACCCCGCAGCCATGTGGTGACAGCCTAGTCACCTGTAGTTCCTGAAAAAATCTCCAATGTGGGACAGGGCCTTAAAGTATTTGCAGGAGTGTACAGAAGTGGCAGGAAAGCTGGTCTAATTGAACAAAAATGTTCAAAATGTACATTTGTCCAAATGGTTTGCTGTGGTGTTATATACTCGATGCTCAATGTATAAGATTGAGTGGTAGAGATGAACAGAGGGAAAATGAATGCTAAACTATGTGGTCAAATCAATCGACTGTACATGATGAAGTTACCACATTTAAACTATATAATAAATGATAGTGAACTTTTGTTTAGCTGCAGATGCATAATCATGCATCCAGAATTCTGATGCAACCTACACAATTTGTTCTTATGAAAAGAAGCTCAAACAGTGAATTAAATTTCAAATGTTTTTATGCATAGTAAATGTGAAATACAATCATAATCTATTTACATTTATACATAAGGGCAGCACAGTTGTCAGCTCACGAGCAGCAACATACATCACGGGAACTGGTCATAGATTCATAGTCATATAGCGCAGGAACAGACCCTTCAGCCCAACTTGCCCGTGCTGGCCAAGATGCCCCATCTTCACTAGTCCCAATTGCTCATGTTAGGCCCATAGCCCTCTAAACGTTTCCTATTAATGTACCCATCCAAGATGTCTATCCGAGCCACTCTCATTTACCTACATTGGGTCAGAAACCCTGTAAATATTTTCTGTTCAAAACATCATGAAACATTGTACCCACTTCTACTTCTTCCTCTAGCAGCACGTTTCACAAACACACAACGTGATGTGAAAAAGTTGCCCCTCCAGTTGCCCCTCCAGTTGCCCCTTCATATCTTTCCCTTCTCATCTTAAATCTATGCCTCAAGTTTTAGATCCTTATGTTGGGTAAAAAAATTTAACCATTCATCTTACTTGTACTCCTTAAGGGCCTGTCCCACTGTATGAGCTAATTCAAGAGTTGTCCCGAGTTTCCCCTGATTCAAACTTGGAGAATTATGGTAATGGCCGCTCATTGGTACTCGGGGCTCTCGTGGACATTTTTCAACATGTTGAATAAACTTCACGTGTCTTCACGAGCTTACCGCGTTTCCCGAGTACCTGCCGTTAGTGTTACGAGCCGCTAAGAGACGTCCCCGAGCTCCGATGTACGCGCTACGTACATTCTACGTACTTACCACGAGTTTGATTTTTTTTAAACTCGGGAGAGCTCTTGAATTACTTCGTACAGTGGGCCAGGCCCTTTATGATTTTCTATACATTTAGAAGGTCACCCAACAGTCTCCTACACTCTAGGGGAAAAAACAGTCTAATGCAAACCCACCATTCCCAGTAACACCATTATGAATCTTTTCAACACCATTCCCAGCTTAATAACATCTTTCCTACAGTTAGACGACCGCACTGTGCATAATACTCTATGTGTAATCCATCTAATTACTTCTACACTTCAACTCCCCCTCCCATTCCGTATCCGACCTCTCAGTCCTGGGCCTCCTCCACGGCCAGAGTGAGCAACACCGCAAGTTGGAGGAACAGCACCTCATCTTCCGCTTGGGGACTCTGCATCCTCTGGGCTTGAACATTGAATTTTCTCAATTCTGTTAACCCTTGCTGTCTCCTCCCCTTCCCACCTCTCCCTCAGCACCTCGGGCCCTGGCATTCCCTCTCTCTCTATCTCTCCCCCACCCAAGTCGCACTAGCTTCTCATTTTCACACTACAAACAGCTTACAATGGCCTGTTTCCTTTATCATTGATACTTTTTTCCATATCTTTCATTCATTGTTCTTTATCTCTCCACATCACCGTCTATATCTTTCGTTTCCCTGATCCCTAACCAGTCTGAAGAAGGGTCTCAACCCGAAACGTCGCCTATCTCCTTCGCTCCTTAGATGCTGCTGCACCCGCTGAGTTTCTCCAGCCTTTTGTGTAACCCCTAATTACTTCTACAGTTGAGTACATGACACCCTGGATCCTGTACGCAATGCCCTGAATGATGAGGGCAAGCGGGTCCTACACTTTCTTCTCCACCCTGTCTACCTGTATCGTCACTTTCAGGGAACTATGTACCTATATTCCTCAGTCTCCCTAGCTCTTCTCACCAAATTGCAATGCCTCAAACTTGTCTGAGTTCAATTGTATCTGTATTCCATGCCCACCTCCAGTTCATCGATATCCTGTTGTAATCTTAGATACTATTCTTTGCTAACGCTACACCACTAAGTTTGGTGTCATCTGCAAACTTAATAACATTGTCATAAAAGTTAACCATATAACATATAACCATATTACAATTACAGCACGGAAACAGGCCTTCTCGGCCCTTCCAGTCCGTGCCCACCATTTAGTTTCCCCTAGTCCCATCTACCTCCACTCAGACCATACCCCTCCATTCCCTTCCCGTCCATATACCTATCCACTTTACATTTAAATGTTAAAATCGATCCTGCCTCCACCACTTCTGCAGGAAGATCATTCCACACAGCCACCACTCTCTGAGTAAAGAAGTTCCCCCTCATGTTACCCCTAAACTTCTGTCCCTTAATTCTCATGCCATGCCCTCTTGTTTGAATCTTCCCTACCCTCAATGGGAAAAGCTTATCCACGTCAACTCTGTCTATCCCTTTCATCATTTTAAAGACCTCAATCAAGTTCCCCCTTAACCTTCTGCGCTCCAGAGAATAAAGACCTAACTTGTTCAACCTTTCTCTGTAACTTAGTTGCTGGAACCCAGCAACATTCTAGTAAATCTCCTCTGTACTCTCTTTAGTTATTAATATAAATGGCAAATAGAGGACCCTGCAGCGATGCCACCAATCAGAAGAACAGCCCTCCACTGCCACCCTCCAACAAGGCAATTTTGCATCCAATTGGCTATTTCACTCTGGAACCCATTTGATTTAAACTTTCAAACTAGCCACTGATGTGGGACCTTCTCAAAGTTGCTAATGCCCACATAGAGGGTGTCAATTGTACTGCTCTCATCAATATCTTTTCACCTCGTCAAAAAACTTGATCAAATTTATCAGACCTGACTTCTCATGCACAAAACCATGTTGAATACCTCTTCTCAGTCCTTGCCTTTCCAAATGCTAATAGCTCCTATCCCTCGGTTCCTTCCAGTTGTTTTCTCTCCTCTGTTGTTCAGTGTACTGTCATGTTTAGTTCAGAGATACAGCGCAGAAACAGGCCCTTCGGCCAGCAATCCCCGCACACAAAACACTAGTCCTACACACACTAGGGACAATTTAGTTTCATACCAAGCCAATTAACTTACAAACCTGTATGTCTGGAAGGAAACCGCAGATCTCGGAGAAAACCGACGCGGGTCATGGAGAGAATGTGCAAACTCATTCAGACAAGGATCGGAACTGGGCACAGTAAGGTGGCATCTCTACCGCTACGCCATCCTGCTGCACATGCAGTTCCATGGGTTCAAATTCTCTTTGAAGAATTTGCATTCATTGGATTTTTTTTGCTATATTTGGCATTAATACTGTATAATCTTAAATTGCAGCATTGTAATGTGAAATATTTAAAAGGATACGGTGGAGTTTCATCAATGTATTTAAAAGATTTTGCTTGGAATACCTGCGTGTTAAAGACTGTAAATATTCCAGATCAGTTCTCATGCAGCCAGCATATCCATGTAACTGGCCCACTCCGTTTGGATGGCTGAGAGTATACTGTTGTCATCCCACACATTGAGAGCCATTGAATAAAGAACCATTGAACCATAGAACATTGGCAATGGACTATTTCTCCCTCGAGTTTATAATTTCAGAATTACTTTGGAGAGGGTGCTGAAAAAAGTTATCAAAATGATTGCAAGGAGTTACTTTAGCTATGAAGATAGACTGGAGAAGTTAAGGGTTCTTCTCTTTGGAACTTAGGAGGCTTGGAGGCGATGGAGGTATTTAAATCAGGAAGAGTGAAAAGGGAGAACTCTTCCCGTAGACAGAGGGACTGTGAAATGTGTTGATGTTTTCTGTTGTGATGGATCAAGTTGAGAAATTGCTCCTTCCCAGTCTCAAAAAAATAAACTGATATTAATCACTTATAAACACTGGAACATATTTTGTAGATGACATGATGGGCCATTGTAGCTTGTAGCTTGTGCTTACCAGCATGTCCGGCCTGCTATAATTTCCACTTATCTAATATTCTCACCTTGTCAATACATCCTTCTTAACACTGATTTGAGCTTCTGCTGTCAATGGATAGTGCATTTTTAGAATCAACGTCAAAAAATCTTTAATCTCCCAATTATTTTTTTACATTGATGCTTATCATCTCAGGTTTGTGAAGAGGTCCACCCATTGGAAATGTACCCACATGTGGGAAGGAACTGCAGATGCTGGTTAACACCACAGGTGGACACAAAATGCTGGAGTATTCAGCGGGACGGGAGCATCTCTGGAGGGAAGGAATGGGCGACGTTTTGGATCGAGACCATTCTTCAGACATGTGTTGTTGAGAGAATGACTGATTCCCTTCAAGGTGTATATGTCCCTCGTGCTTTTGAAGTTAGTGATTCAGCGCAGTATTCCAATTTAAGATTACGTCGGGGTCTATCTACACATGTTGTCATTTGCAATATCTTTCATTTATCTCACAATTTTCCCTTTTGAGTGATACAAGTACCTTGCCTGGGGGACTGTGGCTATTTTCCCTTCATTACAATAATTTGTGTGACTTAAAATCAGCAGCATCAAGAACAAAACCATTTGCTTTTTTGAATTAGTGAAAAATAAGCACAAAATAGCGAATATCAAAAAATGTGTTTATTGCTCATAATTTTCCAATATTCCATTTCTGGTTTCATTTTTGTACACAATTAGTAATCCGCAAAATATCACTTTTTTTGTTGTTTTTCACAGGTAATTAGAAAAAGTTTTTATTTACCTTTAAGTTTACTTTTGATGGTGGATGTGATTCCCTTTTGATGGCGCATTTAAACATAATAGCTCTGTTCATATTACAGCAACCAAGTGAGGCTGACCTATATGCAATCAATTAGGTTGAGATCTCACTGAATAAAATGAACTTATTAAAAATCGGCAGTTATCTTTGCATTTGACTGTTCAAATTGTTATAATTGGCTTTGTAACAAAAATGCAACAGCATCTCGGTAAAGGTTTTGATGAACGTTAAGTTAATTATATTCAAATTATATTCATTCTAATTTTCCAACAAAGTGCCAGATATTATGAAAGTCAAAAAAAAAAAAAATGCTCTCAGGTCAGAATGCTTGTGTGAAGATTGTAAATAGGAGAGAAACCTGAAGCTGAATAAGTGGATCAAACCCGTGTGAAAGCCAAGTGTACTGCCTCCTTCAGGTAACTGGATCAGTGTTATAATGGATAACAATGCACTTTGATTTTCAGCACACACTGAGAAACTCTACCTTTATCCAGGATATTGGAGTAGACTAGGTGTGTCTTCATAAAATAATGGCTGTTGAACTGACCTGATATGGTGAGCCATGATGACAGATATAATACATGATTATTAGCTTATTCTCACGTCTACAAGCCAGGAGACACAAGAAAGGAAGTGGAACGTGGAAAATGGGTGGCTGTTTCTGCTGTTTCAATGTTGATGTTTACACGAGGTCATGGTTTTACATGTGAGTTTCAGTAACATTGTAATTCCTGTGTCTTTTTACCGTCCCATGAAACAGTATCCAGAATCATATAACCATATAACAATTACAGCACGGAAACAGGCCTTCTCGGCCCTTCCAGTCCGTGCCGACCATTTATTTTCCCCTAGTCCCATCTACCTGCACTCAGACCATACCCCTCCATTCCCTTCCCATCCATATACCTATCCGCTTTACTTTTAAATGTTAAAATCGATCCTGCCTCCACCACTTCTGCTGGAAGCTCATTCCACACAGCAACCACTCTCTGAGTAAAGAAGTTCCCCCCCATGTTACTCCTAAACTTCTGTCCCTTAATTCTCATGTCATGTCCTCTTGTTTGAATCTTCCCTACCCTCAATGGGAAAAGCTTATCCACGTCAACTCTGTCTATCCCTTTCGTCATTTTAAAGACCTCAATCAAGTCCCCCCTTAACCTTCTGCGCTCCAAACAATAAAGACCTAAAATCGTTCAGACTTCTGAGGCATTTTGTGCTTTTCAATTAATTTTCATATTTTTGTATAATACATTGAATTAGGAATTTAGTTGAGTTAGTTTATTTTAGTTTGGTTGAGAGATACAGCGTGGAAACAGGCCCATCGAGTCGACACCAACCAGCGATCCCCACACATTAACACTATCCTACACTAGGAGCAATTTTTACATTTTTACCAAGGCAAAGACAAACCTTGGAGTGTGCGAGGAAACCAAAGTTCTCGGAGAAAACACAAGCAGGTCACGTGGAGAATGTACCAACTCAGCCGTAGCCAGGATCGGACCCGGGTCTCTGGCGCTGTAAGGCAGCAACTCTGCTACTGCGCCACCGTGCCGAAACATTTGTTTTGTCGCAAAAGGTCGGATGGTAAAAATTTATAAAGATATCTTTCTCATTAAACTACCCACCTCCAGGGATGCAATCATTATAAATGATGAAATGGCCAAAAGGTGCCTTCCCATCAAATAAAAACAAAATCAATCGTTGAAAATTGCACCACGGTGTTTGGTCTCAAAAATGGGGTCAAGGAAACGCCACGCACCACGCACAAGAAGCGACAAGACAGGCACCATTGTATAGGTATGTTGCAAAACTTACCTTGAGCAGCGCTGCAGTTCTGCCGCTCCCCGTGTGCGCGACTTTGGCGCCTTTCAGAGGGGGGCGGGCTTAAAGTGCCGTTTTTCAACAGACCTGGAAAATCGATGAATGTCGGGCGATTTCGTTGCGGAAGAAAAATCGCTCCGACATTTCATGAATGAAGGTATTTTTAAATTACTCTATATTATTTATTAACTAGAGTAATTCAAAAATCACCTTCAAAAGCCGTGAGCACCGACAACCGGAAGGATTTTGCGTAGGGGAGAAGAAAAGGTAAATAGTTTATTTTTATATTAAAAGTTGTTTTTTCGGGAGGCTGTAATAATATTTTTATGTTGCGAAATGGGGTCCCAAAAAATGTATGAACAAACAATATTTTTCCTCCCGGCTTCACCGCTAACCGTAACGTTGTAATCCACCGCATTCCACTAAAACCCACTCGCTAGTTGATTTAAATGGCCATTAATTTACAGGAATCAAACACTAAATTCCTTCCATTTGGCCCAGAAATTCATGAAAATGAGATTTAAAAATCATGTTATATTGTGGATTATTGTGTGAGTGTTATTTGGACACTTAGGCAATTTTAAAAAAGTTTATCTTTTCTTAAGAAATGGCTAGATGTTTAGATCTACTCATTGAATTTTGTAATTAGCTACAATTAGATAACTAACTAATTATATGCTTTAATTTCAGGTCATCCAAGTAAGATTGTTTCATATTTGTTTCAGAATGCTTCAATCTACAATAACTGAAAATTTCATTGAGTTCTCTTAATTTTTAAGAAAGTTATGGGCTTTTAACTTTTCCAGATCACAGCTTTTGAGTTAAGTCAATTGAAAGGCAATGGGGAACAAGATGCTAATTTCCGAGTATGAAAATGGCCATAACTTTCTTAATACTGAAGATATGAAAGTAAATTAGGTGTCAAATTAAACTTCTTTTTATGCTTTATCTGATGGGATAAATTGCAGACTTGATTTTTTAAATCTCAAAATTTTGTAACGTTGCTACATTGTATGCAGATGCTGACAAGTGAGTTCAGCTCTGGCTGAACAACTTCTAATCTTGTGTGTGGACTCGATAAGAAGAAGTGAGGAAAGACTGAGGTAAGAAGTGAGGAAAGAATTTCCAAATCTGAGGAAAGACATTCTTGCGAAAGAGGGAGTACAGAGAAGGTTCACCAGACTGATTCCTGGGATGGCAGGACTTTCATATGAGGAAAGACTGGATAGACTTGGCTTGTACTCCTAGAATTTAGAAGATTGAGGGGGGATCTTATAGAAACTTACAAAATCCTTAAGGGGTTGGACAGGCTAGATGCAGGAAGATTGTTCCCGATGTTGGGGAAGTCCAGGACAAGGGGTCACAGTTTAAGGATAAGGGGGAAATCTTTTAGGACCGAGATGAGAAAAACATTTTTCACACAGAGAGTGGTGAATCTCTGGAATTCTCTGCCACAGAAGGTAGTTGAGGCCAGTTCGTTGGCTATATTTAAGTGGGAGTAAGATGTGGTCCTTGTGGCTAAAGGGATTGGGGGTATGGAGAGAAGGCAGGTACGGGATACTGAGTTGGATGATCAGCCATGATCATATTGAATGGCGGTGCAGGCTCGAAGGGCCAAATGGCCTACTCCTGCACCTATTTTCTATGTTTCTATGTTTCTAAGTCTCAAAGTCTCAAAAATGCTCAGCAGTTTCACTGTGTTCAACCATAGGCCACATCTGAACCAGTTGAGTGGTCAGAGAGGGAATGTTGGTGCAATTAGAAGGCACACTATCGATGTGAATGGCATCCACTTTCATGAAGAATTACTTGCTGATTTTATTTTTATAATAATAAATTAATTCAACAAAAGTAGAAATATAGTAAACTTTTCTTTAGTAGTACCCTGTGTGCAAAAACACCACTTGCCATCTAATGCGTGATTTCCTCTGAGCCTGTGGACAACTCCTTTGACTCTTCTTCAATCTTCTTCGTGAGTATTTTCTAATTACCCTTATAACAACTAATTCTGTTCCATGTTCCACTGCAAATTGGAGGAACAGCACCTCATATTTCACTTGGGCAGCTAACAACCCAGCGGTATGGTTAGATTTCTGTTAAATGGCCAGCTCAACATAGATTACACGATCTACACCAAACCCAAACCAATTAGGAGCAGACGAGGGCATTCGATCCAATTTGTGATTCCAGCTGCCAAGACAGATGTGTACAGCAATTCATTCTTCCCCCGCACAATTAAAGCATGGAATAATCTCCACCCTACTATAGTTACCCAACCAGATGCAACTAAATTTAAGGTAGCTCTTTCTTCCCCAAAACCCTTCCTGGCTTAGGTCCTCCCTCCACCACCTCCAGTTTAAATTCCATTTGGAATATTTTGGAGGACCAAGAAACCAAGAAACCTTTGCTTTCCTGCACTCGCCATCCCCCTCCCATCCTAGTTCTCTGACCAGTCTAACTGTCCTCCTGATTATATTGTACCTCTGGATGCTTTGTTGTCACCTTCCCCTAGCTCACAACAACCTACTACATTTTCCTTGATCTCCATCCCCTCTTGTTTCCACACCTTATCCTTCCATGTCTCCATGTCTCCCTCTCCCCTGACTCTCAGTTTGAAGAAGTGTCTCGACCAGAAACGTCAGCCATTCCTTCTATCCAGAGATGCTGACTGTCCCTCTGAGTTTCTCCAGCATTTTGTGTCCATCTTCCGTGTTCCTACTGTTGGCCCATAACATTATCTGTCTTACCTAACACAAAAGGTGGCACGTGGTACAGCAGTAGAGTTGCTGCCTTACAGCGCCAGAGACCCAGGACCGATGCTGATTATGGGTGCTTGTCTGTACGGAATTTGTACATTCACCCCATGACCCGTGTGGGATTTCTCCAGGAGCTCCGGTTTCCTCTCATACTCCACAGACATACAGGTTTATAGGTTAACTGGCTTGGTTATAAATGTAAAATTGTCCCCAGTGTTAATGTGCGGGGATCACTGGTTGGTGCGGACTCGGTGGGCTGAAGGGCCTGTTTCTGTGCTGTAACTCTAAACTAAACTAAACTAAACTGAACTAAACGAGTACCCTCACAGGTCATTGCTGGACATCACGTCCGTGCAGACTTGGTGGTATTTCCACTCTGTATCACTGAAACTAATAAAAAAGACTGAAAAGGAAATTTGAAACTGCTGCCCCTTTGTCATTGGGTTGTATCATCCTCATCCTGGTGCCCCGCTCAGACCCACTCCTCACAGTCCCTCAGTAGAGGGCTGATGGAGCTAATCCATTGCATTGTGCAGATGCTGTAGGGTCCAGGTGGTGACTAGGCCTCAGTTACCATTTCCTGAGGCCACAACTTCTACCCATCCTGGCAGCTCGCTGACTGGCAAAGTTTATTTATTTTTTAATGTTTTTTTTAAATTCCAATCCGTGATGCTCTCATTCTCCCAAAGAACCTTAACTTGACCTGCTGAAGAAGTCATGGATAGGAATTATAACAAGGTGGTCACACTGACGGTACAGGAGGAAAGTAGACGGGTGACCAGTAAGAAAAGGAAATGCAGAGAGTGCAGGAAACCCCTGTGGCCATTCCACTTAAAACAAGTATAAGTAAGTAAGTTTAAGTTTATTGGCCAAGTATTCACATACAAGGAATTTGCCTTGGTGCTCCGCCCACAAATAACAACATGACATACAGTGACAGTTACGAATGACTCAGAAAACACTAAACATTAATAATAATAAAACATTCATGATAAAACACCATTGATCAAGCATGTGAACCAACAAAATACCCCGCCAACGGGAGGCTACAGATTTTTAGCTGTTATAGCTGTTATAGTTTTGGCTGTTATCGTTTTGGCAGTTATAGCCTTTAGGATACTGATAGGAGTGATAACCACATAACCATATAACCATATAACAATTACAGCACGGAAACAGGCCCTCTCGGTCCTTCCAGTCCGTGCCGACCACTTATTTTCCCCTAGTCCCATCCACCTGCACTCAGACCATACCCCTCCATTCCCTTCCCGTCCATATACCTATCCACTTTACTTTTAAATGTTAAAATCGATCCTGCCTCCACCACTTCTGCTGGAAGATCATTCCACACAGCCACCACTCTCTGAGTAAAGAAGTTCCCCCTCATGTTACCCCTAAACATCTGTCCCTTAATTCTCATGTCATGCCCTCTTGTTTGAATCTTCCCTACCCTCAATGGGAAAAGCATATCCATGCCAACTTTGTCTATCCCTTTCATCATTTTAAAGACCTCAATCAAGTCTCCCCCTTAACCTTCTGCGCTCCAAAGAATAAAGACCTAACTTGTTCAACCTTTCTCTGTAACTTAGTTGCTGGAACCCAGGCAACATTCTAGTAAATCTCCTCTGTACTCTCTCTATTTTGTTGACATCCTTCCTATAATTAGGCGACCATTCAGATAACCATTCAGAGGGGAACAGCAACAGTCAGGCCTAGCTCTGAGGCACAACAGGGCAGGGTGGAAAAGAAGGCCTCGACCTGCAACGTCACCTATTCCCTTTCTCCAGAGATACTCTCTGATCCGCTGAGTTACTCCGGATTTTTGTGTCTATCTTCGGTTTAAACCATCATCTGCAGTTCCTTCCTATAGATATCCTTCATCATTGTTGTATTTTATGATCTACCTTAAAAAAGCAGTTTTGAATTGGATTCTTGCAACACAAGTTCGAATATATTTCTGGCTAATTGCAAAATAGTGTTGGTTCTGAGTGAGCAGTTTTGAATTTTGACCCATTACTTCCAAGGGAATTAAGTTTCTACTGTTTTTAATTTAGATAAGCAACCTATTAAAAAAACTCAACTTTTCGGAATCAAGTATTAATTAAAATGATAGAGGTTACTTGACTGATTCATTGAGGTTCTGAGAATCAGTATTTTCCACTTAAAACCTGCATTAAATATCTAATTAAAATTTCTACAGGCAGACAATTTTCCAGTTATAATTTCTTAATGATTTTCATATAAGAAAGCAGAGCAAGAATATACTAAAGTTAGGAGACGTAACAAAATGTAATACATTTTGGATGACCGCAACTAAAATAACAATATGCAACTTCATATGTTGTTGGCCAATCTTAAGCTATTTCAGTACATTATTCATCAATCCTCATATATTTCTATTCTATATTGCAAAAAAAAAGATTACAGTTAAAGTGCTTTTGAAATTTGTAAGCATATTTATTGTACTCTGATCTCTGCTGACCCAAAAATGACTGCGCAATTTTGAGTCCTGGTGATTAAAAACTGCCCATGCTATTCCTTCTATTATAGTTGTACGTTGAAAGAGATTGTAGCTTTACACACTTTGTGCAGAATAGCTGAAGTCACTGACTTGATAGTGGAAGAGAATGATTGAGTTCATTAGAATATTCTACTCATCTATTTGGAAGCGTATTTAAAGTCTGGCAGCTGCATTTCCACAAGGGCTGAGTTTTCAAAGTGGATTTGCTTCTGACAGTGCTGAGTTCTGTACAGAGTGGCTTACTCCCCTGGGACTCATTCAACCTCCATTTGAAGCATGAAGCAGTAAGGCCCAGCTCGAAAGATGTTTTATGGAGCAAACTGGGACACTTTGATCCTGGCTCAGGTGACCAGTGCTCCACCTAACAGGATACCTGGCAGATATATCCTTCAGCCCAGTTCAGCCTCAGGGGAGGTATCTAGCTGACCTCAAAGCCCAATCTATGCACCTGATACCTGAAGGAGGATCTTTGAGTGGGTAGGGAGGACTGGCATCGCTTTTTATCAGCCTGTCAGGCTACCTTTTAATGCTGAAGACAGAGCATACAGGAAGAAAACTGCTGGAGGGATTGCTGTCTGACCAAGCTTGATTGTCTGAAAAGAGAGGGCTAGAAGCCAAAATATCTTAACTGGCATTGTCTTTGAGTTTGTTGAGTTTGTCCTATGTATTATACTAAATCCCCTGGAATCAAACGTACGTTACTCTGTTTGAAACATCTCCAAAGCAACTGAAAACATCAAATAAACTTGCGTTGTTCGAGATTGGAGAATTACACTAAACTAAATTCACTTCAAGGTGTGTTATACTCTTGTTGGGAGGTGGGGGGGGGGGGGGGGGGGGGTGTGAACTATTCAAATAATTTGAATTTAATAAACAAAACCATTAATTGATAAACTAAATTAACCCTGCCAATTTGTTTGGCTATATATTCCAGTAGGTAAACACTAAAAGCTGGAGTAACTTTGCCGGGTCAGGCAGCATCTCTGGAGAAAATGAATAGGTGACATTTCGGGGCGATACCCTTCTTCAGACTGAGAGTCAGGTTAAAGGGAAGCGAGAGATATGGATGGTGATATAGAGAGATATAGAACAAATTAGTGAAAGATATGCAAAAAAGTTATAATGATATAGGAAACAGGTCATTGTTAGCAGTGAAGGTAGACAAAAATGTTGAAGAAACTCAGCAGGTGAGGCAGCATCTATGGAGCGAAGGAAATAGGCAACGTTTCGGGCCGAAACCCTTCTTCAGACTATCTGGACTACGCTTCTTCCCACCCGGCTTCCTGTAAGGACTCCATCCCCTACTCCCAATTCCTCCGTCCACATCGCATCTGCACCCAGGATGAGGTGTTCCAAACCAGGGCATTGGGGATGTCCTCATTCTTCAGGGAACAGGGGTTCCCCTCTTCCACTATAGACGAGGCTCTCACCAGGGTCTCTTTTATACCCCGTGACTCTACTCTCACTCCCCATCCCCCCACTCGTAACAAGGGCAGAGACCCCCTTGTCCTCACGTTCCACCCTACCAGCCGACACGTAAGAATCCTCATTGTTAGCAGTGAGCTAGGTGAAATCGAGTTACAGACAATGAGACCCAACAAGACGACTTTGAAGCTGGTACAACAACTTGGGTCGGAGAGGGACGGAGCGAGATGGGGGATGCAAGGGTTACTTGAAGTTAGAGAAATCAACATTCATACCACTCGGTTGTAAGTAGGTTATTGGTAAAAAGTTTTTAACAAAAAAAACATTGGCATGTGTTAAGGCCGTCTGATTTTGAATCAATTTCAATGAATCAACCATGTGACACACTCGGCTTCATCACTCCTGTGAATTTTGCATGTTTTTTCTACTATTTTCCTTCACTTTACAAAAATAAGAATTATAATTTGGAACGTAACCAATTCTAAACTCACCATCTCCATTTCCAGCTATTTTCTTCAGACCACCCATAAATTAAACCATACATGCTAACAAAAGGTGCAGGGAGCAACACCTTTCATTCTCCGTCGCTGTACTGGAGTGAAATTCAGAGTGAAATTTAAAATACACAGCTTCACACCCGCTTATAGAAAAATGGAGATCTCTTTCTTCCAAAGCTTTGGATAGTGGTCAGCTTTAAGATTGTGACCAACACGTTTTGTTTGGAAGAGGTGTCATGAAACATGGAACAATTGTGCCTATAAAGATATTGAGATATATATCAAAAACCTAAAAGCAAAGTCCGAAGATGGGTCCCTTCCCGAAACGCCAAATATGCATGTTCTCCAGAGATGCTGCCTGATCTGTTGAATTACTCCTGCACTTTGTGTCCTTTCAGGAAATAAATCAGCCATGATCCAATTGAATGGTGCGTCAGTCATAGGGCCCCATTGGAAACATTGGATGGCGGAGACACATGGAACTGCAGATGCTGGTTTACAAAAGAAAATACATAAAGTGCTGGAGTAACTTAATGGGTCAGGAAGCATCTTTGGAGGATATGGATGTTGAATTGGTTTTCTGTATTCATTTCTATTCCTGTTACTGACAGACACAATTAATTCAATTCAATTCAATTCAATTCAAGTTTAATGTCATTGCACAAATACAAGTATAGGTACAACGAAATGCAGTTTAGCGTCGTTCTTAGTGATAGCGATATAGAAAAATAAATACAGAGTGCAGTAATAAAATTAGTTCTAATCTTATTAGATAAATAAACACTGCAAAATCTCCTTAGATTCTTTAAAATGTGAATATGATGATGCTGCTACATATTTTGTTGAAGATGATAGAACAGAGTTGTGGGACATATTAAAAAACTGCATTTGAGCCATAGAGTCATATAGTGATACAGTGTGGAAAACAGGCCCTTTGGCTCAACTTGCACACACTGGCCAACATGTCCTTGCTGCACTTGTCTTACCTGCCTGTGCTTGGTCCATATCCTGTCCTATACATGTACCAGTCTAACTGTTTCTTAAATGTTGGCATAGTCCCAGCCTCAACTACCTCCTCTGGCAGCTTGTTCCATACCCCCACCACCCTTTGTGTGAAAAAGTTACCCCTCAGATTCCTGTTAAACCTGTTCCCCTTTACCTTAAACCGACCCCCCTACTCTGAGCAAGAGTGTGCATCTACCCGATCTATTCCTTTCAAGTTCATAAATATACATTTAACTTCTATTGGAATCAAAGTTCCATAAGCTATCATTGTGACTGATGAGGCAATGCTGGAATCTTGACCAAAAACTGAACTGTAGAGGATGTCACCTGGCCTTCATAGTTCCTCCAGCAGTCTTGGATCCATAAACTATCCCTTACGTGACCAATATCCTGTTCAACTTGGCCATCATAAGAATTTTATGAGTCATTGGAAAGGTCTTTGCACAACTATTTTCTTTTAGTTTAGTATAGTTTAGTTTAAAGATACAGTGCAGAAACAGGCCCTTCGGCCCACCGGGTCCGCACCGACCAGCGAGCTCCGCACACTAACACAAGCCTACACACACTGGGGATAATTTGCACTTATTATACCAAGTATAGAAACCCAAGCCAATTAACCTACAAACCTGTACGTCTTTGGAGTGTGGGAGGAAACTGATGATCTCGGAGAAAACCCACGCAGGTCACGGGGTGAACTTACAAACTACGTACTGACAGCGCCCGTAGTCAGGATTCATTCTTCATTCTCAAGATGTGGATATTGTTAACAATGTCTGCATTTGTTGTTATTTGCCTCTGAACTGAGGGGGTGTCAAGAATCAACCATATCTGCATATGAATTGAATATAGATCATGTGGGTAAGTATTCGACAGGAGATTTTCTGCCCTCTAGATTTGTTGTAAATAATCCAGTACGTTTCATGCTTACTGTTATTATGGCAAGCTCTGTTTTTAATTCTAGATTACCTAAGAATGTTAATTTAGATTCATGGAGTCATAGAGAGGTTCACCAGTGAAACTGGCCCTTCAGCACACAGTTCCACATGAAACATTAGCCATCAACGGGCACTAATCTATCTATCTATCTATCTAAATGGAACTAAGACTCTGATCTTGTTATCTGCCGGTTTGGCGGTCTTTCTATTTGCGCAAAAACAGTTCACGATAGTGCTACCATTTTTTGCCAGTTCACTCAACGTTCTCCTGTGCTGCAAGTGCACCAAGTTTTGTTCCGATCAGCTGAATGTCGTAAAAGTCAGCAAGGTTTAAATACCTTAAAAAACACGCATGCGCAGATCGATCCCTTCTCTTACCAGTCAGTGCTGCATGGATTAGTCTCTTCCCCTGTCACTCCCCGGGACGGTCCGCTCCTTCCTGCGCCATTGCATCTTTACTGGAGCTGAGGATGGCTGACGGAGAGGGTTTCCAACTGGACTTTCGAAGGGACCCGAAGAAGCCCAGCCCCAGGCAGCCCTGCCCCAAGCAGCAGCCCCGCCCCAAGCAGCGGCCCCGCCCCGAGCAGTGGCCCCGCCCCGAGCAGCGGCCCCTCCCCAAGCAGCGGCCCCGCCCCAAACAGCGGCCCCCGCCTCAGGCAGCGGCCCCCGCCCCAAGCAGCGGCCCCGCCCCAAGCAGAGTCGCCGATGTAGACAAACGGAAAGTGGAGACTCTGATCCCGGCAGAGGAGACCAACCAGCGACCAGTGCCCACTGCCCACTGTGAGGCCCCATTGCACCACCAATTCCAGCCACTACCTCTCTGGTCCCCTTCGCTGGCTCCTCCCCCCCTCCCCCGTGATGTCCCCCTCTCCCCCATGGCGCTTCCCCGTGTTTTCTCCGCGCTAACTCCCCCCCCCCGCCCACACACCTCTCCCCTCACAAGCCCACTGCCCACACTCCCTCCACGCACACACACACAACCCCCGCACGCACACACACACCCCCCACCCCCCCCCCCCCCCCCCCCCACACACACACACACACACACACACCACTAATCCCTGGTCACTAGCCCGAAAACCAATCAACAACCATCACCCTCTGCGTGCGGGGCTGTCATATGCTGAGAGAATGGAGCAACTGGGCTTGTACACTGGAATTTAGAAGGATGAGAGGGGATCTCATTGAAACATATAAGATTGTTAAGGGTTTGAACAAGCTAAAGGCAGGAAACAAGTTCCCGATGTTGGGGGAGTCCAGACCAGGGGCCACAGTTTAAGAATAAGAGTAAGCCATTTAGAACGGAGACGAGGAAACACATTTTCTCATAGAGAGTTGTGAGTCTGTGGAATTCTCTGCCTCAGAAGGCGGTGGAGGCCGGTTCTCTGGATGCTTTCAAGAGAGATCTAGATAGGGCTCTTAAAAATAGCGGAGTCAGGGGATATGGGGAGAAGGCAGGAACGGGGAACTGATTGTGGATGATCAGCCATGATCACATTGAATGGCAGTGCTGGCTCGAAGGGCCGAATGGCCTACTCCTGCCCCTAGTGTCTATTGTCTATTATCATCCTTCCATGAAGCCAATTTTCTATCCATTCAGCTATCTCTCCTTGCTATAAATCCCATGCAATTATTTAACCTTCCAGGGTAGCCTACCACATACAACCTTGTCGAATGCCTTGCTGAGATCCATATGTAAAATGTCTACAGTCCTGTCCTCAACAACATTTGTGGTCAAAAACCTTCGATCAGATTCGTGAGATGATCTCCCATGTACAAAACCATGCTGACTATTCCTAATTAGCAATGGGCCATCTAATTGCATGTATATGGTATCTCTCAGTAACGTTCCAACTACAGATGTTAAACTGACTGGCCAGCTTTTCCTAGGCTTTTCCCTGCAGCCCTTCTTTAGTTGAGGCACAACATTTACCCCCTCCAGTCGTCTGGAACCTCACACGTATTTAGCGATAACTCATAAATCTCAGCCAGGGCTCCTGCAATTTCTTCTCTGACTTCCCACAGTGTCCTCCGATGTATCTGATCAGGCCCAGGAGATTTGTCACCCTTCACGTACGTCAGAACTTTCAGCACTTACCCGACCGTAATACTGACTGCCTTCAAGACTCTTCCATTGACTGCCCCAAGTTGCCCGGTCCTCATGTCTTTCTCCCGGTAAAAACAGGTGAGAAATACTCATTGAGGACTTTGCCCATCTCCTGTGGCCCCACACAGAGTAAAATGCTTTGATTCCTGAGGGGCTCTATTCTCTCTCCAGTTCCCCCTTTCCCTTAAAGTACATAACATCTCTTGGGATTATCTTTAATATTATCTGCCAGAGCAATCCTTGTACCTTTTTGCCCTTCTGATTTCCTTTTTTAGTTTGCTCCTCAGTTCCCGAAACTCCTCCAAGGATACACTTGATCCCAGCTGCCTATACCTGCCCATGCTTCCTTCTTACTCTTGGCCAGAACTCTCAATTTTCCTGCTCATCCAAGCTTCCTTACGCTCACCTGCCTTGCCCTTCACTCTAGCAGGAACGTGCCTGTCCTGGACTCCTGTCAGCACACTCGAGCAAGTTCCTGTCTCATACCCTCAAAGTTGGCCTTGCCCCAATTTAGAATTATAGCGTGAACCCACTCTGTTTGTATCCATAACTATCTTCAACCTAATAGTACAGTGGTTGCTGGTCCCAAAAGGCTCATACATCAACATTTCATCCACTTGCCCCTCCCAATGTTCTAAGACTAGATCAAGTCTTGCCCTCTCCCATGAAGGGCCCTCTACATATTGTCTGAGGAAACTTTCCTGAACACATTTAACAAATTCTGCCATTCCCAGTCAATATTGGGAAAGTTAAAATCCCCTACAACGGCAACCTTATTAGACTTGCAGCTGTCTGCAATCTCCCGGCATATTTGTTCTTCTAATTCCCATTGACTATTTGGGGGTCTGTTGTGCACTCCCAACAAGGTGATTATCCCTTTCTTATTTCTCAGCTCCACCCATATAGCCTCACTGGACACACCATCAGTAATGCCATCTCTGACCATTGCCGTGACATCCTCTTAAATCCATAAAGAAGCACCCCCTCTTTTTATACCCCTACCTCTATCTCTCTCGACGCATCTGCACCCTGGAACATTAGGCTGTCTGTCCCTCTCCTAACCAGGTTTCCGTAATGGCTACACCATCCCAGCCGCTCGTACCTATCCACGTCCTGAGTTAACCTGCCTCACCCGTCAGGCCTCCTGCATTAAAATATGTGCAATTCAAACTAGCAGTCCTTCCTTGCTCCCTGCCTTTCTCCCGCATGTTCTATCTACTAAACCTTCTTTCATCGCCATTGCCATCCAGATTGGCTTCCAGCCTCTCACCTGCCTCTGTCCTGCACAGGATCCCACCCCCCTGCCAATATAGTTTCAACCCACCCGCGATAACAGAAGCAAACGGAATATGTAGGAAATACTCAGAAGGTTGACCAGTATCCATGGGCAGAGAAACAGGGCTGATATATCTGGTCAACGACCCGTCATTAGAGATCAGAATAGTTTGGAATCAAGTAAATTTAAATTACAGAGAAGCGGAAAGGTGAGTGATGGAGAGAACAAATGAAACATAGGCAATAGTGTGGAGAATAAGAAAGATGGAATGATATAAGTGGTTGTGGTGTGGACCGAGTGTGGATGTTGAAGCTGCTCCCGTCCTTGTTAGACACAGAAAGCTGGAGTAACTCAGACTTCTTCAGACTGAGAGTCTGGGGAAAGGGAAAGGAGAGATATGTAGAAAGGTGATGTAGAGAGATGTAGAATAAATGAATGTAGACAAAAATGCTGGAGAGAGGGTGAGGCAGCATCTCTGGAGCGAAGGTATGGGTGACGTTTCGGCTCGAGACCCTTCTTCAGACTGAATGAATAAATGAATAAATGAATGAAAGATATGCAAAGAAGTAGCAATGATGGAGGAAACAGGCCATTGTTAGCTGTGTGGTAGTTGAGTAAAGGGCCTGTCCCACTTTGCGATTTTATGGGTGACGACGGCCATCAGTGACTGACGCCCTAACATTTGTCGTAATACTTGACGATGTTGCCTGAAAACCGTCAAGTATTACGACAAATGCGACACGGCTGCATCCAGGTACGCCACTCCCCGTCACCGTGCGTCACCAATTTTCACACGTCACCATGCGTCACCATGGGACAGGCCACGCATCACCATGCGTCACCATAAGACAGCATGCGACAACGCCTGTGATGTCACAGCCGTCAAGCGGTGTCAATGTACGTCCACCCGCAACACGATATGGCAAGATACGACAGGTTGCGTCATCTAGGGGGCGTGACGTCATTT
Organism: Raja brachyura; assembly: GCA_963514005.1. The sequence continues at coordinate 4,637,223 of OY740794.1, read as the reverse complement.
GATTAAGCAGCTTCCCTATAAAAGAGGACGCGCCACGACCCATCTTGACGCATCATGACACATGACAACGTACGAGCGATGTGTGGTGGTGCACGGTGACGCAAAATAAATTAGCACAGGCGATGACCGTGCATCACCATGCGTCACCCGTACGTCATCGTGCGAAAGGGCGCACGACATGATAAGACACGCATATGTCGCACGAGGATTTTGAACATTCCAAAATCCTGGGGCGGCTGGGAGACACCGCGCGTTACTGCGCCTCACTACATGTGGCACGCCGCGTCACGACCCGACCACGGCGCGCCAACCTCTTTTTAGGCTGTCGCCTAAAATGTGGCCCAAGTGGGACAGGCCCTTTACAGACAATGAGACTCAACAAGACAACTTTAAAGCTGGTACGATTTGGGTGGGGGAGGGATGGAGAGAGAGGGAATGCAGGCGTTACTTGAAGTTAGAGAAATCAACATTCATACAGCTGGGTTGTGAGCTGCCCCATGAGATGTTGTTCCTCCAATATGCGTTTGATCCTCACTGTGACAATGGAGAAGGCCTAGGACAGAAAGGTCAGTGTGGGAATAGGAAGGGGAATTAAAGTGTTTGGCAACCGGGACATCAGGTAGGTCCAGGCGGACTGAGCAAAGGTGTTCAGCAAAACAATCGCCCAGTCTACAACTGTCTGAGCTTTCAGTTGTTTGACACCTTAATCCTTTGGATATCACCTGCTCTGATTTCTCTGGCCTCTTATATTGTTCAAACTAAGTTCAACGAAGCTCTAAGGAGTGTTTCATATTTTGATGAGACACATAATGACTCTCAGGACTCAATGAATTCAACAATTTCAGATATGTCCAGGTTACATCACAAGTGGACAGTTCTCCTGGAGTAGGCGTTTGGCATGATCAGCACGCTCTAGTCCTCACTATGTCACAGGCATCCCCTTTTTTCTCTTCACCTCTCCCTTCTCTGCAACTTCAAATATTGGTGATTTCTAACTTTTCTTGGATATAATAAAATGTTAGCTCTTTCGTAGATGCAGTATTTTCATCTTTTTCTGTTTTTATTTCCAGTGTGGGCTCTACTTTGCTTTTAGGTTGTGGTCACAGACTTTCAAGATTCAAGATTCAAGAGAGTTTATTGTCATGTGTCCCAGATAGGACAATGAAATTCTTGCTTTGCTTCAGCACAACAGAATTATAGAAGGCATGAATACAGAACAGATCAGTGTGTCCATATACCATTGTATAAATGTATGCCCACATGAATAAATAAACAGATAAAGTGCAAATTAACAGATAATGGGCTATTAATGTTCTGAGTTTTGTTTGAGTTGAGTTTAATAGCCTGATGGCTGTGGGGAAGTAGCTATTCCTGAACCTGGACGTTGCAGTCTTCAGGCTCCTGTACCTTCTACCTGAAGGTAGCAGGGAGATGTGTTTGTGGCCAGGATGGTGTGGGTCCTTGATGATGCTGCCAGCTTTTTTGAGGCAGCGACTGCGATAAATCCCCTCGATGGAAGGAAGGTCAGAGCCAATGATGGACTGGGCAGTGTTTACTACTTTTTGTAGTCTTTTCTGCTCCTGGGCGCTCAGGTTGCCGAACCAAGCCACGATGCAACCAGTCAACAAACTCTCTCTCTGCCCAGAGGCTAAAAGCCAGAATGAATTGATTATTCATAATACTTGCGCAGGTGAAACAGACAAAGAAGGGAATGTGGAAAATGATTGCCACCATCAGCTGCTTTAAGGCTGAAAGCAAATCTTCCCCATCATGTCTGGCACAAAGTTTGAATTGTGTAGGAAGGAACTGCAGATGCTGGTTTGAACCGAAGATAAAAAAGACAAAATGCTGGAGTAACTCAGCGGGACTGACAGCATCTCTGGAGAAAAGGAATAGGTGATGTTTCGGGTCGAGACCCCAGCTCAGTCCGCCTGGACCTACCTGATCTCCCGGTTTTCGAACAGTTTAATGCCCCGTCCCATTCCCACACTGACCTTTCTGTCCTCGGTCTCCTCCATTGACAGAGTGAGGCTAAATGCAAATTGGAGGAACAGCATCTCATATTTTGCTTGGACAGCTTACAACCCAGTGGTATGAATATTGATTTCTCTGACTTCAAATAACCCTTGATTCCCACCCTCTCCATCCCTCCCCCACCTAAGTCGTACCAACTTCAAAGTCGACTTGTTGACTCTCACTCAATGAGTCTGTACCCGATCTCACCTAGTAAACAGCTAACAACTTTATCATCGTTACTTTTTTGCATATCTTTCATTCTGTTCTATATCTCTCTCCATCACCATCTACATCTCTCGTTTCCCTCTCCCCAACTCTCAGTCTGAAGAAGGGTCTCGATCCGAAACGTCACCTATTCCTTTCCGCCAGAGATGCTGTCTGACCCGCTGAGTTAAGGGCCTGTCCCACCAGCATGCAACTCTATGCGATGAGCGCGACCTAACGTGGTCGCTTGAGCCGTCCGGCGTCGCGGGGCCGGTCCCACTTCGATCGCCGGAGCCATGCGGAATTGTGCGGAGTTCGTCCCGACATCGCGCGGGGCTCCGAAAAACTGACTGTTCAAAAATTCCGCGCGGCAACAGCTTGTCGGCTCACCTCGACGCATTACACACCGTCTCGATGTCGTGCCTCCATGACCCTCTCTGTAGGTGCCTCCGTGACCCTCTATGTGTGTGGCTCCGTGGCCCCTCTGTGTGTGTGCCTCTGTGCCCCTCTCTGTGTACCCCTCTCTGTCCTGGCGAACTTACCATTAAGACTTCGCTCCAAGTTCGCCTCACTTTGCGCTGCGTTGTGCCACTCACCCGACCTCCGCGCGGCCCTCGCTGCCGGTTTGGTCGCGCTTGCCGCATGCAGGTGCATGCTGGTGGGAATGGCCCTGTACAGGGGATCACCCAACCTCCGCGCGGCCCCCGCTTCTAGTTTGATCGCGCTCACCGCATGGAGTCAGATGCTGGTAGGACAGGCCCTTTACTCCAGCTTTTTGTGTCCTTACACAATTTGAATTAGTCAACAGGGATAACTGATGGGCTGAAGAGAACATGGCTTCGTTAAAGGTAAAAATTCACGATCCTAATGCAATAGCTAAGTTCCCAGCGATTTGCCTTATTTGCCATTATGAATGCAGTCTGTGCCACTTTAGGAAGCAACTGTTCTTTTCCTGTCATGTTATCGACTTTTGCAATCGGATAACAGAGACAGGTAACAAGCTCTCTCTCCCAGGCCCTAGGGTGATACCAGAGAGAACAAAGTGTGCGTGCCCTGTATATCACAGGAACACCCAAACCCAGGAGGCTGTAATAAAGATAAGGCAGGAAGAAATGGGATACCCCTTGATAATGGATCAGGGCTGCAGATGCGGCTGATATTAAACCATGACAATTCACAGGAAGTAAAACAATCTGCTTTCTGTTCCAAAATACATTAACGGAGATTTATATTATATCCCCTGAACCAAGCTAAAATTATATAAAGCATTGAAATGAACAGGGCTTCAGAGCAATACAGCAGCAATAGTTGCTGAAGTATGTTGTTAAAACGAAATCTTGTTATCGCACAATTTCAGATTTACACTAATGCTTTCATAAACTAGAGCCAGCTTGTTTGCACACTTGTTCTGAAGCTTGCTACTGTAATCACTCAGCACCTGAGTCCACATGGATAGGTTTGTAGTTCATTTAATTTCCAGTTCAAGTGTCCTTTGTGCCGATATATTCCATGCAAGAGTATTGTTCGGCAAAGGTTCATCACAGCAGCATGGATGCATGAAGGTGCAAATAAAGGCTACAGATGTGCCTAGGAGTGGAACAAACTGCAACTGACTGGGAAGAGGGCTTTGTAAATTCAGGGAGGAAATATTATTAAAAATAGTCTCGTACATGGTTATCCACATTTAGAATCCGGAGTATATCATGAATATCACTTGTCTTCAGAAAACTGCATTTATTTAAACATAATTAGAGATTTCAAAACACTATTTTTACAGCGCTCTTGCATTAACTGATAAAGCGTGAATGTGGAATTACACAAACACTAAATCTGATTCATATGTGAAAATTACTATTTTCAACAATTAGCAGAATTTCATTGCAACTATTCAGCTATAAGATATATTAATCAATTTACCATTCTCTCAATTTTTCAACTAATATCATTTCAGCAATTGCTTTGAATAGTGTTCAGCGGTTGTATTCAGATGAAGGTTACTCATTTTATGAATCTCTATTAATTTACAGATAATTAAAAAACATTAGACTTTGCAAGAAAACCATTGAATGAGGTACCTACTACTCAGATAGAGGCAAAGTAACTTCAGTGTTAGCAAATAGTATATCCAACAGGGATGGACATGTTTACAACAATATAGAGAGTCACAGAGTGATACAGTGTGGAAACAGGCCCTTCCACCCAACATGCCCACACCGGCCAACATGTCCCAGCTACACTAGTCCCACCTGCCTGCATTTGGTCCATATCCCTCCAAACTTGTCCTATCCATGTAAGGATGACACAGAGGTGCTGGAAAACTGGAGCGTGGCAAATGTTGTGCCTCATTTTAAGAAGGGCTGCAGGGAAAAGGTTGGGAACTACAGGCCAGTGAGCCTGATATCTGTGGATGGATATTTGCCAGAGAGTATTCTCAGCGATAAGATATAGGTGCATTTCGATGGACAAGGGCTGATTAGGGATAGTCTGCACGGTTTTGTACGTGGGAGATCGTATCTCATGAATATGATTCCTTTTTGAAAATGTGACCAAAATGATTGATGAGGGCAGAACTGTAGATGTTGTATACTTGGATTTCAGCAAGGCATTTGACAAGGTTCCGCATGCTAGGCTGCTCTGGAAGGTTAGAAGGCATGGGATCCAAGGAGAGGGAGCCGACTAGAGAGAAAATTGGTTTCATGGAAGGAAACAGAGGGTGATGGTGGAATGTTGTTTTTCGGAAAGGGGGCCTGTGACTAGTGGTGCGTCTTAGGGTTCGGTGCTGGGCCTATTGCTGTTTGTCATCTATATTAATTATTTGGATGAGAATGTGCAAGGCATAATTAGCAAGTTTGCAGATGACACTAAAGTGGATGGTACTGTAGATAGTGAAGATGGTTGTCAAAAATTGCAGCAGGATCTTGATCAGTTGGGCAGGTGGGCTGAGGAATGTTTGATGGAATTTAATATAGAGAAGTGCGAGGAGTTGAATTTTGAGAATTCTAGCAAAGGTAGGACCCACACAGTAAGGCTCTGGGAAATGTTGTGGAGCAGAGGGATCTAGGAGTGCAGGTATATAGTTCCTTGAAAATGGCATCACAGGTGTATATGGTAGTCAAGAAGGCTTTTGGTACATTGGCCTTCAACAGATGAAGCATTGAGTATAGAAGGTGGGTGGTAATGGTTGTATAAGACATTGGTGAGGCCACATTTAGAGCCACGTTTGTATTTAATTTTGATCACCATGCTTTAGGAAATAAGTTGTTAAGCTGGAAAGGGTGCAGAGAAGATTTGAGATAATATTGCCAGGATTCGAGGGCTTGACCTGTAAGGAGAGGCAGTGCAGGCTAGCACATTAGAATTGTGTTCAGATTTGGTCACCATGTTTTAGGAAAGATGTTGGCAAGGTGGAAAGGATGCAGAAAAGATTTACGAAGATATCTCCAGGACTCGAGGGCCTTAGCTAGGGAGAGGATGAGCAGGCTAGGACTTTATTCCTTGAAGCGCAGGAGGATGAGAGGTGACCTTATAGAGGTGTACAAGATCATGAGAGGAATAGATTGTGTAAATGCTAAGTCTTTTGCCCAGGGAAGAGGATTCAAGACCAAGAGGACATAGGTTTAATGTGAGGGGGGAAAATAATTAATAGGAACCTAACTTCTCTTAGCAAAAGGTGGTGGCTATATAGAATAAGGTGCTGGAGGAGGCAGTTGAGGCAAGTACTATCATAATGTTTAAGAGACATTTGGACAGGTACATGGATAGAATAGGTTTAATGATTCAATTTTACTTCGGAGTCACGTGAGTGACTACGTGAAGATGCCCCGCCAGGCGCATGCGCGTCATTACGTCCGACGCATGGCGCACCGACGGGCTGGAGAGCGCAGCTCCACCAGCGGTAAGTAACAAACCGGCAGGTAAGTGATTATAACAACTTTCTGCGGGTACTTAAACTCTGTAAGGCTGGTTCAGGAGCCAGCGGGAGTGCTCTCAAAATGGAGAGAGTAGTGAAAAAGAGTGCTGCCGTTCGCAGTAAGATATTTACTCGCGGGACCACGGTTAGTGAACGTAAGTCGGGCAGGAAAATACCGGCTGCGGTAACGCCGGTTCCGAGGACGCGGACTGCAGAACCGCCGGCAGCTCAAATGCCTGCATCAACTCCGGTGCCTCAGGGCGCTGTGGCCACTCCAGTAGGGAGGAAGGCTAAACGGAAGTCGGTCAGGCCCGTTTATTCAGACGCGTCTGACCAAGAAGACTCCCCTCCTTCCACCAAGAAGGTCTGGGGACGTCTTGATAAAATGGAGAAGATGATAGAAAGAATGATGAAGCATGAATTCGGGGTCGCATACCGCCAGGATTCCCCAACAACGTTCTGGAACAGCCTCAGTCAGAGGCCCGTATGGCGAGGAGGACGTCCAGCACGCCTACGAGTTCCAGTGGGAATCCCCCTCACCAGCACCTTGTTTAGGGCTAGAGCAAGGCTCGGGAGAGCCAGTGCAGGAGGATTCTGACCCTGAAGTTGGTGTCGCTGCTCTTGTGCATACAGCAAGGCACATGAGCCATGCTCCAGGTGTCCCGGATGTGGCCAGAAATGTTGCCATTCCGGAGGGGACTGGTGACGCCATGGAGGATAATCTGGCCAGCAACATCAACTATATGGCCTCTCACCAGCTCCAGGACTCTATCATGGAGGAAACATCAACTCGTTACCAGACACTTGTTAACTGTGTGTCGCTCAAGGTGCCCACCGTGAACTCGGCCATCTGGGCACAAATGAGCTCGTCGATGAGGGGGCAGGAGCTCCGTTTCCAGAGAGTCCTCAAATTGGTGGGAGTGGGGATCACAGCATTTGGGCGAATGGTCCAAGGAGCACCAATGTCAGGAACTCAGCAGGATATGTTGGCCCTGCTGTGCAACGCTCATTTTGAGATAAATTGTATCCGGAAAATCGGCATCAAGCCGACATTGAATCCACGCTTCGTGGCTCTCTGTACGTCCTCCAACATCCAGGCGCCAAATCTTTTATTCGGTGAAGACCTGGCAAAACAGGTTAAAGACCTAGAGGAAGAGGACAAAACCATTGGCCTCATTAAGACCTACACACCCTTGGCCAGGATACCACCTCGCAGGGCTATTCCATTCAGGCGGGCTTCAGATGCCGGAGCAGGTCCAAGCAGAGGGTTGCCAGTTGTATGCCGTCCATATGCATCTGTGCTCAACCCCAACATGGCCAGAAGATTGAGAAGTTCGAAGTCGGCTATGGAGGTACGGGTAACTGATTCAGTCCACGATATATCCTCGGGGGAACAACCTCCGATTGAGGATAGGTTGCAATTGTTTTATGGTGCATGGTGCTGCATAACATCTGATCTGTTTATACTGAACAGTGTCCAGGGGTCTCGAATTAAGTTTATGTCAGGAATACATCCACCTGCACAAAATATACCTAGTCGGGTATCGTTTTTTTCAGGACCAGAAACTACAGGTAAATGATGAAATTGGGGTTTTATTCCAAAAAGGGGTAATAGAAAGGACGGAATATCAGCCTCAACAATTTGTGTCCAATATATTCCCCAGGCAGAAAAAGGATGGTGGGTGTCGAGTCATTCTGGACCGAACCCGGTTAAATTCTTATGTCCAGTATAGGCATTTTAAAATGGATACTTTCAGTGCTGCTAAGCAGTTGTTATCAAAAGGTTGTTAAATGGCAACCATAGATCTGAAAGATGCATATTATTCAGTACCAAGTCATCATCAGTGCCGTAGATATTTGAAATTTAGTTGGATGGGACAGTTGTGGCAATTTAAAGCATTGCCCAATGGGTTAACCTCAGCTCCTAGGTTGTTTACAAAATTGTTGAAACCAGTTCTGGCGCTACTCCGTGCCCAGAATCACATTGTGATGGCTTATTTAGATGATATTTTAATTGTAAGCACCATTCAGGAAGCAGCTGAGGAGTCTGTTTCAGCAACCGATTTAATCCAACAAAGCAGGCCAGGTTTGGCCGGAACCAAAGTAAGCTTTAAAGCATACCCCGTTGACCAGACGTTATGTGTAGTTATGCACCCGAGTCAATATATCGAGGTAACTAAGAGTCTCAGAGGCACTGAAACAGCAATGCTCATCAGCCATAAAAAAACTCATAAAAAGGTGTCAGTACAAACTATTTCTAGATGGTTAAAGTAGGTTTTGGATTGTGCTGGAGTAGACACTCATGTGTTTAAATCTCACTCCACCAGGGTGGCATCAACATCCGCAGCGAAGGCACAGGATGTGATTCTAGATCAAATCCTCGGGGATGCAGGATGGTCCAGGGAGTCGACGTTTTCCAAGTTTTATGACAAACCTGTCCTGACAGTGCAAGGTTTTGGGCATGCTGCTTTGGGTTCCGTTTGATTTATTTTGTAAATTTCATTTGTAATTTCCCCCTGGGATAGAGGGGTTATTACTGTTTTGTTTATTATTAAAATGTTTATTGAATAATTTAAGCAATGTTCAATACATGATTTGTTCAATCCTGTGTCAACTGAAGCAGTGTGTCGTATGGAACTGGATCTACGGCATGAAATCACAGAGCTTTGAAATCTTCACGTAGTCACTCACGTGACTCTGAAGTAAAATAGTAAGATTAAACGATAACTTACCAGTTTGAAGTTTGATCTTTATTTTATGAGGAGTTAAGGTGAGGGATTACGTGCCCTCCGCTCCCGACCCTCATAATCGCAAAGATAATCGGTTGTTCTAGTCTTCTCAGTCTTACTATATCACTTTGACTATAGTTACTGTATTTCACGCCGCTGCTTTGAAGTATGACGCGCATGCGCCTGGCGGGGCTTCTTCACGTAATCCCTCATCGTAACTCCTCATAAAATAAAGATCAAACTTCAAACTGGTAAGTTCTCATTTAATCTCACTATTATCCTTTATTGTCACATGGTACAATACTGCAAAATTCTTTGTTTTGCATAAAATACACAAAGAGTCGCCACGTTTCTGCACTGATTAAAGGGCCTGTCCCACTTACGCAATTTTATTCAGCGACTGCCACCACCCGTCATAGTCGCAGCAGGTCGGCGAAAATGTTCCAAATATTCGGCCACCTGCTGCGACTATGACGGGTGCCGGCAGTCCCCGAAAAAAATCGGGTAAGTGGGACAGGCCCTTAATTTACACAATTGCTCATTAGAGTCATATTGGTTCCTCTGTTCTCCGCAGGCCCACAGCTGGGTTCTCAGTGCTCCCCCCGCCGGGTCCCTCTTCGTTCGGCCCATCCTCAACTAGACTGCTCACTCCACAGCTCGACCTCAGCCCGACTGCCTGGTCGATCAGCTCCGCAGCACAACTTCCAGATTTAGAGAGTGATGGGCCAAAGACGGGCAGATGGGACCAAGGTGGGCCGAGGGGCCTGATTCCACGCTGTATGACTTGATGACTACATGGCCCTTTGTCCCACCGAGTCCCCACCAACCAGCAATCACCCCGTACGCTAACATTACACACTAGGGACAATGTTACCAAAACTAATTAGCCTACAAATCTGTAAGTCTTTGGATGTGTGAGGAAACCAGAGCACCTGGAGAAAACTCACACCCATAGTCAAGATTCAAGTGAGTTTATTGTCATGTGTCCCAGATAGGACAATGAAATTCTTGCTTTGCTTCAGCACAACAGAACATAGTAGCCACGAACACAGAACAGGCCAGTGTGTCCATATACCATTATATAAATATATACACACATGAATAAATAAACTGATAAAGTGCAAATAAACAGATTATGGGCTATTAATGTTCAGAGTTTGGCCGAGCCAAGTTTAATAGCCTAATGGCTGTGGGGAAGTAGCAATTCCTGAACCTGGTCATTGCAACCTTCAGGCTCCTGTACATTCTATCTAAAGGTAGCAGGGAGATGAGTGCGTGGCCCGGACGGTGTGGGTCCTTGATGATGCTGCCAGCCTTTTTGAGCAGCGACTGCGATAGATCCCCTCGAAGGGAGGTCAGAGCCGATGATGGACTGGGCAGTGTTTACTACTTTTTGTAGTCTTTTCCACTCCAGGGCGCTCAAGTTGCCGAACCAAGCCACGATGCAACCAGTCAGCAAGCTCTCTACTGTGCACCTGCAGAAGTTAGAGAGAGTCCTCCTTGACATACTGACTCTCCGTAATCTTCTCAGGAAGTAGAGCCGCTGATGTGCTTTCTTTATGATTGCATCAGTGTTCTCGGACCAGGAAAGATCTTCACAGATGTGCACGCCCAGGAATTTGAAGCTCTTGACCATGAAGTCAGGATAGGACTCGGGTCTCTGGCGCTGTAAGACAGCAACTCTACCGCTGCGCCATGGTGCCAACATCTGAAAGATGTCCTATACGATTTGTCTGATATCATAATTCTACACAGGTAAAATTTATTTAATGAAAAATAATTAAAATGTAACCTCTAACCTCACTCCTATAATTGTGGCCAACCATTTTTTTAAATCTTATTAAATATTATTTTGGAAAAGAGAAATATTATGCAGTGAACCAATATGGTAACATTTTAAAGGATTTTAGAAAAGTCTGGTGTTAAATTTACATAGATATGTAGATAGGAAGATAGACACAAAATGCTGGAGTAACTCAGCGGGACAGGCAGCATTTCTGGAGAGAAGGAATGGGTGATGTCAGACTGAAGAAGGATATCGACCCGAAACATCTCGCCTTCCTTCTCTCCGTAGATGCTGCCTGTTCCGCTGAGTTACTCCAGCACTTTGTGTCTATCTTCGGTTTAAACCAGCATCTGCAGTTCCTTCCTACACATGTAGATAGGAAGGATTTAGAGGAGCTGTGGGCCAAACACAGGCAAATGGAACTCGCCCAATATATCAATTTGATTTGTATGGGCAAAGTGGGCCGAAGGGCCTGCTCCTGTACAGTACAGCTCGATAACTCTAAGACACTGATCACATAACACCAAGTCACCTGTATCATCAAATAGAATGAAGGTGAGATTAATAATACTTCTGCATGAAATAACTTCAAATAAAATGTAGGTGAAGAATTTAACTGGCAAATTTAAAACATAATGCATTGCTTTTCGACTGTTTTCATATTGTGAAGAGAAACAAAACTACAGTTAACCTTTTCAGTTTCTCAGACTCAATGAAAATGTTATTAAAATTAACTGTTAGATTAACATGGATTCAAGAACATGCAAACCTTTCAAGAGAAGCAATGCATTAATCATGGCAGCATATAGCCATATAACCATATAACAATTACAGCACGGAAACAGGCCTTCTCGGCCCTTCCAGTCCGTGCCGACCATTCATTTTCCCCTAGTCCCATCTACCTGCACTCAGACCATACCCCTCCATTCCCTTCCCGTCCACATACCTATCCACTTTACTTTTAAATGTTAAAATCGATCCTGCCTCCACCACTTCTGCTGGAAGATCATTCCACACAGCCACCACTCTCTGAGTAAAGAAGTTCCCCCTCATGTTACCCCTAAACTTCTGTCCCTTAATTCTCATGTCATGCCCTCTTGTTTGAACTTCCCTACCCTCAATGGGAAAAGCTTATCCACGTCAACTCTGTCTATCCCTTTCATCATTTTAAAGACCTCAATCAAGCCCTCCTTAACCTTCTGCGCTCCAAAGAATAAAGACCTAACTTGTTCAACCTTTCTCTGTAAATTAGTTGCTGGAACCCAGGCAACATTCTAGTAAATCTCCTCTGTACTCTCTCTATTTTGTTGACATCCTTCCTATAATTAGGTGACCAAAATTGTGCACCATACTCCAGAATTGGTCTCACCAATGCCTTGTACAATTTTAACATTACTTCCCTACTCCTATATTCAATGCTCTGATTTATAAAGGCCAGCACACCAAAAGCTTTCTTTACCACCCTATATACATGCGATTCCACCTTCAGGGAACTATGCACAGTTATTCCTAGATCCCTCTGTTCCACAGCATTGCTCAATCCCCTACCATTTACCATGTACGCCCTATACGAGTAATTGCAATGAGCTGACATGCAAGACATGAAGCTTGTGAATGAAATATATGAGTGATGCATTTGGAATAAATAAGCCTACATGAAATCCTAAAATAATGCAACTGACAGGATATTAACGACTAAATATTAGAAGCAATGCAGAATAGGTCTAGAATAGATTATATTAGAAACCCCGCAAAAGCAGAGTCAGGACAGGAGAATGCTTTAGATCGAAGCTAGACACTAAAAGTTGGAGTAACTCAGCGGGTCAGACAGCATCTCTGGAGAAAAGGAATAGGTGACGTTTTCGGATTACTTTTCAGTCTGAAATAGGGACTCAACCCAAACGTCGCCTATTCCTTCTCTCCAGAGATGCTGCCTGTCCCGCTGAGTTACTCCAGCATTTTTGTGTCTATCTTCAGTTTAAACCAGCATCCGCAGTTCCTTCCTACACATACTGTTTTAGATCCTTTGGTGTTCGTAAAAGGTATCCTCTTTTTGGTTCTTTCACTTTGAGCAGTTTTGAATGAGGTACTAATTTCATGAAAATGGGGGATTGTCATTAGCCAATCAAGAGATTTTTAAAATGTAAAACATTACATTTATTCAGCAAAAGGACGTTGCCTCTCTTTTGAGTATTTGTTGTCAAAATTCTAATGAAAGCGTCACAAATGCAGATAGAGACAAAATGCTGGAGTAACTCAGCGGGACAGGCAGCATCTCTGCCGAGAAGGAATGGGTGACGTTTCGGGTTGGGAACCTTCTTCAGACTTCAGACATCATCACAAATGCAGCTTATTGTTTTATCTGTGCTCATCTGGGCCATACGTGAGGTTCTGATGCACTGATTAATTCTGCAGGAAGAAAGCATCCAGCAAGGGCTCAGCCAGCAGAGTATTGGACCTCCACTCCCGCATACATAGAATACCTGACAGGGAATTTACTTTTTAAACACGAGTTATGCCAACAGCAATGTAGTGAAAAGCGTGGATAGAGTGGATGTGGAGAGGATGTTTCCACTAGTGGGAGAGTCTAGGGCTAGAAGTTATAGCCTCAGAATTAAAGGATGTTCCTTTAAGGAGATGAGGAGCCATTTCTTTAGTCAAAAGGTGGTGAATGTGTGGATTTCTTTGCCGCAGAAGGCTGTGGAGTCCATCAATTGATATTGTTAATGCAGAGATGGATAGATTCTTGATTTGTATGAGTGTCAGGGGTTATGGGGAGAAGGCAGGAGAATAGAGAATTCACTGAAGATTAGAAGGATGAGGGGGATCTAAAGGGCCTGTCCAACCAGCATCCGACTCCATGCGATGAGCGCGACCAAACCGGCAGCGAGGGCCGCGCGGAGGTCGGGTGAGTGGCGCAACACGGCGCAAAGCGAGGCGAACTTGGAGTGAAGTCTTAAAGGTAAGTTCGCCAGGACAGAGAGGGGCACACAGAGAGGGGCACAGAGGCACACACAGAGAGGGCCACGGAGCCACACACATAGAGGGTCACAGAGGCACCTACAGAGAGGGTCACGGAGGCACGACGTCGAGACGGTGTGTAATGCGTCGAGGCTACTGCGAGCCGACAAGCCGTTGCCGCGCGGAATTTTTGAACATGGTCAGTTTTTCGATGTCGGGACGAACTCCGCACAATTCCGCACGGCTCCGGCGATCGAAGTGGGACCGGCCCTGCGACGCCGGACGGCTCAAGCGACTGCTCATCGCATAGAGTTGCATGCTGGTGGGACAGGCCCTTTATAGAAACATATACAATTATAAAAGGACTGGACAAGCTAGATGCAGGAAAAATGTTCCCAATGTTGGGCGAGTCCAGAACCAGGGGCCACAGTCTTAGAATAAAGGGGAGGTCATTTAAGACTGAGGTGGGAAAAAACGTTTTCACCCAGAGAGTTGTGAATTTAAGGGAATTCCCTGCCACAGAGGGCAGTGGAGGCCAAATCACTGGATGGATTTAAAAGAGAGTTATATAGAGCTCTAGGGGCTAGTGGAGTCAAGGAATATGGGGAGAAGGCAGGCACGGGTTATTGATAGGGGACGATCAGCCATGATCGCAATGAATGGCAGTGCTGGCTCGAAGGGCCGAATGGCCTCCTCCTGCGCCTATTTTCTGTTTCTATGTGATGGGGAGGGATAGATCAGCCATGATTGAATGGTGGGGTAGACTTGATGGGCTGAATGGCCTAATTATGCTCCTATCACTCATGACCTCATGACCCATGTGTAATGAAACTCGCGGAGCATCTCATCAGATTGGAGGATTCTGACACACTCCTGCATAGCTAAAGACGGTGTTCAGTAAAGTAGACACCGTCTGAAGAAGTCTCAACCTGAACCTTCACGTATCCGCCTCCTCCAGGGATGCTGCTTGAACTGCTCAGTTACTCCACTACTTTATGTCCTCTGATGTTGTTCAGTAATTATTGGTTAACATGCTATTGAAAATGCTATTGCATCTCACCCAATAAGCTATAATAGTCACAGTTTTATAAATAAGATCAGAACGGGCGGCACGGTGGCGCAGCGGTAGAGTTGCTGCCTTACAGCGCTTGCAGCGCCAGAGACCGGGGTTCGACCCTGACTTCCGGTGCTGTCTGTACGGAGTTTGTACGTTCTCCCCGTGACCTGCGTGGGTTTTCTCCGAGATCTTCGCTTTCCCCCCCACACTGCAAAGACATACAAGTTTGTAGATTAATTGGCTTGCTGTAAATGTAAAATGTCCCTAGTGTGTGTAGGGCAGTGTTAATGTGTGGGGATCGCTGGTCGGCGCAGACTCGGTGGGCCGAAGGGCCTGTTTCCGCGCTGTATCTAACTTAAACTAAATTAACCTAAACTTCTACTTTGATCACGATGGCAAGAATTGAACCATTGTGTGCTGTGGTGGGCTGAGCTCTGCAGACAGCAAGTTTCTGTGTTAGTCTTTTAACTACAGATGCGCAGGTGTTCAAATAAATCGTATCAGAGAAACACCCGCAGACACTTGCTTTCTTGTTTTATCGCACCATTTCCCCACCCTGATGAATTTATTGCTCAATTTGCACATAAGTGACCATGTCCTTGTTTTACCAATAGGTCTCAGTCCAACGTGTCATTGTTAGTGTCACCTTAGCTCCAGTTGCTTGGTCTGGTGAAAACAGATCGTTAGCACTGCTTGTACAAGGCAAGTCTCTTTAGCCACCTCTTTGGTAATAACTTAGTGATTAATACCTTCACTGTTCCTAGACTGTTGCTATTGTCTAAGACTCTGTTATCAAGCACTCAGCTTACCATTCTTCTGTAACGTCAGTCATAGAGTCACAGTCAGAGTGTCATTCAGCACAGAATCAGACCCTTCAGCCCACATCGTCCATGCCAACTAAAGGGCCTGTCCCACTGCAGCGACCTAATTGGCCAGTTTAGAAGAATTTGCGCTCGACTCATACTCGCAGCATGGTCGACACGAGGTCCTAAGACGTCTTTGTAACTCTCCTTCATGCTCAAGAGTAGTTCCCGCGTACTCGAGGCCTCAGTTAGGTCGCCGCTTTTTTTTTAGCAAGCTGAAAAATGCCCATTAGTAAAAAAGGTCGCCATGGGCAATTTTTTTAACCCGTAGGTTTAGTCGAGGTAGGTCATAGTAGGTCGCAATGCTATCGTAGGGCATTGAAGGTAGTCGAAGGTAATAGCTTGTTGATAAACAAAAAGCTAAGTAAATCACTAAACTATATTAAAAGTCAGAAGTCCCCACAACTTCTCCCCCCCTTCTCTCCATCCCCCCCCCCCCCCCGTACTCTCTAAAGGACTTACCGTTATTGTGCCAGCCATCTTTTACCTTCCTCTTTATCGCTCCCCCACTTTCCCTGGCCCCCGCCTTTGCAATGTATTTGTGCATGTGCATGTGTGTGTGTGTGTGTGCGTGTGTGCGTGTGTGTGTGTGTGTGTGTGTGCGTGTGTGTGCCCGTGCGCCTCAATGAGACCACGAGGTCGCGTAATTTGCGTGCCAAGGACACATAAGTGGGACAGGCCCTTTACTCTCCATGGACCGGTCCAAGCTTCTTTTAAATGTTATAGTACCTGCCTCAACTACCTCCACTGGCATTCCATTCTATCTACATGCTACCCTCTAAGTGAAAATGTTGCCCCTCAGGTTCATATTAAACTGTGTTAAAGAAGGAACTGCAGATGCTGGAGAATCGAGGGTTACACAAAAGCTGGAGAAACTCAGCGGGTGCAGCAGCATCTAAGGAGCGAAGGAGATGGGTGGCGTTTCGGGTCGAGACCCTTCTTCCTCATATTAAACTTTGCCCCTTTCACCTTAAACATATATCCTCTGGTTCTTGATTCCCCTTTTCTTGGTAAGGAGATTATGTACATTCACCCTTTCTATTCTCCTTTGTACATCCCTAGAAGATCAGCCCTCAACCTCTTGCACCCTAAGGAATAAAGGCAAAGCCTGCACAAACTTTCCCTATAGCTCAAGCCCGTCCTCATCACACCAATGAAATGCCACTTGAAGATCTCAACAGCATTAACCTCAGCACTAGGGGTGTTCCACAGCTTCAGTCCTGACTTGACTGTTTACCAGTCCATGCCTACCTGCCTGATACTGGTCCATTTGCGCTGCAGTAGTGTTGAGATGACCTTTTAATATTCCATTTGACACTTCATCTTTTTCAAGAAATTTGTTCTCCGTAGCCTCTTTCAGTGGTGGAGAATTCATTTCTTTAATAGAGTATTATGTTTCATTGCATGACACATGCGGAAAATATTGTAGACACTATTGATAAGTGCAGGTGTCAGAGGTCATAGGGAGAAGGCAGGAGAATGGGGTTAGGAGGGAGAGATAGATCAGCCATGATTGAATGGCGGAGTAGACAATGGGCCGAATGGCCTAATTCTACTCCTTTCACTTATGACCCCATGACCTTATGTATCTGGGTTGTGGTACTGGTATTGGTTTGTATTGTTTCTGAGTTCACATCATTATTTTGTTTTTGTGAGCAATGCTGAATGCTGAGTTTAAGTTACAACTTAATCAAACAGTCTACATCTTCTGTGGGATGCTTCTAAACATTAACAACATATCGGCTCTAGGTACAATGTTCTGCTTTCTTTACCGAGTGCTTGCCAGCAAAGGCAGGTGACAGCCAATGAGCAACATGCAGACTATTGCGTCCACATCATTCATCAAGTACCTATTTTCCTCTCTATCACGAGACATAATTCTATTTTGTTACACTAACTTTCATCTGCTACATACCCATCAAGCCATTGCCTGGACCCAAACAGTTATTTATTTTCCCCCCAAGTTAGGCACACTATACACTTTTATTTGTTAAAGAAGGAACTGCAGATGCTGGAGAATCGAGGGTTACACAAAAAGCTGGAGAAACTCAGCGGGTGCAGCAGCATCTAAGGAGCGAAGGAGATAGGCGACGTTTCGGGTCAAGACCCTTCTTCAGACTGGTCAGGGATCAGGGAAACGAGAGATATGGACGGTGATGTGGAGAGATAAGGAACAATGAATGAAAGATATGCAAAAAAGTATCGATGATAAAGGAAACAGGCCATTGTAAGCTGTTTGTAGTGTGAAAATGAGAAGCTAGTGCGACTTTGGTGCGGGAGAGATAGAGAGAGAAGGAATGCCAGTGCCCGAGGGCTGAGGGAGAGATGGGAAGGGGAGGAGGCAGCAAGGGTTAACAGAATTGAGAAAATTCAATGTTTAAGCCCAGAGGATGCAGACTCCCCAAGCGGAATATGAGGTGCTGTTCCTCCAACTTGCGGTGTTGCTCACTCTGGCCGTGGAGGAGGCCCAGGGCCGAGAGGTCGGATACGGAATGGGAGGGGGAGTTGAAGTGCTGAGCCACCGGGAGGTCGGGTTGGTTATTGCGGACCGAGCGGAGGTGTTCGGCGAAACGATCGCCCAGCCTCCGCTTGGTCTCACCGATATAGATCAGCTGGCATCTGGAGCAACGGATGCAGTAGATGAGGTTGGAGGAGGTGCAGGTGAACCTCTGTCGGACTTGGAAGGACTGCTTGGGTCCCTGAAAGGAATGGGGGGGGAGGTGAAGGGACTAGTGTAGCATCTCTTGCGGTTGCAAGGGAAAGTGCCCGGGGAAGGGGTGGAGCGGGAGGGAAGGGAAGAATTGACAAGGGAGTTGCGGAGGGAGCGGTCTTTGCGGAAGGCAGACGGGGGGGAGATGGGAAGATGTGGAGAATGGAGGGGTCACGTTGCAGGGGTCACGTTGGATACACTTTTATTTGTTCCTTAGGACATAGAATAACACTGCACAGGAATGTGCCCCGTTCAAACTCCGCCGCTCTAGACGCTGTAGCTGAAACCCACTAATCCAGACAGCATTCTAGTAATCCTCCTCTGCACCCTCTCCAGTCCCCACATCCTTCCTGTAATGTGTGCATGCAATAATCCAAATGTAGCTGAAACAAAGTCTTATTGAACTGCGTCATATCTTGCAGACTTTTATATTCAATGCCCCTGCCAATGAAGGCCAGCATACCATACGCCTTCTTTACCACCCTATCTACTTGTTCTGCCACCTCCAGTGAGCTATGAACTTGGACAGTAGCTGTTAATTAGCTAATTAGCCAAACTGTGACATTTGCCTTTAAAAGAATTCTTCCCGTTCGCATTCAAATCTCAACACTCGAGACTTACCAACTCTTGAGACTTGCCTTTTAATTCCTTCCCGCTCTCCCTGCAAATCCTGACAGGTCATAAGATCATAAGATCATGTGATAGTAGCAGAATTACGCCATTTGGCCAGTCAAGTCTACGGCCATTCAATCATGTGTTAAAGAAGGAACTGCAGATGCTGGAGAATCGAGGGTTACACAAAAGGCTGGAGAAACTCAGCGGGTGCAGCAGCATCTAAATGGCCTGTTCTACCAGCATGCAACTCTATGCAATGAGCGCGACCTAACGTGGTCGCTTGAGCCGTCCGGCGTCGCGGGGCCAGTCCCACTTCGATCGCCGGAGGCGTGCGGAATTGTGCGGAGTTCGTCCTGACATCGCGCAGGGCTCCGAAAAACTGACTATATTCAAAAATTCCGCGTGGCAACGGCTTGTTGGCTTGCAGTCGCCACGACGCATTACACACCGTCTCGACGTCGTGCCTCCGTGACCCTCTCTGTAGGTGCCTCCGTGACCCTCTATGTGTGTGGCTCCGTGGCCCTCTCTGTGTGTGCCTCTGTGCCCCTCTCTGTCCTGGCGAACTTACCTTGAAGACTTCGCTGCAAGTTCGCCTCACTTTGCGCCGCGTTGTGCCACCCACCCGACCTCCGCGCGGCCCTCGCTGCCGGTTTGATCGCGCTTGCCGCACGCAGGCGCATGCTGGTGGGAACGACCCTGTACAGGGATCACCCGACCTCCGCACGACCCCCGCTTCTAGTTTGATCGCGCTCATCGCATGGAGTCGGATGCTGGTAGGACAGGCCCTTAAGGAGCAAAGGAGATAGGCGACGTTTCGGGTCGAGACCCTTCTTCAGAGTCAGGCTATTCAATCATGGCTGATCTACCTCTCCCTCCTAACCCCATTCTCCTGCCTTCTCCCCATAACCCCTGACACCCTTACATTCTGCTATCTTCTCAATTCTTACAGTCTATTGAAATAGATTGAAATTGTAATGAGTCTTAGATTACTTTTTCCAACTAATAAAAGCAATCCAAGTTTTTGTCCAAGAAATACACTATTTTACTTTCTCTGTGTCAAGGTTTTAATAATTGGTTGGAGGAAAGTAAGCTATGGAATTGGAGGTGAACTAGTAAAATACAATTGCTGACTTTGCACCTGCATATCTGTAAATACTTTAAACGTTTGTCTGTGAACGATACCACATGAATGAAATATACTAAATTAAAGCAGTGTGTGAGTCACAGGTTACAGTGAAGTACCTCTTATATCTGTAGGTTTTGTGTATCAAAGCTCCATCATCTGGAGTTTCAAATGACCATCATCCTTCCACCACACCCTCCACACCATTAAACGTTTCCGCCACAGATCTTAGTTCCTTTGTGTGTGAGTGCAATCTTTGTGCGTGGTCATTTTCTTTTAAAGAAAGGCAGTTTTCTGCCTGCCTGGGACATTATGTAAAATCTGTGACACAGAAAACACATGTTTCAGGAGATCCTCCATGATGCTCACCTGAACTTACTGAGTGGAGAACTTTGGTCTCTCTATTGGCTTGAAGCTACATTAAATCATCAGGTCACAGGTTTTGCAAATTCTTATCCTTCCTCTCATACTTACTCCCCCCTCAACGATTACCTTCATCACTTTCCTCCCCTCCATACCTGGTCCTTTCATCTTTCCTACTTTCTTTCGCTCCTCTTCAGCTAACTAACCCGTCCCCTCACGTTTCCATCATCTCCCTGTTCAACTTCATTAGCTCGGAAGGTCCAATGGTCCTGACCTGAAACGTCACTGATTCCTTTTCTCCAGAGATGCTGTCTACTCCGTTGAGTTACTCCAGCAATTCGTGTCTATCTCCTTAGCTCCTCTGAGCCATGAACCCTAACCTTTTTTGATTTCAATAAAACACTTCACCTTGGTACCCTGAACAACCCAAGAGTTTGACCAACATATTCATGCATTCATTCCTGTCTTGCCTGCTTCATGCTTGGTAAATAGAATAATCTAGAATTTAAAAGAACACTTGTCACCATGTAGCATCAAAATATGACAAGCCAAATTTTGCTTTGTTCAAAGTTTCTGCTGAATATCAAAGTTCAACAAGTTACCAATTAGAATAAATACAAAATGCACTGAAGTTTTATAGAGTCATAGAGTGATACAGTGTTGAAACAGGCACCTTCAGCCCAACTTGCCCATACCGGTCAACATGTCCCAGCCACACTAGTCCCACCTGCCCACGTTTGGTCCATATCCCTCCAAACCAGTCCTATCCATGTACCTGTCTAACTGTTTTTTTAACTTTGACATAGTCCCAGCCTGAACTACCTCCTCTGGCAGCTCGTTCCATACATCCACCAGCCTTTGTGTGAAAAAAGTACCCCTCAGATTCCTATTCAATCTTTTCCCCTTTACCTTAAAGCTATGTCCTCTGGTTCTTGATTCACCTACTCTGGGCAAGAGATGCTTCATCTACCCAATCTATTCCTCATGATTTTATACACCTCTTCAAGATATTGATGTTTATTAAATATATAATCTATATAGGTGTATATTTGTGAGTATGTGTACATACAGTACACACAGTGAACAGTTTTTGTCTCCCTTGTTTATTATATTGTTTACAGTGTACTACGCTTACATATTCTGTTGTGCTGCTGCAAGTAAGAATGTCATTGTCCTACCTGGGACATATGACACTCTTGACTCTCTCTCTCTCTCGCTTGATGCTTGACTATATTTGCAAAGGTATTTGAAATGTGTTAAATCCAGTAGAGGATGTGAGAAAATGCTGTACACATTTAATTCCAGAAATAATTTATCTTTCCGATGTTCACTGAACCACCCTTCCTTGGCGAATGCAACGTCGAGACATGCATTCTACCGTTCCTTTCAACATCCAAAGTTCTGTGTGCCCAGGAGATGGGAAGGAATTGTGGTTTGCAGTTATCCGGTTTCTCTTGAGGTCAGAAAGATGTAAGATCTGACAGTGGAGGTCAAGGAAGCGTAGACCCTTGGTTTTGGCCACAAGCTATTCATCTAATCACCCAGAGAAGACTGTCAATCATCAAATCTGGATCTGCAGCTAACATCCTCGTTACATGATAAAGAAACGGCACAATCTGGTTCATTAGGGCTGCAAAAACGGCATATTATTTTCCCAGTGTCACATAGTAAGCATAAGTATACAGGAGCATTTAACCTATTGCCCTCATCAAGAAGCTTCAGATGTTTTTCTTTTGTAAAGGTAACAGGAACTGCTGAAGGCAAAAATATTAAAATATTAAATGTGTATAAATCCAATTGGAATTCAGTGTATTGTTTTAATTGTTCTCTGAGAACGTTGTGACAATTAGCAGTTATCACAGCGCAGATTGTTGAGCTGCATTGTGGATGCCTGCGTTTATTCAGGCAGAAAATGTAGGCTCTTTGGTGAGATGACAATGGTACAATGAGAAAACAGCATAACATATTGTTATTGTTCATGTCACAGGAGAAGGGTTTGTGTCACTTCCGAGCTGATCTGAGTAACCAATGTTCTGAATAACAATGTACCTTGGTGAAATCTACCTCTCTAATCACAAACACTGAGAATAATGATTATATGTAAAGTTGCCCCTTCCATGGCTCCGCGTCGCAATTCCAGCCCAGCCCAGCTGACTAGACATTGTCAAAATATTCAACAAGATGGTGGCACGGTGGCGCAGCGGTAGCATTGTTGCCTTACAGCCCGAGAGATCCTGGTTCGATCCTGAGTACAGGCGCTCGTCTGTACGGAGTTTGTACGTTCTCCCTGTGACCTGTGTGGGTTTTCTCCAGGGTCTTCGGTTTCCTCCCACAGTCCGAAGACGTACAGGTTTGTAGGTTAATTGGATTGGTATAGAATGTAAAATCATCCCTAGTGTGTGTAGGATAGTGTTAAGGTGCGGGCATTGCTGGCCAGTTTGGACTCGGTGGGCCACGCTGTATTTCTAAGCTAAACTAAACTACACTACACTAAACTAAACCATTAACGTTTTTAGCTTTTCTTTCATCTACTTGTCTTCATTTTGTTCAGTTTTCTCCCCTTCTGCTTTCACTGCGTCTCTTCTCTCATGGAACCGTGTTCATTTACTTTCTCCTTCCAACCTTAATATTCACATGTGTGGGAAGCATCTGCAGATGCTGGTTTACACAAAGACAGACACAAAAAGCTGGACTAACTCAGTGGGACCATCTCTGGAGAGAAGGAATGGGTGACGTTTGGGGTCGAGACCCTTCTACAGACATCATTCCAGGAACTTTTAAACCACTCCACTGAGATCCCCCTCCAAAAAAATATTCTCATCTCTTGTCGTGAATTGCTAAGACATTGTCTTCATTCACTCTGGTCTCCTCTTCCATCAATCGCCCCAGCTTATGTTTCCCATGGAAGCTTGCTGTATAAATAAGGGAGATTAATTCCTTCCCTTTAATCTTCCCTTCCCTCATATGCGCGGTGATAAGCACACACGTTTCAGGAAAAATAGAGATGTATTTATTATTGGCTTATTGCATTTTCTGCTCACAATACAGTTCACTCTACTTCAGGTAGATCCTGCACTGTGTGTATAATTGTTAGTGGATAACCTCTTTTCAGCCTCGTGGGTCAGAGGTGGAGGTTCGCGGGCCAGAGCCTCGTGGGTCTACGAGCCTGTGTCCGACAGAGCCTGGGTTGACATAGACTGGCCGGGGCCTGAGGATGCCGCTGTCAGGGGAAAGAACAAAGGAGGACCTTGCATGGGGGACCCCCGTGAGGGAGGGGGAAGAACAATGGACAATGGAGGAACTGACGTGGGGGAGGAGGAGGGGGGAGAGCAAAGGGGGACCTGGAGTGGGGGTACTTTGTAAGCGCAGATTTGCAATGCCTTAAGTATGCAAGCAAAGAACTTCACTGCTACTTGCCACATGTGGCAACAGAGTATTCACTTTAATTCAATTCAATTCATCATCAAGCAGGATCCAAACTTACTGTCACCTGCCACTTCATTCCTTGACCACACCTGCCCTCACAGGTCCATGTGTAGCCTCCAGACCATCCCAACAAACCCTTAAAATATAGACACAAAATGCTGGATTATCTCAGCGGGACAGGCAGCAGCGCTGGAGAGAAGGAATGGGTGACGTTTCAGGTCAAGGCTCTTCTTCAGAGTGAGAGTCAGGGGAGAGGGATGCAGAGATATGGAAGTGTAAGGTGTGAAAATGAGACATCAAAGACGACGTTGATCAAGGAGCAAGTAGAATAGATAATTGTTAGCTGGAGGAATGTGACAACGATGCATACAGAGATAAAATTTAATCAGCACTTTATTTACTTTCGTGCTGGACTATTGCAAAAGACCCATTACAGGAGAAATGTTTCCAATGTCCTATCAGATATTTCCCCCTTCAATCAATGGAACAAGAAAAGTCTGCTGAATATGATGTAATTGCAATATTGATTATGGGAAATTTCTGTGAACAAATGGACTGACATATTTGCTACAGTATTACAGTTAAATTCTTCTTAAACTTAATTTATAGTTGTAAAGTCTTTTGACATATTCTGAAGCAAACGTGCAAGTTGTTATATAGTTGAGGGGGTGTGGGGAAGGGGGGGTGTGGGGAAGGGGGGTGTGGGTAAAAGGGGGTGTGGGTAAAAGGGGGTGTGGGTAAAAGGGGGTGTGGGGAAGGGGGGGTGTGGGTAAAAGGGGGTGTGGGGAAGGGGAGGGTGGGGGATGGGGGGGTGTGGTGTAAGGGGAGGTGTGGGGAAGGGGGGTGTGGGTAAGGGGGGTGTGGGGAAGGGGAGGTGTGGGGGATGGGGGGGTGTGGTGTAAGGGGAGGTGTGGGGAAGGGGGGTGTGGGTAAGGGGGGTGTGGGGAAGAGGAGGTGTGGGGAAGGGGGGTGTGGGTAAGGGGGGTGTAGGTAAAAGGGGGTGTGGGTAAGGGGGGTGTGGGTAAAAGGGGGTGTGGGGAAGGGGAGGGTGGGGGATGGGGGGGTGTGGTGTAAGGGGAGGTGTGGGGAAGGGGGGTGTGGGGAAGGGGAGGGTGGGGGATGGGGGGGTGTGGTGTAAGGGGAGGTGTGGGGAAGGGGGGTGTGGGTAAGGGGGGTGTGGGGAAGAGGAGGTGTGGGGAAGGGGGGTGTGGGTAAGGGGGGTGTGGGTAAGGGGGGTTTGGGTAAAAGGGGGTGTGGGGAAGGGGAGGGTGGGGGATGGGGGGGTGTGGTGTAAGGGGAGGTGTGGGGAAGGGGGGTGTGGGTAAGGGGGGTGTGGGTAAGGGGGGTTTGGGTAAAAGGGGGTGTGGGGAAGGGGAGGGTGGGGGATGGGGGCGTGTGGTGTAAGGGGAGGTGTGGGTAAGGGGGGTGTGGGGAAGGGGAGGGTGGGGGATGGGGGGGTGTGGTGTAAGGGGAGGTGTGGGGAAGGGGGGTGTGGGTAAGGGGGGTGTGGGGAAGAGGAGGTGTAGGGAAGGGGGGTGTGGGTAAGGGGGGTGTGGGTAAGGGGGGTGTGGGGAAGAGGAGGTGTGGGTAAGGGGGGTGTGGGTAAGGGGGGTGTGGGTAAGGGGGGTTTGGGTAAAAGGGGGTTGGGGAAGGGGAGGGTGGGGGATGGGGGTGTGTGGTGTAGGGGAGGTGTGGGGAAGGGGGGTGTGGGGGGGTGGGGGAAGGAGGGGGTGTGGAGAGGGGGGTGGTCACAGCAGATGCGGCTCGCACTCTGCTCACCCCGCACCTTGAGCTTTCGGCCTCACGCAGTAGCTCCCGGTCCCACTCCAGCTTCACTCAGAGGCTTCCCGTTCAACTCTTCAGCTTCCGCTCATCGTGCTGCTCACGGCCCACATGCCCCTCACACTCCACACCCCGATTGACAGCGGGTGCCGGAAGGGGCAGATTTTACGATTTTTAAACCTTCATAACTATTGCACTATTTTACCGATCGGAAAAAAACGTATTTGACGCAGCACAGAAGAATGGCAAGTAAGGTGTAGAAAAATCGTACCGCTATGGGGGATCGTTTTTGTGTAAATTTAAAAACAACGCAAACTGGAAGAGGACAAGATGAGAGTTTTAGTAATAGTATAAATGTCAGTTAAACATTGGAGTCGTAGCCCTGTTTCCACCAATCTTTCCACCACCACACACAAGAAACGACAAGACAGACACCATTGTATGCAGATGCCAAGAAGTGTGTTCAGCTCTGTCTGAACAACTTCTAATGGACTCGATACAAAAGGGCCTGTCCCACCAGCATGCAACTCCATGCGATGAGCGCGACCTAACATGGTTGCTTGAGCCGTCTGGCGTCGCGGGGCCGGTCCCACTTTGATCGCCGGAGCCGTGCGGAATTGTGCGGAGTTCGTCCCGACATCGCGCGGGGCTCCGAAAAACTGACCATGTTCAAAAATTCCGCGCGGCAACGGCTTGTCGGCTCGCAGTCGCCTCGACGCATTACACACCGTCTCGACGTCGTGCCTCCGTGACCCTCTCTGTAGGTGCCTCCGTGACCCTCTCTGTGTGTGGCTCCGTGGCCCTCTGTGTGTGTGTGCCTCTGCCCCCCTCTGTGTGTCCCTCTCTGTCCTGGTGTTACGGGTCCCAAGGTTGGGCACCGTAAAGCAGAAAGATAACCTGTATAAAAGCAGGTGTGAGAAGGCAAATGAGGACACAGTGCATCTTAATTCATCCCCAGGTTGCTTCTGCTGAGATGGGGGGGGAGTGCCTTGCTGTTTCCAGTCCCCGCAGCAACTGGAGTAACACAGAGGTTCCCCCTCACTGCTGCACCTTATAAACTGCCAATACACCATCACATAAATTAAATCAATGTGGGCACACCGTCTTAGATGCGCCACACGGGCGAACTTACCTTTAAGACTTCGCTCCAAGTTCGCCTCACTTTGCGCCACGTTGCGCCACTCACCCGACCTCCACGCGGCCCTCGCTGCCGGTTTGGTCGCGCTTGCCGCATGCAGGCACATGCTGGTGGGAACGGCCGTGTACAGGGGATCACCCGACCTCCGCGCGGCCCCCGCTATAACAAATTTAACAAATGCCTTGAAATTCATCTCCAATCCATGGTGATAAAACATGTGGGCTTTGCCTCTGAAATGAATTCCATTGCTTTCAATGAGATGTGTTTCTGAAGCAGGTTGCAATGTGCTCATGCAGCTACATGGCCTGTTTAGCACTGTGCACCGGGGATGATTTTCTAGGAACTATGATTCAAACAGATATTTCTATATTTGTTTACACATCTCCTAAGAGTTAATACCAAGTGAAAATCATTCTACTGCCACTGTGACATTAACCAAACATTCTGACTCTCGCGTGACAGGCAGCATCTCTGGAATATCTACCCTGCCTTGAATGCTGCCTGTCCTGCTGAGTTACTCCAGCATTTTGTGTAAACCAGCATCTGCAGTTCCTTCCTACACGTTCTGACTCTCAGCAGTAAACTACAGCTCCCTAATCACATTATAAAATGAGGTTCCAAGTCCTCCTTCATCCGGGCACAAGTGCCTTCGAGCACATTAATATTATTCATATTATGAGCTTAATCCACAGCATAAGTACATGGCCAATGTGAAAGAGCTAAAGATGAAGCAGTGCTCCAGCACCTTGGGCAACATAAAACCATTCAGATACAATTCACCTTTACCTGCGTAAATGAGCCCTAAGGTAAATACATTTTTATAAGAGAAGACAATATTGTCACAATATTCATAACACAGTAAAATATTGAAAGTTATCAATAATGCAATATGACATTCAATATGCAATGGAGTGATTTTTCTGAATAACTGTGCAAAAAGAAGAATGACATGAGTTGTTTGTGCATATGTATGAAAATAGAAAGTTTACTTCAGCTATTCCTATCTGTTGTGTGTTCAGCTATTCATATGGATTCACCGAAATGCAAAGACTATTAATTCTCAATTTCAGTACAAAGTACGTCATGAATTGCAGTAAATATAAAGGACATCCAGTATAAATGGATTATGAACTGTTTCCACTGACTAGTGTTAATTATTGTGTCGGAAGGAACCGCAGATGCTGGTCTAAACCAAAGATAGACACAAAAAGCTGGAGTAACTCAACGGGTCAGACAGCATCTCTGGGGAAAAAGAATAGGTAGCGTTTCAGGCTGAGAGTCCGGGGATAGAGAAGCGAGAGAAATATAGACGGTGATGTGGAGAGATATCGAACAAATGAATGAAAGATATGCAAAAAAGTAAAGATGATAAAGGGGTCGGTCCATTGTTAGCTGTAGGCGAGGTATCTCGTTTTAACTACTTTATTGCATATCTTTCATTCATTTGTTCTATATATCTCTACATCACCATCTATATCCCCTGACTCTCATTGTGAAGAAGGGTCTCGACCCGAAACGTCACCTATTCCTTTTCTCCAGAGATGCTGGCCGACCCACTGAGTTCCTCCAGCTTTTTGTGTCTATCTTCGGTGGCAAATATTCCTGTTTCTCGAGCTGTTTTACTGTTATCTGTCAATTACTAGACTTGCTGAAATACTTCTCTGCGGCTTAGCTGAATTTAAAAATTCAGATAAAGTTTGTGAAGGAATAGTCCTGACAAAAAGAAAAAATGTTTTCCATTTCAATGTAAACATTTCTGAGATCAAAAATGATACTGGTGCTTCCCAAGCAGGCACATACAGGCGCATGGCAGTGGTGAAAGTTAGGTAGATTTCATGAAAGAATTATCTTTCATTTAGTTAATTCCAAGTACTATTTTCCAAAAAAAAGCTCATTAACTTTTTTATAATGCCAAAAAATTATTTTTCTTTAATATAAAGTCAGGAGCTGCACAAAGTCCATGCTGGAGATGACCAGCGTATTCACGTTTATACATTTGACTCCTGGCTCTTTGAATCAGTATTTTACTGCTGTTTATGGAGCAGAAGTGAGATGGATTAATTGAAGTTTGGCATTATTTAGCAGGCAGCGTCTAGAACAAAGTATTACAAAACTTAATCAACAGTCTACAATCTACAGTACAACATCTGAGAAGTCCTAAACATTGTTGTGGTAATTTGACCATTTATTTATGAGCTTTCTGCACACAGCACCTACACAGAGAACCACCCTAACCAGGTTTCCTTGGACATCAATCTGTGGGATCCAACAGCTTAGCATAAAAGCAAAGCTTGAAATCGAAGACGAAAATTGCACAGCAGCAGGATAGGAGTCAGTTATCTAAGGGCTCCAAGTGAAACTCCATCCAGTCATATTAAATTTCCACACTTTTGCATATCCCTCTCACCTGACCCGCTTGCAGTGAGTAGATTGGTGTTTTAGCCCACAGACTAGGTAATGATGTAACAGGAGTGTGTGGGAAACAGAGCTCTGTGCCGCATTGTGTGATAAATACAATTTTCCCACTGATTTGCCCGGCCTGGACACTAATTTGCTTAGTCAACTAGGTACTGCCACTGGTTATCAAGTAATTTGAACTGGTGCAGCATTAAATGTCATCGTTCTGAAACTGCCTTGTTTTTTTTGACAGAACCACAAGACAAGAAACGTAAACGAATTTGAGTGAAGGATGGTAAACAACATTTAACAAAAAAATGTTTTGATTAAGTAAAGCCCTAAATAAAATCACGGCTTACTGCTTCTGGCCTTTCTTCATTTAATTCTTTCATTACTTGAACAAACTTCCTACCAGCAGCGCAAATCTCACTTTAAATCACCATTTACTTTATTGCTTGTTTTTGAAGAATAAAAACGCTCAGGAATTTTAAAGACGTCGTCAGTGAAATTGGTAAACATGGGTAAAAAATCTGTTAGTTTCATTAATCTGATACTATAAGCTCTAATTGTTAAAAGTTGAAGGTTTGAAACAGTTTGAAGAAGACCTATGCGCTTATTGCAAGTAATTAAAGTAACAATCTATTTAGATAAAAACTTTTGCTACGAGGCAGAACAGAAGAACAAAACAAATCATTGATGATTCATTGTCACGGCTTGTTCCAGGGCAGCTGCTTTGTGATATTCTATAATGAACTTGCATTGAACAGTTAACCTTTTAGCCAATATGCATTTCTGTCAGATTGACTACTTCATTCTTTGAGCCATGCGGAGAACTGTGTCACTTTAGCTTACTTAATCAGTAAGTCCACCTTATTTCATAATCAATGCCTGTATTGTGGAAGCTTGTCGTGCATTAGTTTCATTTTTTGGATTTTTGAAATGAAGCTTTACTTAAAAAAGACGAAGGAGCCTGAAACTTTTTTTACACAAGCAGAACAAATGACATTTCCACAATGTATTTCTTTTCAAAAAAAAAACCTCTGCAGCTGAGCAAAATTAAAATGATTTGAAGCTTGATTTTATTTTCCCACATGGTGACGAGTGATTATGGCATTGAACGCAGCCACTAACTGTGATAGCTTTGGATTAGGTCTATTCAAGATAGAAATGCAATCTGAAGGTCAAACCAGCAAAACTTTTCATTTCAAATCTTGTGGGAAACGTGTATAGAAATTTCCATATTGCGTTTTATATTTGGGGATGCCGGAATTCGACATTAATAGGTATACTTTGCACTGTTATTTCAAATGCAGAAGTGGCTTGCTAGCAAGCAAGCAGGTATTTCTGCCACGTATAACACAGTTATACAAAAGCACCCCATTTGTGTTTTCATGCACCCTAGCCTGCCGTTAACTTCGGTCCGCACCTCTTCGTGTCTCCATCTTCCAAATGTAAAATTCATTTGTAATTTCTCCGCCCTTGGCACTGAAGTCAAAAACATATTTACAAGCCCCCTCCAAAATAAACTCTGCATAATCTGTTGACCAGTAAATCAATCCAATATTTTTTGGAGCCTTTGACGTAATTTTGGTGACTTGGAGCTGGGAACAAAATTGTAAGCAAAATTTAACTTCTACAAAATTAAGTACCAAAGAAGCCTAAACAGTGAAAAGAGACATTTTAGAGACAGTGAAATGGATTTTCCTTACAGTCAGTAACATAAAAACAAATAATAAATAAATAAACATATTTTTTTAAAAGCCCAAACACAGAAGTCCACACACACATAGCCCCACAGCGGCACCAGAGTTAAGGAAGGCACCATAGTCCAGCCAGCCTCCCCGCCGATCTTCCCAGATGTTCACCCGTGGTCGGGGCTTCCCGAGCACCCGCAGTCGCCGCCACAGGCGGCCCGATGCTCAGGCCCCCTTGCCGGGAACGTGGAACCCCGACGGAGAACATCCTCAGCGGCCCGGACCTCCAGATCAGCCACCTCCCACCGGAGTCCGCGGCTCCCGAAGTCCACAGACCGAGCCGTGCGAGTCGCAGGACTTTGCGATGTTGGTCAGCACCGCCCGCGTTGGGAGCTCCGCGAACCACAGCTCCGCGATGTCGGTGCAGCAGGCCAACACTCCGGAGTTCCAAACGGCAATCCCCGGTGAGGCATCGCCCGCCCCGCGATGTTTCCAACGCTGCGCCGCTGCTGCCGGAGCTCCGGTCGGTCCCGGCGGGAAAGGCCGCGCCAATCCAGTAGGTAGGCCGCGGGGGGGGGGGGAGGGGGACGAGGACGCAACTCGAATAATAGTCGCATCCTCTCCAGGAAGCGATTGAAGGACGGTACACCCTTACCGTACCCTCTTCCCCCACATAAGGACATTAAAAAAAACACAAAAAACGCTCTTCAAACATAACAAAAAAAACAAAAATATACCGGACTGAAGGCAGAGGCAGCTAGCAACAGCGCCACCGGATGTCCAACTGGATTAAGAAGAGTAAGTAAGTAAGTAAATTTTATTTATATAGCACGGTTAAATCAACTTGCGTTGAAACCAATGTGTTTTACATAGAATTAGGTTTCCGTACGTCCATAGAAAAATTACAAAAGAGAATGCTTGCAATTTAAGAACCATCCAAAAGTAGGAAAATGGTTTTGAATGGAACCCTTTCAAAATATCCCTGGATTTAATTTTAACCGTTTTTTTACATATCGTGTTCAAACAACGGATGTGGTGAAATCCAACAAGTGTCCCTGCAATAAGGAATCTCAAAGAAAAAAATACATGATTAAAATCAAAACAATGAAATCCATAAAAGATTTAATTGAAACAGATCTTCATAGAGTCCGGCAAAGGTTTCTGTTGTCTGAAGAAAGGTCTCGACCCGAAACGTGCCCCATTCCTTCTTTCCAGAGATGCTGCCTGTCCCGCTGAGTTACTCCAGCATTTTGTGTCTATCCAAGGTTTTGTTTGATTTCACCTTTTTGTAATCTCATTATTCAATGTCTAATACCAAAAAAAAATAGTTGAACGGGTTTATTAAAGGAAGTGTAATGAAAATAATTGAAACTTCAAAAAATTTAGACTGAGTTTCCTTGTTGTGCCAGCATTTAAAATGACTTCATTTAAAATGTGCTCACAATAGAATTGTTATTTGACATGAATCCACCCTTAGGCATAATTTGCAATGTTAATCCTAATTCTCCAGAGTACATCCAGTGCTGCCCATCTAAGGTGGACCTGGTTGCCAAGCCGGTAGCATGTGTGCAACTCCGTTTTTAAACCACTTGTCATTTATTAGAACATGGGATTCAGCAAGACAATCATTAAAGAATTTAAGCTTGGAGGTGACAAACCATAGACAAGGCTTTCAACAGCAGTAGAAGCAGTTGAGGAACGAGGAAAGTTCTCTATAGGCGAGGAAGTGGACTGAATATAGACACAAAAGGCTGGAGTAACTCAACGGGACAGGCAGCATGTCTGGAGAGAAGGACTAAGTGATGTTTCGGGTTGAGACCTTTCTTCAGGCTGAAGTGGTCTGAAGGATAGATGAAAAATGTCATAAGGTCATAAGGCCATAAGGAGCAGAATAAGGCCATTCGACCCATCAAGTCTACTCCACCATTCAATCATGGCTGATCTATCTCTCCCTCCTAACCCCATTCTCCTGCCTTCTCCCCATAATCAAAAATCTATCTATCTCTGCCTTAAAAATATCCACTGACTTGGCCTCAACAGCCTTCTGTGGCAAAGAATTCTATAGATTCACCACCCTCTGACTAAATAAATTCCACCTCGGAACATCCTTTAATTCTGAGGCTATGACCTCTAGTCTTAGACTCTCCCACTAGTGGAAACATCCTCTCCACATCCACTCTATCCAAGCCTTTCACTATTGGGTAAGTTTCAATGATGTCCCTCTCATTCTTCTAAACTCCAGCAAGTACAAGCCCAGTGCCGACAAATGCTTAGCTGATGTCAAACATTAGCTAATCCCTGGGTTTTAAGGACATTCGTTGAATTAGACTGGGAGGAACTGCTGCTTCTGGCAAAGGGATGGATCTAGTAGCATTGATCAAGACTTCTCTGCAGTCTTTCCAATTATCAGCCGGAGGAAATTTAGACGTGATACTGCCATTCAGGTATATCAACAGAAAGTGAAGGAGCGGGAGAATGAGGAGCTGGCAAATTGTTTTGGGTGACAATGGTTGCCGATAATAAAGGAATATGAGTGAGTCTGTGGAGTAGACAAGTAGGTAGTTATTCCTTCATCAGTACTTTAGCCAAGCAAGTTTAGAGTTAGAAAACATGTTTAAAAAAATATGGGAATGGAGACACAAGAGACTGCAGATACTGGAAACTGGGGCAAACAAATCTGCTGGTAGAACTCAACGGGTCAAGCAACATCTGTGGAGACAGTGGTATGGGGCGACCTTTCACGTTGAGAACCTGCATCAGGGCTGAGGGTTAAAGAATGAACTGCAGATGCTGGAGAATCGAGGGTTACACAAAAAGCTGGAGGCACTCAGCGGGTGCAGCAGCATCTAAGGAGCGAAGGAGATAGGCGACGTTTCGGGTCGAGACCCTTCTTCAGACTCAGGGCTGAGGGTGTAGAGGGAAGATATCTTCATACAGAAGTGAGAGGGAGCAGAGAGACTGAGACTGGTAAGTGATAGGTGTGGATTTAGGCTGGGGGTGATGGGCAGATGGAGACAAGTTGAGGAAGGAGGGGGGGGGATGTGTTGAGACAGAGGCTGGTTGGTGACAAGTGGAAATATAAGGGAGAAAAGCTAACTAAATGAACCTGGTAGAGGAGAGGAGGGAGAGAGTAAAGTGAGAGGGTAGTAGGTGACAGGTGAGGCCAGATAAGGGATGGGTGGTGGCAGATGGTATCTGTGGTGCAGGAGATAGGAAAGGGGAAGAAATCAGGTGGATAGCTATGTGGGTGATGGCCTCATACAACCAGAAGGGGTAAGCCTATGCCTTGGTCAATGGAGCCCTCACATGCATCTCTTCCACTCAGAGACATAAAGAACAGCAATAAGCCCTTTGCTCCAACTCGTCCATGCCAACCAAGGTGCCCAGCTGGTGTAATTTTCCCCTGTTTGATCCATATCCCTCTAAACCTTTCTTATCCATATACTTGTCTAAATATGCCTTAATGTCCATTTCTTGTATGTCAGTTCTCAGCCACCCAATCCCCCCACACCCCGCAAGACAGAAAAGAGATGGTATTTTCAAGATGTGGGGACCACTCTCACCGTGACTCCTTGATCTGCTCATCCCTTCCCTCCTGCCCAAACCCATCCCCTGGTAGAAGGTGCAAACATTCTCCCTTCACCTTCTCCCTCACATTGCAGGGACCTAAAATACCCTCCCGAATGAAGCATAGATTCAAATGCACCTCGTCCAAACTAATCTATTGCACTTGGTGCATGTGATCTGCCCTCCTCTACATCTGCAAGACCAAGTGCAGACTGTGACCAATTTGCAAAGTGCCTACGCTCTATTCACAATGGCTTTTCGACTCCTCTTCCAATTCCCACACTAACTTGTGCAAGCAGGAACTGCAGATGCTGGTTTACAACGAAGATAGACACAAAATGCGAAATGCAGACAGCATCTTAGGATAGAAGGAACGGGTACACTGAAGATTGACACAAAATGTTGGAGCAAACCAGTGGTCTTGACCCGAAACGTCATCCATTCCTTCTCTCCAGAGATGCTGCCTATCCGGGTGAGTAATTCAAGCTTTTTGTGTCTATCTTCCCACAATAACTTGTCTATCCTCAACGTTCTCCACTGCCGTAATGGGGCTAAAGATAAACTAGAAGAACAATATGTTGTATAACCCAAGATTATGGACCTTGAAATTTCCAAATTCAGGTATCCCACATCCGTGCTGTTCCTTTCCCACTCCCACCAATCTAAACAGAGTCTCGCTCCTTTTGCTGACATTTTCCATCCCTCGTTCTCATTACCAAAGATTCATCACTTCCACAACTCCCCTGGCTGCCTATCTTTGGTTTAAAGCAGCATCTGCAGTTCTTTCCTCCACAACTGGTTCAATTGGTCCATCACCCACATGCGTATCTATCTGGGCATCTTCTCCCTTGATTCACTTTCCTTTTCCATCCCCCATTGGTACAAGGCAAAAGTGAGGCCACGTTTGGAGTATTGTGTTCAGATTTAATCAGTCTGCTACAGGAAAGATGTTGTTAAGCTGGAAAGAGTACAAGGATGTTGCCAGAACCTAAGGGCCTGAGCCAAAGTCAGAGGTTGGGCAGGCTAGGACTATTCCCTGGAGTGCAGGAGGATGAGGGGTGATCTTATAGAGGGGATATAAAAATGATGTCAAAGGTCATAACATCGCAAGTGATTGGAGCAGGATTAGGCCATTTGGCCCATCAAATCTACTCTGCCATTCAATCATGGCTGATCTATCTCTCTCTCCTAACCCCACAGTCTTTTACCCAGAGAGGGGAATCAAGAACCACAGGACATAGGTTTAAGATGAGAGGGGAAAGATTTAATTGGAAATTGAGATGCAACTTTTCCACATATAGGATGATGGGAGGAGCTTTCGGAGAGGGCAGATGAGGCAGGGACCACAACAACATTTAAAAGATATTTGGACAGGTAGATGGACAGGAAAGGTTTAGAGCGTATATGGGTCAAATGAGGGCAGGTGGGACTAATGTAGATGGGGCCGGCATCTTGGTCAACATGGGTAAGTTGGGCCGAAGGGCTTGTTTTCATGTAGTATGACTCTATGTAGTATTCCATTTAAGCATTATTCCATCTATCACCTACTGGGTGATGCCAGCAATGGCTGCCTCGCCAACAGTCTGTCTGTCCCTTCCTTGTTTGATTTTTAATAGTTGTGTTAAACGTATGTTTTTAGTGTTCTTTAGCTTGTTTTAAGTGGGGATGGTGGGGGGTGGGCTGGGTGGGAAAAACTTTTCCCAAACTTTACCTGCAATTTTGTTCCGTATCGTATTTCTGCCTGTACTGCGGCCTAACGTTGAGGAGTTGGCGGCCTTTGTTGGAGACCGACTTTTGAGAGCTCCACCGTGGTGAGTGTGCGGGACTTTATCATAGCGGAACCCGCGATCCTTTTGCCAGGGATCTACCTCGGAGTTCCAACCGTGGGTGCTTGCGGACTTAACATCACGGAGCTTGCAGTCTCTGGTCGGAGACCGACTTCGGGAACACCAAGCCGCAGGGGATTCGACCGCCCCGATACGGGAACTTTGACCTCCGGCTGTGGGAGCTTTGACCGCCGGCTGCGGGAGCTTTGATCAGCCCCGACGGATGGTTCGACTGCCCCGACCACAAGAGAATAAAGAGGAAGAAGAGTAGCCTTTTGTGCCTTCATGTTAACTTTTATCTAGTTGTGTCTTGTTGCTTTTTTTCCCGTACGGCCGTATGGTAATTCGCATATCACTGTATCTTAATTGGTACATGCTACAATAAAAGACCTTTGAAACCTTTGAAACCATTGCCTCTTCCTCAACATTTACCTCTCCATTTCCTCAACTGGCTCTATATGCTCATCATTGCTCCCCTATCTAGTCCCATCTATCACCTACCTGGTGCCTCTACACCTGTTCTCATCCTGCCGCTTCTATCTGGCTGTTTCCTTTATCAGTTTCCACCTATTAGCTGGTCATTCCAGTCTCAACCCCCTCCCTCGTCCAGTTCCAACCACCCATTGTATCTTCCTCCATCTGATTCCATCCAACACTTACCAGCCTCAGTTCAGTTCAGTTTTATTTATCATATGTAGGGTCAACGGTACAATGAAATGTTTTTGACAAGACAACGGTCACCTTAGCAATGATATTACAAGGATAAAATTAAGGTAAAAAAAGATAAGATAAAAGTGACGTTGGTCGGTAAAAGACAATAATAAATAAAATAATCAACATATAAGATGAGTTTATGAGTTCAGAAGCCTGAGGGCATGATGATAAAACACTGTTCTTAAGTCTGGTGGTGCGTGCAGCCATGCTCCTGTATCGCCTGCCTGACGGCAACAAGGAGACCGGTCTGTGTGCTGGATGGCTGTGGTCCTTGATGATGCTGTGTGCCTTCCACAGGCACTGCCGGTGGAAAATGTCTTGAATGGCCGGGAGACAGTTGCCAGTGATGTGCTGTGAGAAAAAATATTGTCCTGTGTAATTGCAGAAATCTTCAATATCCATCCAAATTTTGCGAATGAAAATGAAAGTACTGAAAGGACTTGAATAGTATTCCTGAGAAGATCAATCTTATTGTGTAGGAAGGAACAGCAGATGCTGGTTTAAACTGATGATAGACACAAAATTCCAGAGTAACACAGCGGGGCAGACAGCATCTCTGCAGAAAAGGAATAGGTGTCATTTCGGGTTCAGACCCTTCTTTAGGAGGTCTGAAGAAGGGTCTCGACCTGAAACATCAGAGATGCCAAGATGCTTTCTCCAGAGATGCTGTCTGACCCATTGTGTTGCTTCAGCTTTTTGTGTCTATCTTTGGATTCCCTGGCACTTTGGAAAACCACAACATAGCAACAATATTAATCTATTGAACAGCCTGATGGCAATTTGAATCATCACAAATACACTTCAAGATTCAAGATTCAAGATTCAAGAGAGTTTATTGTCATGTGTCCCTGATAGGACAATTAAATTCTTGCTTTGCTTCAGCACAACAGAACATAGTAGGCATGACTACAGAACAGATCAGTGTGTACATATACCATTATGGACCATATACCATTATAGAACATTCCGGAGGGGGAGGGTGAACAGCCAGTTGTCGTGGTGCACATTGGCACCGACGATATAGGTAAACAATGGGATGAGGTCCTACAAGGTGAATAGAGGGAGCTAGGAGATAAACTTAAAAGTAGGACCTCCAAGGTAATAATCTCTGGATTACTGCCAGTGCCACGTGCTAGTCAGAGTAGAAATAGGGGGATATTGCAGGTGAATACGCGGCTTGAAAAATGGTGCAAAGGGGAGGGATTCAAATTGGGGAACTGTTTGCTAGTGCTGTCAGGGAGGATTTAAACTAATGTGGCAGGAGGATGGGAGCATGAACAGAGAGGCAGGTGGGTGTAAAATGAGGGTAGAAGCAATAGGTAGCAAGGTGAAAAGTAAAAGTGGCAGGCACACAAGTCCAGGGCAAAAAACAAAAAGGGCCACTTTTCAACATAATTGTTTAAGGGGTAAGAGTGTTGTAAAAACAAGCCTGAAGGCTTTGTGTCTCAATGCAAGGAGCATTCGTAATAAGGTGGATGAATTGAATGTGCAGATAGTTATTAATGAATATGATATAGTTGGGGTCACGGAGACATGGCTCCAGGCTGGAGCTGAACATCCAGGGATATTCAATATTCAGGAGGGATAGACAGAAAGTAAAACGAGGTGGGGTAGCATTGCTTGTTAGAGGGGAGATTAACGCAATAGAAAGGAAGGACATTAGCTTGGAAGATGTGGAATCGATATGGGTAGAGCTGCGAAACACTAAGGGGCAGAAAATGCTAGTGGGAGTTGTGTACAGGCCACCTAACAGTAGTAGTGGAGTTGGGGACGGCATCAAACAGGAAATTAGCAATGTGTGCAACAAAGGTAAAACAGTTATAATGGGTGACTTCAATCTAAATATAGATTGGGTGAATCAAATTGGCAGGGGTGCTGAGGAAGAGGATTTCTTGGAATGGATGTGGGATAGTTTTCCAAACCAACATGTAGAGGAACCAATGAGAGAGCTGCCTATTCTAGACTGGGTATTGAGTAATGAGGAAGGGTTAGTTAGCAGATGGTGTGCGTGGCCCCTTGGGCAAGAGTGGCCATAATATGGTTGAGTTCTTCATTAGGATGGAGAGTGACATAGTTAATTCAGAAACAAGGGTTCTGAACTTAAAGAAAGGTAACTTTGAGGGATTGAGACGTGAATTGGCCAAGATAGACTGGCAATTGATTCTTAAAGGGTTGACGGCGGATATGCAATGGAAGGCATGTAAAGGCTGCATGGATGAACTACAACAATTGTTCATCCCAGTTTGGCAAAAGAATAAATCAGGGAAGGTAGTGCATCCGTGGATAACATGGGAAATCAGGGATAGTATCAAAGCAAA
Organism: Raja brachyura; assembly: GCA_963514005.1. The sequence goes on along the minus strand of OY740794.1, from coordinate 4,598,024 downwards.
AGATGAGGCATACAAATTAGCCTGACAAAGCAGCCTACCAGAGGACTGGGAGAAATTCCAGCAGAGGAGGACAAAGGGCTTAATTAGGAAAGGGAAAATAGATTATGAAAGAAAACTGGCAGGGAACATAAAAACTGACTGCAAAGGTTTTTATAGATATGTGAAGAGAAAAAGATTAGTTAAAACAAATGTAGGTCCCTTGTAGTCAGAAACAGGTTAATTGATCATGGGGAACAAGAACATGGCAGACCAATTGAATAACTACTTTAGTTTTGTCTTCACTAAGGAAGACATAAATAATCTGCCGGAAATAGCAGGGGGCCAGGGGTCAAATGAGATGGAGGAACTGAGTGAAATCCAGGTTAGCCGGGAAGTGTGTTAGGTAAATTGAATGGATTGCAGGCAGATAAATCCCCAGAGCCAGATAGGCTGCATCCCAGAATGCTTAAGGAAGTAGCCCCAGAAATAGTGGATGCATTAGTGATAATTTTTCAAAACTCTTTAGATTCTGGAGTAGTTCCTGAGGATTGGAGGGTAGCTAATGTAACCTCACATTTTAAAAAGGGAGGGAGAGAGAAAACGGGGAATTACAGACCAGTTAGTCTAACATCGGTAGTGGGGAAAATGCTAGAGTCAGTTATTAAAGATGGGATAGCAGCACATTTGGAAAGTGGTTAAATCGTTGGACAAAGTCAGCATGGATTTATGAAAGGTAAATCATGTCTGACGAATCTTATAGAATTTTTCGAGGATGTAACTAGTAGAGTGGATAAGGGAGAACCTGTGGATGTGTTATATGTGGACTTTCAGAAGGCTTTCGACAAGGTCCCACATAAGAGATTGGTGTGCAAACTTAAAGTACACGGTATTGGGGGTTCAGTATTGATGTGGATAGAGAACTGGCTGGCAAACAGGAAGCAAAGAGTAGGAGTAAACAGGTCCTTTTCAGAATGGCAGGCAGTGACTAGTGGGGTACCGCAAGGCTCAGTGCTGGGACCCCAGCTATTTACTATATATATTAATGATTTGGACGAGGGAATAGAATGCAACATCTCGAAGTTTGCGGATGACACAAAGCTGGGGGGCAGTGTTATCTGTGAGGAGGATGCTAGGAGGCTGCAAGGTGACTTGGATAGGTTGGGTGAGTGGTAAAATGCATGGCAGATACAGTATGATGTGGATAAATGTGAGGTTATACACTTTGGTGGCAAGAACAGGGAAGTAGACCATTATCTGAATGGTGGCCAATTAGGAAAAGGGGAGATGCAACGAGACCTGGGTGTCATGGTACACCGGTCATTGAAAGTAGGCATGCAGGTGCAGCAGGCTGTGAAGAAAGCGAATGGTATGTTAGCATTCATAGCAAAAGGATTTGAGTATAGGAGCAGGAAGGTTCTACTGCAGTTGTACAGGGTCTTGGTGAGGCCACACCTGGAGTATTGTGTACAGTTTTGGTCTCCTAATCTGAGGAAAGACATTCTTGCCATAGAGGGAGTACAGAGAATGTTCACCAGACTGATTCCTGGGATGTCGGGACTTTCATATGAGGAAAGACTGGATAGACTCAGCTTGTACTCACTGGAATTTAGAAGATTGAGGGGGGATCTTATAGTAACTTACAAACTTCTTAAGGGGTTGGACAGGCTAGATGCAGGAAGATTGTTCCCGATGTTGGGGAAGTCCAGAACACGGGGTCACAGTTTAAGGATAAGGGGGAAGTCTTTTTGGACCGAGATGAGAAACTAATTTTTCACACAGAGAGTGGTGAATCTGTGGAATTCTCTGCCACAGAAGGTAGTTGAGGCCAGTTCATTGGCTATATTTAAGAGGGATCAGGGGGTATGGAGAAAAGGCAGGTACAGGATACTGAGTTGGATGATCAGCCATGATCATATTGAATGGCGGTGCAGGCTCGAAGGGCCGAATGGCCTACTCCTGCATCTATTTTCTATGTTTCTATGTTTCTATTATATAAATATATATACACACATGAATAATTAAACTGATAAAGTGCAAATAAACAGACAATGGGCTATTAATCTTCAGATTTGTGTTGGATCCAAGTTTAATATCCTGATGGCTGTGGGGAAATAGATATTCTGAACCTGGACGTTGCAGTCTTCAGGCTCCTGTATCTTCTACCCGAAGGTAGCAGGGAGATGAGTGTGTGGCTAGGATGGTGTAGATCCTTGATGGTACTGCCAGCCTTTTTGAGGCAGCAACTGCGATAGATCCCCTCAATCAGGCACGTGCCGTGAGTAATTACTCAGGGTAGGCAGTCAGCCGGCTTTCAAAAAAATCTTAAAACCGCGCATGCGCAGATTGTTCTCTTCGTAAAAAATAAAAAATAAGTAACAATTCAATTTTCCCAAGGGTTCTAAATCTCCTTCATTTTTTAATTACTGAATGGGTGGGGGACGGAGGATGAAGGCAGGTGGAGAGATGGTGGGAAAAACGGAAGCACACCGGGACGTTGAATCAGTTGTCATCTTATGGAATGACAATACTAATTCAAGGGTCCAATTGGAGGGGGAGTTCCTTTCACAGCGTGTGGGGAGCCTGCGGCAGGGGTTAAATATGCGAGAAGGCAGAGGTTTTGAGAAGGAGGGGGTCAGAGATCATATCAGACTCACTCACCGCTGCCGCAGCGCTCCGGGCACGGACAGCAGAACTGGCCGCCACTTCCGGGGATAGAAGCAGCTCGGGTGCGAGCGGCCGCCGGGACTCAACACCAGAACCGGCTGTTCTTCAGCGCCTTCTGATCACCTCTGGCAGTGCTCTTCGTCTGAACATCCCTCACCTGCCGTTCGCCGGCTTCGCTCATGTCAACCGCGTCCCGCAAATCCTTAAATTCCCACAGCCAAGTAACTGGACCCGTGAACGCGCTGGCGGAATTTAAAGATATGCAGGAAGCCGGCCGGCGAGCGGCAGGTGAGAGATGTTCAGACGGAGAGCACTGCCAGAGGTCAGTGGGGACCAACAGAGGGGCTGAAGTGGCAGGGTCCCGGCAGCCACTCGCAATCACCCAAGCTGCTTCCTTCCTCAGAAGTGGCGGCCAGTTCTGCTGTCTGTGCCCGGAGCGCTGCAGCAGCCACCTGAGCTAATCCACTCCCCGGCCACAATAAAACCATATGGCAATACAGCACGGGAACAGGCCATCTCGGCCCTTTTAGTCCGTGCCGAACACTTACTCTCACCTAGTCCCATCTCACCTGCACTCAGACCGGAGTGTGGCAAGTGGGTTACTGACCCCAATCCCCTCCTTCACAACGCCAGACTGCCCAAACACTGTGTACGGAGCTCTCCCCCCACCCCGGGAAATACAGTATTTAAAAACATAAAGCACCAAGAAATGCACTTACCACATTATTGGCACATTAAGTCCATTCTTCACTCTTTGTTTGCTAAGATACTATTAAAATAATGGCAATCCATATTTGAAAATGCTGCCAAGAAACTCGCTCTGCGCATGCGCAGAATGATGATGCGCATGCGCAGTGCTGCAAAGGCAGAATTTCTGCTGCCTTCAGCTTCCATTGAAACTGACGGCTTCAGGCAGGCTGACGGCACGGGGGCTGCACAGAGCTTCCCGTGTTACAAGCGCTGCGGATGAAAGGCACGGAGAATTATGCCTACCTAAGAGATCGATCTCTTAGACAGGCATAATTCTCCCATGCCTTTACTATTTATATTAAATAATTGCCATTTCATAATTTTAGTCAGGATAGGCAGTGCCTACCTTGCCTACCCTGACGGCACGTGCCTGCCTTCAATGGAAGGGAGGTCAGAGCCAATGATGGACTGGGCATCTTATATTGTGCAGCAATGTACAGCAATTGCAGCTGCTGATTTATCACTGCAATTCCTTCTACTTTAAAACATTCAGTTGAAAAGTTTGGAGAAACTGATTCTGACACCTCTAAACTAGATCTCTTCTTGTTTATACACAATGCCCTGGATGTTATACATGGTGCCCTGCATGTTGTGGTGTTTGTGATGGTCAATGACTTGTGGTTAAGAATTCATTAGTTAGCTATTTCTTTCTCCACAGTTGCCTCCTGATGTTGCTGGAAGTTTATATCATTCTCTGTTTTCATTTCAGTCTTTAGCACTGCCCCATCAACCATACCGTCCTGATATATTTATTTTCTGTTCATATACCATACAAGTAAATAATTATACCCATGCACAATTGGGAAGGATTTCTGCAATGCTTGAAATGTGTACTTAACACAATTTGAGTTTAAATATAGATTAATAGTTTTGAGAATTAGCTGAAACTCAGTGATGGTGAGTGAAGGATGAAGTTGGTTTGGAAGGACAATATACTTGGGCGGTGCAGTGGTGCAAAGGTACATTTACTGCCTCACAGCACCGGAGACCAGGTTTCGATCCTGACCTTGGGTGCTGTCTGTGTGTAGTGTGCATGTTCTCCCGGTGAACGCATGGACTACTTTCCACCGCTTTCCTCCCACATTCCAAGATGCACGGGTTTATAGATTGATTAATAATTTAAAATTATTTAAACGTGTTAGATTTGTTTTTCTCTCCTAAATTAATATTCGTTATTTGTGTAGGTGCCATCACCTACTGGTGCTGCATTTTGCAAATGGAAACCAATCATCATCAAAAGCAATGCATCATTTGGGGCTTTGCAATAAAAGCCAAACAGACTGTGTTATTCCTTTTAACAATAGAACCGCCATTTGTATTCAATTGGTGTCGATGATCCAATTTAGTGAGCTTTCTTAATCAAGTCAAGTCACTTTTATTTCTATAGCACATTTAAAAAACAACTCTCGTTGACCAAAGTGCTTTACATTGGTGGAGGTACTAACGTTATACAACAGTGGTTCATAGATTAAGTACATACATAAATACATACATATAGCCCTCCCTCAGAGGACGTCAAGAAAGGCTTGAGAGTAAAGCTGAGTTTTAATATACACGGTGCTAGTAGCAGGACTTCATTCAGCAACCAGAATCAGCAAAGAAACATAGAAACATAGAAACATAGAAAAATAGGTGCAGGAGTAGGCCATTCGGCCCTTCGAGCCTGCACCGCCATTCAATGTGATCATGGCTGATCATCCAACTCAGTATCCCGTACCTGCCTTCTCTCCATACCCCCTGATCCCTTTAGCCACAAGGGCCACATGTAACTCCCTCTTAAATATAGCCAATGAACTGGCCTCAACTACCTTCTGTGGCAGAGAATTCCACAGATTCGCCACTCTCTGTGTGAAAATATGAACTAAAAAATGTATTGTATTGAACTATTGTATTGTAAACAATTTAATTGTGAATTCCTGGAAAAGTGAGATATCATTTACTCTGTTCAGTCCTAATTAATTAAAGAAATGAGTCAATGTCTCAATATGAATTTTCCTATTTTTCCAGACATTTTTAATAATTTTGAATCAACTGCCAGATTTGTACAATCTGTACAGAATTATGTGCAATCTTTTGAATTGAGATCTATCGATGATAGACCCCCTACTGCCAGATTCTCAATTCAATCAATTTTGGATGGATTCCTGTTCAACAGGGAAGATTACTGAATACTATTCTAACCATTGCCCCCTTGAGGCTACTAACAGCAATGCAGTTGGAGGATTGCTGTTTGACAACCAGATTTTCTTGATCATGAAAGAGGTATAGCGAATAATTAGCTCCCACATAACTAATAAAAATTCTCATCTTCACTAATACATTTTCCAAAACTCAACCAAAAATTAGCATCAAATAAAAGGCTAATAATTTATTTTGTTTTAAAAGGTAGTTATTTACTCAGTTCCTTTGAGAGTGCTTGGGAATAAGTATTATGAGTTCAACACCTGCATTCTTTTTAGCCTTCATTACAGCATGGATCAATGAATATTGGGCCAGCCTACAGCTTGCGATGCAAGTTTGTGCCCACTAAACATTCAATGTAATTGCTTGTTATCGAATGTCATGCATCTATATTTGAGGCCATTGTTAAGTTGACAGGTTCTTCGGGCTGTGCAGTTTCTTTTAAGGACATTAGTTGACCAGTTTCACCAGTTTCTGAAATTGCCATGAATGGATTTCACCCCAAGAACATATGGATTCATTTATTTGGGAAGTAAAAGACAAAGAACTGGATTAAATTAATTATTTTTAGAAATAAAGGAGTCAACAAAATAGAGAGAGTACAGAGGAGGTTTAGAAACATAGAAACATAGAAAAATAGGTGCAGGAGTAGGCCATTCGGCCCTTCGAACCTGCACCGCCATTCAATGTGATCATGGCTGATCATCCAACTCAGTATCCCGTACCTGCCTTCTCTCCATACCCCCTGATCCCCTTAGCCACAAGTGCCACATCTAACTCCCTCTTAAATATAGCCAATGAACTGGCCTCAACTACCTTCTGTGGCAGAGAATTCCAGAGACCCACCACTCTCTGTGTAAAGAATGTTTTCCTCATTTCAGTCCTAAAGGAATTCTCCCTTATCCTTCGACTGTGACCCCTTGTTCTGGGCTCCCCCAACATCGGGAACAATCTTCCAGCATCTAGCTTTTCCAACCCCTTACTAGAATGTTGCCTGGGTTCCAGCAACTAAGTTACAGAGAAAGGTTGAACAAGTTGGGTCTTTATTCTTTGGAGCGCAGAAGGTTAAGGGGGGACTTGATTGAGGTCTTTAAAATTATGAAAGGGATAGACAGAGTTGACGTGGATAAGCTTTTCCCATTGAGGATAGGGAAGATTCAAACAAGAGGGGATGACATGAGAATTAAGGGACAGAAGTTTAGGGGTAACATGAGGGGGAACTTCTTTACTCAGAGAGTGGTGGCTGTGTGGAATAATCTTCCAACAGAAGTGGTGGAGGCAGGATCGATTTTAACATTTAAAAGTAAAGTGGATAGGTATATGGACAGGAAGGGAATGGAGGGGTATGGTCTGAGTGCAGGTAGATGGGACTGGGGGAAAATAAATGGTCGGCACGGACTGGAAGGGCCGAGAAGGCCTGTTTCCGTGCTGTAATTGTTATATGGTTATATGGTTATATTTTATCTTCATCCTTTCAGTTTAGGATCATTAAGGAGAGCACATGTAATTTCTCAGCAGAGAAATTCTTCTGTTTTCAATGTTTCTTCCTCCGATGAGGTTTAATCAAATATCAATATAGTGCAAAGGGCCTGTCCCATCAGCATGCAACTCCATGCGATGAGCGCGACCTAACGTGGTCGCTTGAGCCGTCCGGCGACGCGGGGCCGGTCCCACTTCGATCGCCGGAGCCGTGCGGAATTGTGCGGAGTTCGTCCCGACATCGCGCGGGGCTCCGAAAAACTGACCATGTTCAAAAATTCCGCGCGGCCACGGCTTGTCGGCTCGCAGTCGCTTCGACGCATTACACACCGTCTCGACGTCGTGCCTCCGTGACCCTCTGTGTGTGTGGCTCCGTGGCCCTCTGTGTGTGTGTGCCTCTGTGCCCCTCTCTGTGTGCCCCTCTCTGTCCTGGTGAACTTACCTTTAAGACTTCTCTCCAAGTTCGCCTCACTTTGTGCCGCGTTGCGCCACTCACCCGACCTCCGCGCGGCTCCTACTGCCAGTTTGGTCGCGCTTGCCGCATGCAGGCGCATGCTGGTGGGAACAGCCCTGTGCAGGGATCACCCGACCTCCGCACGGCCCCCACTTCTAGTTTGATCGCGCTCATCGCATGGAGTCGGATGCTGGTAGGACAGGCCCTTAAGGTAGACAAAAGTGCTGGAGAAACTCAGCGGGTGTGGCAACATCTATGGAGCGAAGGAAATAGGCAATGTTTCGGGCCAAAACCCTTCTTCAGACTGATGTAGGTTGGGGGTGGGGGTGGGGAGAAGAAAGGAAGAGGAGGAGCCAGTGGGCTGAGGGAGAGTTGAGAAAGGGGAGGAGACAGTGAGGGCTACCTGGAATTGGAGAAGTCAATGTTCATCCCGCTGGGGTATAAACTCCCCAAGCAAAATATGAGGTGCTGCTCCTCCAATTTACGGTGGTCCTCACTCTGGCCATGGAGGAGGCCCAGGACAGAAAGGTCGGATTCGGAATGGGAGGGGGAGTTGAAGTGCTGAGTCACCGGGAGATCAGGTTGGTTATTGCAGACCGAGCGGAGGTGTTGGGCGAAGCGATCGCCAAGCCTACGCTTAGTCTCACCGACGTAGAGCAGCTGACACCTAGAGCAGCGGATGCAATAGATGAGGTTGGAGGAGGTGCAGGTGGACCTCTGCCGCACCTGGAACGACTTGCTTAACACCACCCCCCCCGCCCCCCCGCCCACCCTACATCAGTCTGAAGAAGGGTTTCGGCCCGAAACGTTGCCTATTTCCTTCGCTCCATAGATGCTGCCGCATCCGCTGAGTTTCTCCAGCATTTTTGTCTATCATCGATTTTCCAGCATCTGCAGTTCCTTCTTAAACATCAATAAAGTGTAAACCAGTTTTGCAATCTGTTCATTAAATTGTGCTTGGAGAAATCTCAAGCTTTAGCATTTTGCATTTGGCCCAAAGAATCTTGGGAGACATGGTGGCGCAACGGTAGAGTTGCTGCCTTACAGTGCCAGAGACCCAGGTTTGATTCTTACTATCGGTGCTATCTACACGGAGCTTGTACATTCTCCCCGTGACCTGCGTGGGTTTTCTCCGGGTGCTCCAGTTTCCGCCCACACTCCAAAGACGTACAGGTTTGAAGGTTAATTGGCTTCAGTAAAAATAAATTGGAAATTGTCGCAAGTGTGTGGGACAGTACTAGTGTACAGGGTGATCGCTGGTCGGCGTGGATCCGGTGGGCCGAAGGCCATGTCTGCATGCTGTATCTCTAAATTAAACCAAAATAAATCCATTGTGGGTCTCAGTGCACTCCTATCATCACACCCCCAACTTATTCTGGTAACATATTCCCTCACAATTGGTCTCAATTCCACCCTGATTCTGCAACTTACGGGCCTGTCCCACTGTACGAGGTAATTCAAGAGTTCTCCCGAGTTTTCCCCGATTCGAAGTCTGAGAATGTCCCTAGCGGGTCCGTAGGAGTTTGTGGATGTCTCGCAGAGGCTCAATATATTAAGTGAACCTCTGCGTAGGAAGGAACTGCAGGCTGATTTACACTGAAGATAGACACAAAATGTTTGAGTAACCCCGTGGGACGGGCAGCATCACTGCAGAGAAGGAATGGGTGATGTTTCGGGTCATGACCATTCTTCTGAAGAAGGGTCTCGACCTGAAACGTCTCTCATTTCATTTCGGAGTCACGTGAGTGACTTCGTGAAGAGCCCGCCGGCGCGCATGCTCGACATATCGTCGTACCGCGTTGCTGCGACGGCTGGCGGTGGAGCGCGCTCCTCGCCAGCCCTTCATGAGGGGCCACGGAGGTAAGTATCCTACCTTTAGTTGGTGGTCCTTGTTGTTCGTTATGTCTTGCAGCAAGGACATGGATGGGAGTTCCAAGGGCCGGAGGACGTCAGGACGAGTTCGCCGGTCAACAGTTCCGGGGCCTTTACCATCGGCAGTACCTGCAACGCAGGCCGGGACTCAGGCGGAGATGTGGGTAAGCCCTGTGATTACAGGTCCAGATCCGCCAGCACACCACAGCTCGGAGGAGTTCAACGAGGAGGAGTGTGGTGTGCCGCCAGAGCAGGAGGACCCTGCCATGGCAGTCAGGTCGTCAGCGGGCTCGCTGGCGACCTCGAGCAGGGTGCGTGCGGCTGCACGGCCTGTTCCACTCAACCCTCCGAGTAGGGGAAGGGCAGGAGCCCAGAAGCCTAACCCTACCAGGGCTAAGGCATTGCCTGACACGGAGGTGCGGTCAGGTTCCAGGGCGAGATCCGGGGCGGCTGTGAGGTCCAGCCGGCACACCCCGACTCTCGACACCAGGACGGGTCGGTTGAGTCGGGTCTCGTCACTGTCGCCGAGCCCCCCATGGATGGGTGGGCGAGACCATGCGTCGGCAAAGTCCACGATGTGGGCAGCCGGCAAGCCTGCGCGGGCTTCAGGCAGCCATGCTTCGGCTGGTGCCGACACCATGCCGCAAGTGCCCTTAGTGGCAGCGGCTTCAGCTCCCGCTAAACGGAGGCGGTTGAACACGCCCGCGTGGGAATCGCGCAGTTTCGCCTCGGCGGCTGTTAGCGACAACTACCGGCACCGGCAGGGCCTAGATGAGGTGCGGGCCGATGATAGGAGCCCGGTTTTCTTTTCAGAGCCGGAGGACTCCGACCACCTGAGTGTTCAGGGTGAAGGGCGTATTGACCGTATGGAGCGGCTGCTGGAGCTCCTGCTTCAAAGTCAACAACAGCAGGGCAGCAACAGGCACAGGGCGTCGTCACCAGCCACTACCATCAGCCTGGAGCAGCAGGAGGAGGAGGTTTTGTGTCTCAATGCGAGGAGCATTCGTAATAAGGTGGATGAGTTGAAGGTGCAGATAGCGATTAATGACTATGCTATAGTTGGAATCACGGAGACTTGGCTCCAGGATGACCAAGGCTGGGAGCTGAACATCCAGGGATATTCAATATTCAGGAGGGATAGACGAAAAGGAAAAGGAGGTGGGGTAGCGTTGCTGGTGAGAGAGGAGATTAATGCAATAGAAAGGAAGGACATTAGCGTGGAGGATGTGGAATCGATATGGGTAGAGCTGCGAAACTCTAAGGGGCAGAAAACGCTAGTGGGAACAGTGTACAGGCCACCTAACAGTAGTATTGGAGTTGGGGATGGCATCAAACAGGAAATTAGAAATGCGTGCAACAAGGGTAACACGGTTATAATGGGTGACTTCAATCTGCATGTAGATTGGGTGAATCAAATTGGCAGGGGTGCTGAGGAAGAGGATTTCCTGGAATGTATGCGGGATAGTTTTCTCAACCAACATGTGGAGGAACCAACGAGAGAGCAGGCTATTCTAGACTGGGTATTGAGTAATGAGGAAGGGTTAGTTAGCAGTCTTGTTGTGCGTGGCCCCTTGGGCAAGAGTGACCATAATATGGTTGAGTTCTTCATTAGGATGGAGAGTGAGAAAATTAAGTCAGAAACAAGGGTTCTGAACTTGAACAAAGGTAACTTTGAAGGTATGAGATGTGAATTGGCCAAGATAGACTGGCAGGTGATTCTTAAAGGGTTGACAGTGGATGTGCAATGGAAGGTATTTAAAGACTGCATGGATGAAGTACAAAAGTTGTTCATACCAGTTTGGCAAAAGAATAAATCGGGGAAGGTGGTGCATCCATGGATAACAAGGGAAATCAGGGATAGTATAAAAACAAAAGATGAGGCATACAAATTTGCCAGAAAAAGCAGCCTACCGGAGGACTGGGAGAAATTCAGAATCCATCAGAGGAGGACAAAGGGCTTAATTAGGAAAGGGAAAATAGATTATGAAAGGAAACTGGCAGGGAACATAAAAACTGACTGCAAAAGTTTTTATAGATATGTAAAGAGAAAGAGACTAGTTAAAACAAATGTTGGTCCCTTGCAGTCAGAAACAGGTGAATTGATCATGGGGAACAAGGACATGGCAGACCAATTGAATAACTACTTTGGTTCTGTCTTCACTAAGGAAGACATAAATAATCTGCCGGAAATAGCAGTGGAACGGGGGTCAAATAAGATGGAGGAACTGAGTGAAATCCAGGTTAGCCGGGAGGTGGTGTTGGGTAAATTGAACGGATTGAAGGCCGATAAATCCCCAGGGCCAGATAGTCTGCATCCCAGAGTACTCAAGGAGGTAGCCACAGAAATAGTGGATGCATTAGTGATAATTTTTCAAAATTCCTTAGATTCTGGAGTAGTTCCGGAGGATTGGAGGGTAGCTAATGTAACCCCACTTTTTAAAAAAGGAGGGAGAGAGAAAGCGGGGAATTACAGACCAGTTAGTCTAACATCGGTAGTGGGGAAACTGCTAGAGTCAGTTATTAAAGATGGGATAGCAGCGCATTTGGAAAGTGGTGAAATCATTGGACAAAGTCAGCATGGATTTACGAAAGGTAAATCATGTCTGACAAATCTGATAGAATTTTTCGAGGATGTAACTAGTAGAGTGGATAAGGGAGAACCAGTGGATGTGTTATATCTAGACTTTCAGAAGGCTTTCGACAAGGTTCCGCATAAGAGATTAGCATACAAACTTAAAGCACACGGTATTGGGGGTTCAGTATTGATGTGGATAGAGAACTGGCTAGCAGACAGGAGGCAAAGGGTAGGAGTAAACGGGTCCTTTTCAGAATGGCAGGCAGTGACTAGTGGGGTGCCGCAAGGCTCAGTGCTGGGACCCCAGCTATTTACAATATATATTAATGATTTGGACGAGGGAATTCAATGCAACATCTCCAAATTTGCAGATGATACCAAGCTGGGGGGTATAGTTAGGTGTGAGGAGGATGCTTGGAGGCTGCAGGGTGATTTGGATAGGCTGAGTGAATGGGCAGATGCATGGCAGATGCAGTACAATGTGGATAAATGTGAGGTTATCCACTTTGGTGTCAAAAACATGAGGGTAGACTATTATCTGAATGGTGGCAGATTAGGTAAGGGGGAGATGCAACGAGACCTGGGTGTCATGGTACACCAGTCATTGAAAGTAGGCATGCAGGTGCAGCAGGCAGTGAAGAAAGCAAATGGTATGTTAGCATTCATAGCGAAAGGATTTGAGTATAGGAGCAGGGAGGTTCTACTGCAGTTGTACAGGGTTTTGGTGAGGCCACACCTGGAGTACTGCGTACAGTTTTGGTCTCCAAATCTGAGGAAAGACATCCTTGCCATAGAGGGGGTACAGAGAAGATTCACCAGACTGATTCCTGGGATGTCAGGACTTTCATATGAGGAAAGATTGGATAGACTCGGTTTGTACTCGATGGAATTTAGAAGATTGAGGGGGGATCTTATAGAAACCTACAAAATTCTTAAGGGGTTGGACAAGCTAGATGCTGGAAGATTGTTCCCGATGTTGGGGGAGTCCAGAACAAGGGGTCACAGTCTAAGGATAAGGGGGAATTCCTTTAGGACCGAAATGAGGAAAACATTCTTTACACAGAGAGTGGTGAGTCTCTGGAATTCTCTGCCACAGAAGGTAGTTGAGGCCAGTTCATTGGCTATATTTAAGAGGGCGTTAGATGTGGCACTTGTGGCTAAAGGGATCAGGGGGTATGGAGAGAAGGCAGGTACGGGATACTGAGTTGGATGATCAGCCATGATCACATTGAATGGCGGTGCAGGCTCGAAGGGCCGAATGGCCTACTCCTGCACCTATTTTCTATGTTTCTATGTTTCTATGTTTTGGTGGATCCCATACCATCTCCGTTGGAGGTGCCAGCGGAGGATCTTCTGGATGTGGCGACCAAATTTGCGGCCCCACATTCATCTGGACTTCCTTTAAACGAAAAGCTGGCAGCCACTGTGGACTTTCTTAACAACCAGCAACTACAGGAAGAAGTCCTCATTCAGGCAATGAGCCGTCACAAGGCTCCATCCAATTGCAACTCCCTCAACGTGCCTGTGGTCAATACGCCGATATGGGGCAACATCAGTGCGGCTATCCGTCAACAAGAGGTAAAATTGCAGCGGATCCTGAAGCTCCTCACGGCCGGTAGTACCGCCTTTGCGCGGTCGGTGGACGGGGATGAACTGAATTTGGACCAGGAAGATGCTCTGGCCCTCCTGTGCGCGACCCAGCACGAAATCAACGGGTTTCGCAAAACCAGCATCCGCCCAGCGCTCAATCCGAAGTTTGCAGGATTGTGCAAGCCACCGCCGCCGCCCCCGCCCCGTCAGCTCTTTGGGGAGGAGCTCTCGAAGAGAGTCAAAGAGCTTGACGAACAAGCCAAAACGGTGGGGATCATGCGCTCTCAGAGTGCCCCCGCACCGTCAGGCTCAAAGTCTCCATACATTCGATCACGAGGGTCTGCTAGTACCTCGACGAGGACCCACCCTCAACCTCCACAACGACAGCAACATCAGACCCAGCACCAGGGGTCTTTTTTAGGACAGGGTCGGCAGAGACCCTGGTGGAAAACGAAGACGCCGCGCCCTCAAGCCAACCCAGCACCTCCACGTCCACCCATGCGTGTCAAGGACCGCCGGTAACCACGGAGGTGAGGGGGTCTGGTTCTCTCTTTTCTCTTTTTTTAACTTCACATGTTGGTGGTCGCCTTCGGTTGTTTTTGGGTGCATGGGGTAATTTTACTGGTGACGAGTATGTGTTGCAGAATATTCAGGGGCATAAAATTGAGTTTATTAATGGCGACATTCCTCCATCCCAGCACATGCCCGCTCGAACGTTTAAATTATCTGCTGCAGAACAGGCAGCAGGCTACAAGGAACTTTTAAGTCTTGAGCAGAAGGGAGTGATTGAGAGAGCGGTGCATGAGCCAGTTGAATTTGTTTCGAATATATTCACCAGACCTAAGAAGGATGGAGGTTGTCGTGTCATTATTGATCTAACCCGTTTGAATACTTTTGTAACATATACTCATTTTAAAATGGATACGTTTGAAACAGCCAAATCATTGATTTCTCATGGTTGCTTTATGGCATGCATCGATTTGAAAGACGCATATTATTCAGTATCCATCCAGAAATACGACAGAAGGTTTTTGAAATTCATCTGGATGGGGCAACTCTGGCAGTACAAGGCTTTGCCTAATGGGCTCACCACAGCCCCTAGATTGTTCACTAAATTAGTGAAACCAATTATGGCTTATTTGAGACAACGACACCATATAGTTATGGCCTACTTAGATGATATCTTAATTGTGGGCCACACCCTGGAATTGGCTGAACAGGGTGTTGCAGCTGCTGTCAATATATTTCAACAATTAGGGTTTATTGTCCATCCAGAGAAATCAAAGTTCTGCCCTGCCCAGGTGATTAATTACCTAGGGTTCACGGTGAACTCTATGAGCATGAGGGTTACCATTCCAATTAACAAGATTGAGGAGGTTACCCAGGTGTGTCTAGATTTAATCCGCACCAATATACCATCGATTCGGCATTCAGCTACAATAATTGGGAAGCTTGTAGCTTTGTTTCCGGCAGCGCGATATGGACCTTTGCATTATCAGAATTTGCAAAGAGCTAAAATTGCTGCGTTAAAACAGAACGCTGGTCATTATGATCGGTCCATGCAGCTGCCGCCCGAAGCGATAAATGAGTTGCAATGGTGGGTGTCTCACATTAGCAGCTCATTCAAGCCTATCAGGGAGGCTAATCTGGTGGTATATTTGCAGACTGATGCAAGCTCCAATGGCTGGGGAGCCACGGATAATTGCTCTAGTTGTGGGGGCAGATGGGACACCCTTGAATCGACGATGTTGTTGACTCAAGGGATTAACTATTTGGAGTTGCTGGCAGCATTCCACGGACTTCGTGCGTATTGTTCCAAGCTTGTTGGAGCACATGTTTGTCTCCAAATAGACAACACCACAGCAGTGGCATACTTAAACCATATGGGTGGTACCAGGTCAGTTTCGTGTGACAAATTGGCTAACTCAATTTGGCTCTGGTGTGTTCAAAGAGACATTTGGATTTCAGCTACCTATTTGCCAGGTGAGCTTAATACTGTGGCGGACACCAGGTCACGCAAATTTAATGACAATATTGAATGGATGTTGAATCCTGAGACTTTTTCTAAAGTCACAGCCAAATTTGGCAAACCGGACATTGACCTTTTTGCGCCACGGTTGAACCATCAGGTACCAACCTACGTTTCATGGGAACCAGATCCTGGGGCAATAGCGCTAGATGCATTCTCGCTGGACTGGGGGAATTGGTTTTTCTATGCCTTCCCGCCCGTTTTGCCTCATCAGTCGGTATTGCGAAAGATTCAGGCAGATGCTGCCAAGGGCATCCTTATTATACCCGACTGGCCCACACAGCCTTGGTATCCGGTGGTCTTTGACATGCTCAACGAATCTTGGGTCCTTTTGAAGGGTTGCCCACAATTGGTTACTCACCCTGTCTCAGGGGAGCCACATCCCTGCCACGGCTATTTAAATCTGTTGGCTTGCAGGTTCTGAACAGGCCGTTAGTCCAATACGGCCTCTCGGCTCGGACCATGGATACCATCGGGGCGTCGTGTCGAGAGTCCACAAGGCGAAGATACCGCTCGCATATTAAGAAGTGGGAAGCCTACTGCAGCCGCTCTTGCATCACGTACGATGACGTGACAATAACCGACGTCCTGGAATTCCTCGCGGGGTTGCACCATGATGAACACTTAAGTTACAGTGCCATCAACAGCGCCAGAAGTGCGCTATCATTCTACCTCAATATTGAGGTAGGATCCAACAGGCTAGTGTCCAGACTCATGCGGGGTATATTCAATATGAATCCGCCTACACCACGCTATAATATCACCTGGGATGTCAGGGACGTATTAACCCTGCTCAGGACGTGGTCTCCCATGGAAGGGCTCCAACTGGACCAACTCACCATGAAGCTGGTGATGTTACTAGCGCTGACTTCAGCTCAGAGGGTACAGACACTACACAAACTTCGTGTCGACAGAATGACTTCTACCCCTACAGAAGTAGTCTTTTTAATAGACGAGCTACTACAGCAGCATAGACCTGGGTGCACAGGGCTGCAGCTGAAGTTCCCGGCATACCCCGCAGATGCTAGGCTATGTTTAGCCTCACATATCCGCCACTATGTCAAGGTGACGGCACGCATCAGAGGAATGGAGAGATGCCTGCTTGTCACTCATAAGAGACCTCATCATCGAGTGACAGTCCAGACAATATCCAGGTGGCTTCGAGTCGTCTTGGGTAAGTCAGGTATCGACACTAATGTGTTCAAATCTCATTCCACCAGGGCTGCATCGACGTCAGCGGCGAGGGTCATGGAGGTGCCCATGGACCAAATTCTCGCCACAGCAGGATGGGCTAATGAAGCTGTGTTACAGCGTTTTTATAACAAGCCTGTTGCTGCTCCTCTACAGTTCGCAGAAGCCGTGCTGAATGCAGGTCAAGAACGTGGAGATGTCCCCGCATGAGGGGTTTTGATTTGTTATTCATAAATATGCTCTTGTTTTGCAGTATGAACTATTGAGCAAGTTTGTTCCTCCCATCCATCCCTGGTAGTGGTGTGTCAGCATGGACGTGGTCCAGGGCGTGTAATCACAGAAGCTTTGAAGTCTTCACGAAGTCACTCACGTGACTCCGAAATGAAATAGTAAGATTGAACGAGAACTTACCAGTTCGAAGGTTGATCTTTATTTTATGAGGAGTCGAAGTGAGGGATTTCGTGCCCTCCTCGCCCAACCCTCAGTCACCTTCATCTGGTAATCTTAGTCACTTCAATCTTACTATGCGAAGTCATTTCTATTGTTGGTTTCTGTGATTCCACACCGCTACTTTGAAGTATGTCGAG
Organism: Raja brachyura; assembly: GCA_963514005.1. Next base: position 4,580,673 of record OY740794.1, on the reverse strand, counting down.
CATGCGCGCCGGCGGGCTCTTCACGAAATCCCTCACTTCGACTCCTCATAAAATAAAGATCAACCTTCGAACTGGTAAGTTCTCGTTCAATCTTACTATTCCTTCTCTCCAGATGCTGCCTGTCCTGCTGAGTTACTCCAAAATTTAGTGTCTATTTTAAGTGAGCCTCTGGTCCACTAAAGAAGGTCATCTCACATATCCAAATGTAAAAATTGCTTGCTTTCAGCAAACCCCAAATATAGAGGCGTTAACTGTGAACGACTGGATAGAAGCGTATAAAAGTTCTGAGTGCCTTGACACAATAGATGGACATTCGTCTTGTTGGTGAGTCAGGATCTATGGGTCAAGTTCTCAGGGTAAAGAGTTGACTAATTACAACTGAGATGAGGAGGAGTTTCTTGAAGATGATCTACCCAGAGCAGTGCAGGTGAAGCAGTAGTGGTGTTACTGCCGGGGACCCGGGTTGCATCCTGACCACGGGTGCTGCCTGTCTCCAGGGAGTTTGTACGTTCTCCACATGTGGGTATTCTCCAGGTATTCTCCATTGGCTGATTCTCCATCCGACCCATCAGGTCCACTCTGCCATTCAATTGTGGCTGATCTATCTTTCCCTCTCAACCCCATTCTCCTGCCTCCTCCCCATAACCCCTGATACATGTACTAATCAAAGTTTCCTCCTACACTCCAAAGACATCCAGGTTTGTAGGCAAAATTAGCTTAGGTAAAAATTGTAAATTGTCCCTAGTGTATGCAGGATAGTGTTAGTGCGCAGAGATCATTGGTCGATGCGGTCTCGGTGGGCTGAAGGGCCTGTTTCCACACTCTATGTCTAAACTAAACTAGGCAGTGCATGCTGAGATGGAGAAACGTGTTGGCTGTAAGATAACGAGGATCTATGGAGATCATATGGGAAAATTGGGTTCAGGTCAGGTCTCTCATGACCTTATTGAATGACGGAGTAGGCTCAAGGGATTCCTCTGGCTCCAATTTCTTATGTGGCTGAATTTAGGAAAGTAAAGTCCATATACATCAGCAGCTGAAAGAAGAATGCATTAGATGTTTCAATTGAATATGATTCCTGCCCATTCACACAACTGTTGGTAAAGTTGAGATGAGAA